>VWZY01005684.1:36168-74034 GCA_013399075.1 Chloroceryle aenea | reverse complement strand
GTACAGCAAGAAGGGAGAGGGGCTGCCATGTCAAGAGAGGGCAGGTGAGTCCCACACAGATAGGAGACCAGCTGGCTGAGCTGGGAAAAAGCAACATCCAGGAGGCGAGTGAAAAGCTGGAATGTATAGAGACTGGAGTGGGAGGGTTGTGTAAGAGGGTGATGTGGTTCCAAGGAAGAATCCTCATTTTCCACCCATCCTGCCTAAGCTCTGGAGGTAGCATGCCTCTCCTCCTGCATCTTGACTCAGGATAGCAGCTGCTAATTCTGTCTGCTGCTGCTGAGAGCACCCAAATTAACAACTTCTGACTGCTAGCAGAAGCTGCCTATCAACCGTGTCTGTGGAAACCCTCCATAACACCCAGGAGTCAGTCACTGAATTGCTGCCACCAGACACTGCTGATTTCTACGAGTGTGAGACTCATGTCAGCAACGAGAGCCCCAGGCATGAAACACCTCTGTCTGGTGGTGCACGGCTGAGGTGGAAACCTGCCCTTTGTGTCTTCTAACTGAAGAGCTCGGAATGAAGGGACTAAATTAACCTGGGATGGATCCTCTGGTAAAAATGAAGACAGTTGCTTAGGGTGGTACTGTGCTGGCCCTTCCCAGCCACACGGTGCAGCTGCTGATTTACTCCTGGGTGAAGGGGCACGAGCTGACAGCTTCTCTCTCGTCCTTCTGCCAGGCACAAGGACAACTGGGTGATGTGACAGCTTAAAAGAGATTATTTCTTGCAATCCCAGTTGCACTAATTAGGTGCTCCTGACCTTTCCTACCACGTCCAGTCTTGCTCTGACTGCAGGGTCAGGGGCTCAGCACAAACCCAAGTTTGTGGAGGGAGGGGAGAACCAGCTCAGCTAAGAACACCACTGGCACAGCAAAGGATGGCACAAAGGAACTGGCCATCAGTAAACAGAGGCTGGAAGCTAAACAAGAGGAAAGGGTTTGCTCTGGCTGTACCAGTAAAGATGGGATGCTGTGACAGCCACTGCTGTCAGGGAGGCCATTTTCCATCATGAATAGAGCATAAATAAAAAGACTCTTGCTCCCCAGCCCTTCTTTTTGTCTTCCTCGCAAAGGATTTTCGTTTTTGCATGTGGAGACAAAGCCAAACATATCTGAGTGTCAGGACCTGCAGGCATGGTTAGGAACTGTACCATATTTTGTAAAACTACAATTAAAAACCTATCCAGTTTCTGATTTATATCAGTGTGCTGTCTGGGGCAGGCTTTGGTGAGGCAAAGCATTACTTTTTTGGAGTATGACTCACTGGAAATACAAGCAGTGGCATCCAACTGTGAATTCGTTGTGAAATTCATTTCAAAATGAAGAGAAAAAAAAAAGAATTCTGTCTAGAATAGAATTTTTGTGCAGCTTTCTCCAGGACTCTTCGGCAGCCCCCGCAATTACAGCTCTCGGGACACCACGCTGCCAGCCCTTTCATTCGGCACGACAGCTCCCGCACCATCCAACTGCAGGCTGCAGCTATGAGGCTAATCAAGTGAAACACAACAGTCTTCAGTCAAAAATACCTCTTCGTTAGCATATGGAAGCACAAACACAATGGCTTTCCACAGCTCCTGACAGAGGTGTGTTAGCCAAAGTCTCAACAAGCCCTTGCAATTTCTCTCCCGAAGACGTTGTTGTTCTGTTACACCACCAGTGCTCTTCCACCCCCACTCCGTTCGGAACCCGAAGGCTCCAACTGGCTGGAATTCTGGCTGCTGCTCACAAAGCCCCGGCATGGCTCTGAAGAAAAAACGGATGGGAAGTTTTCAGTGGAGAACAGGACGGACAGGCTCAGCCATCAGCTGTCACAGCGGCTGACAGAGACCTTCCAACAGCACCCTCCGCCCTGAGCCCTGCGCTGGTGAAACACCCGACAGGATCACCCACTGAACTGAACCCCCAGGTTACATCTCTGATTAATTGACTTGTAAATCTACATTTACAAGAAATCTTAATGAAAATTTGAAATGAAATTGCGATGAGGATGACTGTGGGAAATACAGGAAAAGCAGAAGGGAAAAAGATTTGTGGTCCTGAGGAGCAACAGGAACTAAACGCGGAGCTTGCCAACACTGAAGTCACACCAGAGATCTCCAGAGGGTGCAGGGCCACCCACTGCCCCACACGTAGCAGTCAGAGCTGCTTCCCCCCCGTACCCAGACGACAGCGCTCTCCTGTGAAACCTCCAGTGACCAAACACCAGGAAAGTGCTGGAACCAAGCAGCCAGGGGTGGGTATTTAAGACACAGACTGGCTACAAAATACTGCAGGTGCAAATAGAGCAGAAGTTGCCCACGTGGTGAAAATGAACTTGCCCTGATGCATTTTCTGTGCCAGAAGCCAACACAGGTCTCCAAGTGTTCCCAGTCACAGAACTGTTTGGGTTGGAAGAGACCTTAAGGATCATCAAGTCCCACCACTCCCCCAGCACTGCCAGGGCACCCCTGACCCCTGACCATCAGCACCACAGCTCCACGGGGNAGCACCACAGCTCCATGGAGGGCTTGGAAACCCCTCCAGGGGTCACGGGGACTCCCCCCCTGCCCTGGGCAGCCTGGCACAGCCCTGGACAATACTCATAGAGAAGTTTTTTCCTCTGGTCAAACCTAAACCTCCCCTGGTCCACCTTGAATCCAGTTTCTCTTGTCCTGTTCCTTGGGAGCAGAGCCCGACCCCCCTGGCTCCAGCCTCCTGTCAGGAGCTGTCAGAGCCAGAAGGGCTCCCCTGAGCCTCCTGCTGTCCAGGCTCCACAAGCCCAGGGCCCTCAGCTGCTCCTCACCCCCCTTGTGCTCCAGCCCCTTCCCCAGCTCCGTTCCCCTTCTCTGNCCCAGCTCTGTTCCCTTCTCTGGCCACGCTCCAGCCCCTCCAGGTCCTTCTTGGGGCGAGAGGCTCAAAACTGAACTAGAGCAGCGCGCGAGAGAGGATATGAGCACCAAACACTTTTACACCTTCAGCCTCAAGAGTTCAAAGAAAGAAGTTCAGCGAGGACAAATGAAAGACAGGAAATTTTAACCCAGGCAGCTTGGGTCTGATGCTCTTCAACTCTTGTGAGATTGGAACTCCTGAGATGGACAACTGGACAGCTGATGGTGGGGCTGCCTCTTGCTGAGTGTGCCTTCCAGCCTGCCTGCTGTGGAGGAGGGAGGAGGGGAGGATAAAAGCACGTAACTGTTTAGAAAAAGGAGGTGGCATCAGCGGGTACCTCTGCTCATCGGCAGCAAACCACACCAGGCATGGAGGTGAGATGCTGTGGAGGGTCACAAGAAAAAGAGTTCTGAGGCGAATTCACAGTCAAGTAAAGGTCAGGCAGAAATCTTATAGGCTGCTGCTCCTCTGTGGAGGAGTCAGAAAAGCCATCTGTGGGATGTTCTACAGTTTGACAGCTGTTACTCAATTCTGGCTTTTTTTTTTTTCTCCTGACAAGCAGAGAAAGAGAAAGAACCACCAAAGAGGAATGAATGGTTCTTTGTACATTGACCAAGCGACCGGTCCCGTTTCGAGACCAAGTTGAGTGGCTTATTAGAAACCTAAGCTGTGAGGGTCTGAAACAGAAATGAGTCTTGGGTAGGCACAGAGCCACCAACTTGGGAAACAACAGAGAGCATTTGGCCTCTGCAGGAGGCCAGTCAGCAGCGACCATGGGCAGGCAACTGCTGCTGTGGTGGCAATGCTCCTCAGCGCCTCTGGAAAGGGAGCACTGAAGTTGTTGGCCTTGAGCACTGAACATGACTTGGTAGAGAGAAGAAAATTGATGCCTGGGAGTCTGAAATCTCAAATTTAAACCCCATCTAATTGTGTGCAGTATTTTTACAATTTATTGTTCTGGTTGGTGAGTTATGCCAGCCACAGCCAATCAGTTGGGAAACTTTTTTAAAAATTTGATTTCTTTTTAATAAAAACTTTCCTCAAAAACAACAACAAACAGAGTTTGGTCATCAGGAGAGCTCGGTATTTTTCAGACCTAGCTGCACACCACCAAACTTGACTGCTCCTGGGTGTTCCCTTTGCTCTGCTGGTGGTGAGCTCAGAAGACAATCAGGAAAAAAAATATTATTTCCTCTGCTGTGTCCTAGGGAAGGCCCCTGCTCTCTAGATGAGCTGACGGGGGTTCTTTCAGTTACACTGCACCTTCCTGCCAGGCTGAGCCCATGCTGGAAACGTTCATCCCCAGGCTTGAGCTCTGCAGCACCAAACTCTGCAGCGAGTCACGCTCGAGGTGTTTTGAACTCTGTCAGTTGAGCTACTGCAGCAGCTCTTCTCTAAGCCCTTAATCTGCTGTATGAAACTGCTGGAAAAAAACCTGCAGCCGTCTCCCACAGGTCGTTAATCAGTGCTGTGCAGTGCACATTAAAAAAGAAACTGATGAATGGTATCCACCAAGCCCCGCGACTTCTTTAAACAGTCTGACTTTAACTGCCAGATTTCCTCCGGCTTCTGGCTGCACGGCGGCTGAGGCACCTGCAGCGTGTACCCGCTGCTTCAGCTCCAGTCATCCCAGCATCGCTGCCAGGGAGCACGGGACCGCTTCTCCTCCGGGGAGCTGGCGTCAGGGCCGCGGTACCGTGCCCCCCTCCTGCCCCCCTCCTGCCCCCCACAGCCTCTGGGGAGTTGAAATCCCAGTTCGGCGGCTGCCTCCCGACAGCCGAGCTGCCCCGCACGCACCACACGATTTCACTTTTCGGTCTAAGCTAACCCCTAACTTCCGACCAGAACCAGCTCATCTCTTTTTGAACACTAAAAATATAAACAGGTAAGATAGAATGGGTGGGAGGGGGAAGAGGCACGAAAAAGTGAAACACTGCCTGAGGTCACAGCAGGTCAGCAGAGTAGGCAGCGTTGTCTGCATGCAGAAGTTGCTAGAAGAATTCAGAATAATAAATGAAATAAATATCCGTGCCACGTGCCTCGGTACCCGGAGCTTAAGAGACCTGCAGAGCAGCCCCAGGCTCCCCACACCTACGGGTGGCTGCCTGACACCAACCAGATCACGACGTAGCTCCATCTTCCCACTGCCTTATCCCAAGAAACGAACAGGAGGCAGCACAGAGAGTGAAAATTAAAATGAATACCAAAATATTTAATTTTGGTATGAAACATTAAATAAGCCTGATTTGTAACACACCTTTCATGTCCAATATTTCAGAGACTCAGGCTACAGAACTGAGAGGTACGTATAGTGAAAAACGTTTTAGGTTACACGGGCGTTGTGAAGCTATCTGGAATAAATTCACTTATTGACTCTTTCAGACCACTTGCATTTGAAAAAAAAAAAAGAAAAATAAATCATAAAATCTACAAGCAATTTGGATTTAGAATTCCAGGCTGACAGGAAAGAAGAGGGAGGCACCTGCCAGCCACGAGGACCAAGAGCACGGGCTACACGAGATGCATTTGATACAGGTGCTGCCCCCCAGAACTGCTTCGCTACCTCACGTTGATTATCAGGGGAAATTCGGTGTGACCAGCAGTTGGTTTGGTTCCAACATAGGAGTTAACTCAAATAATTAAAATTCCATTATGAATGAAAACTTGGTATTGACAAGAAGCTGTATTTGCCTCATTAGCAAAGACCCTAAATTATTACGTGTCTCTGGAAAAGAATTTTAAAAGCTAGCCATTGTTTGCCATGACTCTAGTGCATGCAGTGCCTCACTTAGAAAAACAGCCTTTGCATTTCCAAGAAGGCTGCACCTTTCGAGAGCGTGGAGGAGGCAGAATCCTCACCTGCCTGCAGACCCGAGGAGCCTCCCATGCCCTGCAGCCCCGTGCAGGACGGTGACCGCCGAAGGGACCCACCCGCAGCGATGCCATCTACCCTGGCACCCCGCAGAGCTGTCAGTTAGAGGAAAAAAGTTCAAGAAAAAAAAAAATAGTAGAGATGTGAGTTGGAATTTCCCCGTGGACGCAGCAAAGCAGCTCCCCTCTACCCCGCAGAGCTGCACGCAGGTTCCTCCCCTGCTGACAGGAGCCCAGCCTCGAATACCGGCGCGACCCGGGGCTTGTTTTCTGAACGAAGGCAGCCAGACAAACCTCTTTGTTTCTTTATAATTACCAAAAACACATCTGCTACCGTGCTTTGGTGCTTGCCCTGGACAAAGGCAGCTTTAGGAAGCTGTCTGGAGGATGCCACGAGCAGGACACTGTGGGCAGCAGCTCTAGAGAGCAGCTCCACCAGGCCCCACCTCTATCACCACTTCAGCTGCTTTGTTTATTATATTCCTTCCTTGTTTTGACTCACAAATCATTCTGAAGTTGATTTTATAAAGGCTAGTAATTACTAGCTGTCAAAATCCAATAATGAGCAGTGCAAAGAACGGCGTTCATTCAGTTATGGCATCTGCTTTGCCCAGAGACAGACAGACAGACAGACAGACAGCACCTCTTGGAGAGTTAAACGCACATCATCCTGCTCGGAAATTCCGTACTTCGCAGCAAGATTTCTGCAGCCTGATTAACCACGCTCTTTTACTACCTCCAAACACAGTTACAGATATTTTTAAAACATGTGCATTGTGTCTTAACAAATAAACACAGCCCCAACATGAAAGAAAAGGTAAAGTTGGAGGAAAGTGGTGATTTAAAACCTGTCTAGGCCTGACGATCCCATTACGGCGGTCACGGGTTTTTATGGACTCGTAGGATACACGTGAGCCAACTGAAATGTCACCCAACTGCTCCAGGGTTAGTGAAGCAGAAAAACCCCACTGCTGACAGACGGCGACTCCAGGACCTCATTTGAATTTAACCAAGAATGTAAAATTTTTCACTAGGCCACTTCCTGCTGTTGCTGGAAACATTCCCTCCGTTAAGCGGAGCTGGATTTCAAGGTACTGTACTTAGTGTTGTTTTGAGAGCACATTCAGAAGAAAATGTGAACGTGTAGGCAAACTGGAAACTCTCTGGAGACATTACCCACTTATTTAACCACATTTCCTGTTTTTTAACCCGTTTGTCCTAAGTCAGTCCTTAGACTACTGACAAAAATAGGTACGAGTGCGCTATAAATAGCTCATTAGAGGTCTTTCTTGGTAAAACTGAAAATGTTTTGATAAATCTATTGTTCTTACTAGCTCCATACTAATTAAGCTGTGAATCAGATTAATGTTTCCTTGAAATCCTTCTCTGCATAGCTGGTGGTAACTATAAACACACGGCGCCTTCGGAATCGGAGAAAAGGTCGTCAGAACCAATAGCGACCTGAAAACCAGGCATCGGGAATTGAAATCTAATGAAGAATTTACTGTAACCTCGGTGGGAAAGTGCATTTCTGAAGCAGAGTTCTGGCTGAGGGAGGATGGAGCCTGATGGCAGAGCCAGAGCCGAGACAAACCCTCTGAGAGCTGGGGGCCCGAGCGCTGCAGCTCTGATCAGCGCCTCGCTCGTCTTCTCGGCCACGACACGGTGCTGACCTAACACAGCCGATGTCACCCGAGGGACCCAACTGCTCACTCCAGGAGTGTCCAACGTGAGGGCTTTCAAGCAATAGAAACAAGACCAGGACGTTCAAAGAACCTGAACGTTTCCATGTTGCAGCTGGCTTGGAGCAGCAGGAGCTCTGGAGATTCCCAGCCCTGGGATCAGTGTCTTTGTCTATGCACGGACTTCAGCCCACACAAGGAGAACGCCAGGACAACACCGGTTCTGTGCCCTTGTGCACAGGCAAACTGAGATGTCTGTAAAAAAAGAAGCTGCTGAGGCTGTTCTGAACTTTTTGCTACTTCATCCCAACTGCCAGGAGGATCTGAGGGACAGCCGAACAAGTCTGCAACCCAAATACTTGCTGCTTTCTGATCCTGGCTACACACAATGGAACCCAGTGGTGCTTGGGACAGAACATAACCTGCTCTGTTGTTAGGGAGATAGGGAGCAAAACCTGTAGAGGCAGAAGGCTGCAACAGGAGATGTGAAGCCCAATAGTGCTTCACTTGGGAAGGAGATCAGAGGGGTTTGGGTTGGAAGGGACCTCTAAAGGTCCCACCCCGCTGCAGGGAGCAGGGAATGCTTCCTAGCATCTACTGTTTGCAGAGGTGGTTTCTAGCATCTAATACTTCAAAGACGTGCAGGCAGCTGAAGGCCAGTTTGACAGGGGTGCATCTTCTCAGGAGGGTTTGCTGAAGAGCTGGATGTACTTTCATTTTTTCCATCAAACACAGTAACAAAGTGTAAAGGGCCCTTTACCAACCCAGCCATAAAGGTCACGAGCAAAGGATGCTGCAAAACATACTGAGAGTTGAACCATGAAGACTCACTACTTGTAAAGAAAGGAATCAATGACCTGTAGCCAAGCCCAGCACCTGAGATATCTGACCCTGATATTTTTAAGCTTAAAATGCTTTGAGTGGCTATATACGTTTGACTGAAGGGGAAGCCCAACCGTATCAAATCATCACAACTATCAGATATTTAAAGTAGCTGGTTTGAGGTAGATGAAAAAAAAAATTGCACGACAAGAAAAGGCATTTCACCCAACTACAACCTAATACATAATATCCAAACCAAAACCACTGCTCTTCCTGAGTGGGGGAAAAATAAGTTCTGAAGAATGAAATTTGTGTGTGAGATTTTCAGATCTAACCAACCCTCCTCGACGTGGAAATGAATACACCTCAGGTTGCCTCAGTACCACCTCAGCTTCTGCTGTCAATCCATCAGCTCCAGGATGGCTTCCTAAGCCAGTCCTGCTTTGGTCTCCCTAAGGAAACATGTCAACTAATTCCCTCCCTCTGCCCCCCGAGTTCTCAGCATTATCAGTCACAGCATTACAGAGAGAGGTTCTACTACCACTGGGATTCCACTGTAAGAACAATTTTAATGCTGAAGGGTTTTCATTTGCGAGTGTTAACAACCAACATGTAAGGTGCTGAAAAACGACCAGGGCACCCATCCCTGGTACGGTGAGGTTCCCACTGATTTGAGCAGTTTAAGGCAGGACTGAGATCCCTCTCTGGCTGGGAAATCTGGCAGAGGAGGAACTCAGTGGTTGATTTCTGTCTGCAGAACATGAAGTTTCAATGTATGTGAGCAAGAGAAACACAGACAAGACACACTATTGCAGGCAAGAGGGGACAGACTGCTCAGTGGGTGTATATATGCACACAGACACACACACACTTGATATATATTGGACCTATATTCAAAAAAGCCACTGCTCAGAATATATGTATTTAGAACAGAATCACAGAATGATTGGGGTCGGAAGAGACCTTGAAGATCACTGAGTCCAACCATCCCCAGCCCTGCCAGGGCACCACTGACCCCTGGCCCTCAGCACCACAGCTCCATGGGGGGCTTGGAAACCCCTCCAGGGGTCATGGGGACTCCACCCCTGCCCTGGGCAGCCTGGGACAGCCCTGGAGGGGAAGAAATTGTTCCTCAGCTCCAACCTAAACCTCCCCTGGTGCAACTTGAGGTCGGTTCCTCTTGTCCTGTCACTTTTTCCTTGGTCTGGCTTCCCAGCTCCCTCAGCTGCTCCTCACCCCCCTTGTGCTCCAGCCCCTTCCCCAGCTCCGTTCCCTTCCCTGGACATGCTCCAGCCCCTCAGTGTCCTGCTGGGAGTGAGGGGCCCAGGATTCGAGCAGCAGCCTCCCCAGTGCCGATTCCAGGGGGACAATCCCTGCCCTGGTCCTGCTGGCCACACAGTGCTGGCACAAGCCATTTACGTAATGGCAAGAAGCATCCACTTACAAAGATGTGTTTCACAGCTAAAAGAGGGCAGCTGTATTCACCAGAAAGACACAGAATGGCCAAGGCAACGGGAAAAGCAACTCCCTGCTCTAATTGTAAGGCACACGAATTAAAAGTCAACGTCTCCATCAAAACTGAGAGCAGTTGACTCCAAAAATCTCAAGCTATATTTCCTTTCATTAACACAAGCCAAGCATAGTCTGCAAGAATATTCATTTTTTTTTCTTTCAAACACATCATTTTAAGGCACCCTGAAGGTGTTCTTTCATGGTTTTATAAAACCTAAAATTATGAAAGCCTTTCAAAAGAGACCGGTGCTCGGGAAGCTGCGCGTTCTTCTCGTAACTCCTGAAGTGCCTGGTGCTGTAATAACAGCCTGTCATGTGCCAAGTGACAGCAACTCCCCAAACGAAGAATGTGCTCAGAGATATACTGTGTTTATGAATTTACTTCAGTTGTCACTCAAATATTACAAGAAATGAAAAAACTGCAGCCAACCGATCCAAACGAGAGCGATTTCAGGAAGAAAGCCTTTGGAACAGCAGGGACACGGATAACTGCAGTGTCCAGCCCTGTCCTGCGCCCCGCTGACCCTCCTGCTGCAGAGGAAAGCCCTGAGTCACCAGCACAGCACGTCCCGAGTTTATTACGGTCCCTTCAGCCAGGTGTATTTTGGCAAGTGACAGAAAAGGTGAACGTGGCAAAGTAAGGGCTTTTTAAAGAGGGGATTTTAAAGTATGAAACTTTGGAAAGGAGCAGAGATTTCTCGCAGCACTGGGATGCAGTTTTCCAGTCTTTGGCAGTATAGTTTTGTTAGTGCAATTAATGTTTGCTGGGTTTTTTCTCTGGAAGTTGCTGTTTCAGTTGGATTGCATCAGGAGTACAACGGGAACAAGCAGGTGTCACAGGTATAAAAAACCCAATGCTTGTGGAACACGATTCTGCAAAGGTCTGAGAGTGTTCTTAACTCAAGAGATGCCAGCAGCCACCCCGCTGGAACCAACCCCAGCACTGGCACAGGGACCCTGGTTCCAGCTGGGGCGGGTTCCCTGGAGGATGAGGAGGGAGGATGCCACAGACTTGGTAACTTGGGATGACCCCGAAGAGACAGGCAGCGTTCTGACCTCCAGCCAGGCCTTGCTTCTACCAAAGTCTGTATTTAAATCTGCACCACGTTGTGTGGTCAAATGCTTGTAGCTCAGCAAATCCACACTGATTACTCACAACTACCTTAAATTAATGGGAGAAAACTGCCATCAACTGAACGCCATGAAGAATGTTATTTATCGGCCTCTTTAAATAAGCAGTGAGCTGGAAACAGACCAGAGCAGCTTTCAGAGATGTAACTGCAGTAGATGAAACAAAAAAAGCCCAAACAACCAAACCCAACCCAACTCTTACTGCCCTCTACTCGGCTGGGAAACAGACAAAATGAGATGAGCTAAAAACTGCTGAGGCAGGCAGAGCATTCTGCGAGACCGTGTGGTCGCAGTGAAGGTGAGAGCTTGCCCTGGCTCCAGTGTCACTTTTCCATCACTTGTACCTTCCAAGCGTCACCGAGTCCCTGCAGCATTTTGAAAAGGGCAGGGATTGCAGAAGAATGTCTTTGCATGACCTGAACAATAGATCCTTAAAAATCGTTCAAGTCCAAAATTAACATTTGGAAGCTATCTGGACTCAGGAGTGACCCACAATAACTGGAAAGCTTCAGATTTTTCACAGTTCAAAGTAAAGGCTTTTAATAATTTTGAATTACTTCAACCACTGAACAAGTCCAACACTATAATTTCATCCACACATCAATAAAGTTTAAGTGTTTCATTAAATCTAAATTGCTATTCATCACGTAAAGAAATTTTAAGCTAATGAAATGCTTTTTATGACAATGGATCTGCTGTACTCATAGGAGTCTATCACATTTTCCCACTTAAAAAGTAAAAGTTCAAGGGCTTGATGACTTGGCTACAGAAAGAATCCGCTCCAGGCTGAGTTTTGTATAGATATTTTATATAGAAGGCTGAGACTTTTTGTTACACTAAAATTTTCAACGTAAACCCAGCCCCAGCCCCCTGGGCAGAGCGTGCCGCTGAGGCAGCGAGGGGAGCGGGCAGCTCTGCGGACTCTGCCAGTTCAGGGGCCAGCACCAGCCCACATCCCGGGGGGTGCTCATCAGTCTTTTGAGGTGTTAACAGCCGCAGCATCCCTAACGACTGCACGAGATCCGGGGCTGGAAACCAGCCCGTCTGACCACTCCTCTTGGATCTGGAGCTCCCAGCGGTGTGTGCTGGGCCACGGACCCTGGGGCACCGCTCCCAGCCCTGCCCAAGAACTGAGCGGTGCCTGGCGAGGCAGCGAGGCTGTGGGACCTGCCCTGCTGAGCTGCCTGGGGAAATCCCGGGGATTTTAAGATCCTGGAGCCCAGTGCGGTGGGGTTGGAAGGGCCCTCTGGGGATGCTCTGGGGCCACCCCCCTGCTCCACTCAGCAGGGGCACCCAGAGCAGGGGGCCCAGCAGCGCAGGGTCCAGGGGGGTTGGGAATCTCTCCAGAGCAGGAGACTCCACAGCCTCTCTGGGCAGCCTGGCACAGCCTCTGGCAGCCTCGCAGTTTGCTCAGACAAACAGCAAAGTTTTAACGTGGGACTTCCCACTGCAATATCACACACAAGCCTCTGAACCTTCATAATTCAAGCTAGAGGACTATCAGGTGCAAGTCCTTCCACAACTTTATTTGCCAATACTGAATACTATTTTTTTCCTTAATATTATGGTATTTATTTCTTATCCACTACAGAGCTGCAAATGCATTGTTGTTCTCTTCCTGTTCACACAGAAAGAGCAAGTGGCAGGTTATGTCCCTGCCTTGGAATAGCAGAATTTGGCCTTCCTAAAACCCCAGACAATTCCTAAACACGGGACATCAATAGCTGGAGTGCAAAGCCATCTACATCTAGCAGGGTAATTCTGAAGCCATCCATCTGAAGCTTTAGAAGAAATCCAAAGGCTTACAGAGATTCCAAACCAAACGATTTTGCACATTTCACTCTAAAAGTAATTGCTTGCATCTCAGAAGAAGAAAAAAAATAATAATTTCTACTATATCCAAATGTTTTTAAGATGTAAATGCACTTGTCAGCTTGCATGTAAGCAGGGTGCTGGTGCCCCAAATTAAACAAAAGCAGCAAAGTCTGGGTTGACAAGCATGTCGCCGTGTAAGTACAAATTAAATATACCTTTTGATACTTCATTTTTAACTGCAGAGTCCCTTTTCATCAGGCTATTGCCATTAGAAGTTTTCTATTAGATCTTTGAATTAGACAAGTAACAGATAAGAGATGTGACAAGTATATCAAAGCTGATTTAGCAGATCTGACGCACTCAAATCTTTTACTGTACGAGTGGCATTTGAAATGTTTCAAACAATGCTCCCTTGGCACGCCAAATAAGAAACTCAGATTTAACTCTACTACATTCAATTTATGCCAAGTACAGAATGAACATCTGAAAGCCAGAAACAACCAACTTTCAGCTCAAAGTGTGAAATCACCTGAAGCTTTCGATGCAATGTGAAATTGTAAATACTACAGAAGAAAAAAAACCACCACCCCATAGCTGACAGCAGCAGCAAGCACTGAAGATACAGACTGTTCAAGAAGATTTGCAGCCCAGCCTCTGCACCTCAGCGTGCTCCGAGAGAACCTTGGCTGGAGTGCAGAGCAGCAAGCATTTCAAAAACAACTGCTGGCTTCCACCGAGAAATAAACGAGCACCACTTGTTGTGTGGTAAACAAATCCACACCTACTATAGTCTCAGATTATTTGCTTACATATACAGCAACGACATAAAAAGATAATGAAATCTGCCACGCTGTAAAACACAAGGTGACCCCTGCATGCTAAGCTCACGTTAGTCACCTAAGCAGGGAATGCCCACGTGCCACCAGTACTTCTGCTTGTGCTGCACGAACTTCAATAGGCAGAAATCTTTCCTGCCCCAGCTCAGAGAAACACAACCATCCCGTGAGCCCTCCAGAGGACTTCAGGCTTGGAACCCAGAAGAGATCACAGAGCCTAATTTTATCAGGTGAAGAAGACAAAATGTAAAGTTTTTTTCCAGAGAGAAGAATGAGCACGAACAAAACCCCCTTGTAACCTGAACTAGCAGAGTGACCACTCTACACAACACAATCATCTAAGAACATGCTTGGCAACTGATTACTGTTATGCTTCCCATTTTGCCTTTCATCTCTTAATTCTGTTAATACTTCCTATTAAATCAGAACAAAGTTTCCAGCAAGCAAAAGACCCAGGCTAGATTTCCTTGTTGCTGCACGTTAAACTTCAAGTCTTTGTTATAAAGACTCAGAAGTCGACACTGGAATTAAAATGAAAATTTAAATGAAAGTTATTTATTAACAATAAATCTCATTAAGTTAATAATCCTGCCCAACCCCAGCAGTCACACCTCAGATCAAAATAAAGGGGCAAACCTATAATGACATCGTGCACAAGTTCTTTCTGACACTCAGAACTTTTATACTGAAAACAGCATTTATGTTGAAAAAAAACTGAACAATAAAAGTTTCAGCTCATAGGCTAAATTAAAATTTGCCCCCTGCTAACAATCTGCCCTTCCTTATGTTGAAACTAACAAAACCCACATGGTGAGGTAAATGCTGGATAGTTACAGGACAGTTGCCTAAGTGAGCAAGGCACAGAGACAGGGCACGAAGCTCAACGGGCAGGCTGTTGAATTTCACTGCCATTTCTGCTTCAGAACCGTTCAGTTACTGCAGCTCTTCTCATTCTTCTGTCTGCCCTTCCACTGCCCCGTGGATCATATAACCTAGCCATACACAGCTCTATGAAACAGTCAAGCCCAGAAAGCACCAATTGTCACATTGATCACGGATTCACTGAAAATTAAGACAAAATGCCATCTAACATGTTACTGCAGCTCCCTTCTACCTGGCATGAGCGGGGCACTGGGGTGATTTCCATCTGTTAGCCTGAGATGGGACAATGTCAAGATGTGCCTGGCAGCCAATGCTTAGAAGACTGTTACTGTGCTTCCCGAGAAGAGATGCTCTTAAAGCAGCTCAGCAATGACTAATGTCTCAGTCACTGTCAATCCCTTCTACCTGCCCCCTGCGATGGCTGAACTCCTGTTTGCAGTTTCTCATCATTCTACCTTTGCAGAGCCCTAATTATGCCAGATTCTCCGTGGAAAAAAAATCCCAAGCAATCTGAATGAGCCTCACGAGAAAATACCAACATAATGCTTTCTATTATATAGAAGCAATGGAGCAAAATAATCACAAAAAACAAGTATTAAAGAGATTATCAGTGATAAAAGCTGCTTTAATCATCTGGGGGCATTTGCAAAGTGATTTCAGAATTAAGTAAAGCCTGTGAGAAAGAACTTATTACAACTTGTCAAAAGTTAAAAACACAGGCTAGAAAAAAGTTTTTAATTGTACAGTATATTTTAGCTCCTATCAATCACTGTTAAAGTAATTTCAGAGTTTAATAAGCAGATATTTACCTGCAGGAGCAAGGCAATCTTTCCAATCAAAATATCCTGCGTAAATGCCAGGTTCTAGTGACCCAACTATCGGATCTGCCTTGAATTCAATGTACATTTCAAACAGTCTTTGATCCAGCTCTTTCAGGCACTCCATACTAACCTAAAAAACAAGGCAGGAAAAAAGTGAACATAATAAATAGTCAAGATTTAACTCAGGTCTTTTATTTTCTGTAAAAAACAGCAATTACTTACACATTTCGATTCCTAATTACATATATAAAACCCCAGAAACTTCCCCCTTATCTGTCCATCCTACCCACTATAATTTATTAATTTTTTTCCCCCCAATTTCCCGCAGATACTTCTGGGAAAAGTCCAAGGAATGCCAAAGTAGGTAGATCACTCCCAAAGTGACTAATGACACGACTAATTCCTGCATACCAGGTCTTGACCTTGCCCCAAGTAAACAACCTCATGTTGTCAATGCTTTAAAATGCCCATTCATCCTGGAAAACAAATATTTTCCTGTTACACTTGAGATCCACCAACTGTGACAGTACAATTCCTCACTGTCTGCTCTGTACTTGATTGTTTAGAGCATATAGATTTGGATGATATTTAGATGTATGGATTTATTCAGGAGTCTCTTCCTTCTCAAACTGTACATCTGTGGTTCTCAGACCACAGCTTCTAAAGCAATTCTGGAACACCATGCATAGCAGAAAGTGTTAAACTGGAAAGTCAGCATCTTGGGATGGCAACGGATGCAAAGGGCAAGTAAAAAAGGCTGAAAATGCTTTGTAAATTTTCTACTTACTAAACAAATTAAGAAATTTTGAGAACTCTGGGTGAAAGAACAGAAAACTGAAACAATAATCAACCCCTTTAAACCTCTGTGAGCTTCTACCCTCTCTTAAGACAATAAGGGGTCAGAAAGTGCCCTCAAGATGAGGATGCAAGGACCCAAATCCTCGCAGGCAGCAGCGCTGGTCGGCGTGTCCCGCGGTCCGGCACCAGGCAGCGCTTTCAAAGCCTTAACACAGACCTGAAATTAACCCAGGACATCAGCACTGGAGCCCTGTCATTTATAAAGGTTCCATGGCAAGGCTCTGATGGGGCTGTACTAGACAGTGTTGAATACAGGCAGCACAAACGGCTGATTTCCTTACGTGGACACCAGCAGTGGTACCCAGCCCCACTGGCAGCTGTCTCAGCAGCAGAGCAGCACTGCCTGGAGGAATTCTGCACTGACTACACGACTCCATCAGCCCCATTTAAGTGCTATTCAGAGTTCCTCCAGCCACATCAGATTCAAGCAGCGTTCATACAGAATGGGACTAAGGATGTGCTAGATCAGTTCGAGGGAAACCTTGCACTCTGTACTGGGAAAGATAACACACGACGTCCAACCAATAAATGTTTCTGGAAATAAACCAACTTTATGGTCCTAAGGATTAAGTCATAGCATTTCTCATAAAAAATGATTAATCTTTACAAAAAGGCAGGAAAATGAGACAGCCACTGCCACCCACTTTGACATTTTCGTTCTTTGAAAAAAAAAAAACAAAAACCAACAACCAAAAAAACCCAAAACCAGCAAACCAAACACAACAAAATAACCCAAACCAAAACACAACAAAAACCCCCTGAACTAGTTTATGACCATCAGCTATCAGTAATGCAGATTGCCAAGAGAAATTATTTATCGAGTGTATTTCGGAGATAACCATCTCTTACTCGGTGCATCAAGAAAACAGTGACATTAAACAGCTTTACTAGGAAATCTGATAAGCTTTGCTGTTCTAGCACACAAGTTACATCACATCTTCTCTCCCAGCTCTTCATGTGCCATAAGGCACACAGAGGACCACGTGGCTGTTGTGTCCCAGGGATACCGGAGTCCCGCTCCTTGGCAGAAGGCTCACCGGGAGTCCTGGCCGTGGAACATTTCATTGCCCCAGGAGGGAAACCAAATCCCCCCGGCTCCCTTCAAGCAATGATGCTTCTCCCAGTGCTCTCACTTACTTGGGTTATCTTTTCCACGCCCTGGAAGCCGTGCTTCTCAAAGTGTTCAGCTATGTTTAGGAAGGTGTGACGCTCCAGGTAGCGGCAGTTACTGAGGGCAATTAAAAGCCTCTGCTCCTAAAAATGTGTTGAAGGGAATAAGAAGTGTGATAGTTAGGAAAAAACAACCTCTGTAGCAGCATGACCCATACTCTAAGAGTTTACTCTGTAAACCTCTCATATTCTATTGACTCTGGTGTGATAAACATGCTGCTAAATAACGCGGAATTTACAAATACTTTTTTTTGGTCAGTAACACAGCAAGAAGGGGGTGAATGTGATGATTTTAGATATGATGATTGCACATTTATGCTGCTTCTTATAGGATTTGGAGCATTCGCTGGAATCGCTGTGACTAATACAGAACCGTGGGTAGGACTTCTTCACAAAAACTGGCCTTGGACAGCTTTCCAGGAAGCTCTTTCTGGCTTTTACTTTGTTTCAAGAAATATGACCATCATAAAATGAACTGAAGATCATCTTCACTTTCACATGAGGCTGGCTGAAGCATGGGAGGGAGACCAGGTCCTGAACAAGTGCCCTCACCCCATGGAAAATACGAGAAGGTTCAGACACGTAATTCCAGCAGTTAGTCTGGAAAGAAGTTAAACCTAGGTGGTTCTAATTGATCTCTGTTAGCAACTGATTTTATCCCAAATCACTCAAATCCATTCTGGAGCTGAGACACCAATTGCTCTTCCCTGCCCTTGATGTGACAAGGTGTAGCTTCCAAGAGACAAAGAACCAAACCCGACAGAACTGCTGTTTAAACAGAAGGGCTCTGCCCTCTGCCCCTCTCTCCCAGCTGGAGAACATTCTTCTACCTCAGATGAAAGTTCAAAATCAACCCCAGCAAGCAGTGGAAAATCAAGTTATTTGGCAACCAAATCATCAGAATAGTGCAGATCTGTCTGGAACTGGTGTTGGCTTCCAGACTCAGAGAAGCTCCTGACAGTGTTGTATTCCATGCTGACTAGGGCAGAGATGAGCAGTCACCTGCGACTTTGAAGCAGTATCAGTTGGCATGCAGACTGTGCAAAAAGAGAATTAAAATTCTACAGTGACAAGTCTGACTCTGGTCACTCCCCTTCTCTGTTCTCGTTATTCAGTCAGGAGAGAGAAGATAGAGAGTTCTGGCATTTACAGAAAAAAAACCCAGCACGATACCATAGAAACCAAATATTGTCTAAAATTGTTGATTTCTCTTTTATTTAAACATTCATACCTACGACATATGGGAGGAAGTCACAGCCAGAAGAAGCCACTTTGTCAATAATCAGTGCCAAAATCGATGTGTTGCATGAATAACATGAGAGAACTAATTATTACAGTCTGCAATTCAGAAGCTTGTCCTGATTTGGCAATTGGTGGTTCTCTGTGGTAGCAGCAATGCTCACTGCTCTCCTTCATGAGGCAAAACTGGGCTTCTGACACCATTTGGAACCTCTGCTAAGGAATATGAACTGCACAAGAGGTTGTCACGAGGTTTCTTGCAGGTAACAACTGCTCTTTTTGCATCAGCTACTGGGTGACTATAAAAAGAGCACATTAACCACAGTCAAAGTGTCCAGAATGTTAAAAAAAATATGTATTAATCTAGAATATGGAATTGCTCTCTAGGAATTTACAAATACACACCTGGAGCACTTAATTAAAAAAAGCACCACTTCCCTGTAAGCTGCACATCAGCCTTTAGAAACAGAAGCCAAACTTACTGAAGAAAGGCTGGAGTCTTCATGAAGGCTTCCAAACAGGTCTGGAGATGAAACATCAACTGAAAGACTAGGAAGAGAGTTTGGGAAGTGAGTAGGACAGGGCTTTGGATTATCTTGTACGCGGTGGATGCAAATGAACAGCTGGAAGAGAGGACTGGAATCCTGTATCAAGCAATACTAAACATAATAAAGCAGCCCCTGACGCCCCGTTTTTCTAGAATCATACAAATAGCACAAGGAAGTGGAGTTAGGAGCCTTTTCCAATTTCCCTTTCCCTCATGCAGACTGCAGGTACCAGTATTTGCCAGTCTCTGGCCTCTCACAAAGAAAGGACTGGTACACTTGGAAACTCGGGCTACTCTGACTTCCTCTGGTCTCTGTAACCAGTGACTCATGAGCAGTTATCGAACAAACTTTCTAGAACTTAGGAGAAACACCAACAGTATCAGCCAAAACAGGAAAGAAGGGCAAGGGCTGTTTCTCCCCGGCCAGACATTACTCAGGGGCAGGGACAACTCATTCCATGGGTGGTCTCACCAAACCCAACCCACCTGCTTCCACAGCACCCGGCTCCTGCCCGGAATACAAGGGTACAAGTAACGCCGTGTTCCTAACCTCGCACGACGTCTGTTACCTGATGTCACTCGACTGTTTGCCACAAGAAGTACTGGCTTATTTCAAAGAGTCACTAGCCAGAGGCAAAAGCAGACACAAGAAATGCAAAGTACCAGAGGGGCTGGAATCACTCCACCCCCAAAATCTGAGCATTCCAGAACACTACACGTGCTCCCGTTACTGTACTCACTGCGCAGTGTCGATGTTGCCATCGGGTTTGGTGCTCAGCTGTTCCAAGCAGTCTATGAAGACCTAGGAAACAATAAAGCAGGATCTACATGTTCTGTCAGAACCAAAAACTTCCCAAATTCCCTTTGACCAGAGTCCAGAGAGCAGAACAATCATCACCACCTCTGGTTTTAAGCCTTACATACATACAGCATCATTTCAGTCACACCTTTGTTATGCCCATCTTCAATGGCATCTGCACCACGGTTCACTGCAGCAAACCAGGGGAGGTTTTAACCCTGGTGATTTGCACCACGTGCCTCTGAAGCTGTGTGGTGCTAACCTGCTGCTGCGCAAAGCGGCATCGAACACCTGAGCACCGCGAACAATCTCATGCTTTGGCTCTGCTGTTACATCTGGTCTTGCTATAAAGAATGCTGGTTTCTGATGGAGAAATGAAAAGCTGGATCTTCAGCTACTGAAAATCAGCACTGCTCCTCTTCCTGCAGTGTGTGGTGTTAGATGGCAGCAGCTCAGCGAGCGCTTCCCAATCATCCGTGAAACCTTGAGCAGTCACCGACAGGGAAATACTCAACTGTGCCACTTACTCGCTCTCTAAGGATCTGAGATCATCAGACTCAGCCAGCGAGCTCTACAGACCTGTAAAGTCAAACACTCCTCAGTAGCCCCGAGTGTGTCGGGGGAGCAGCAGCGTCACCGAGCGAAGGTGCCCGGGAGGCAGGCAGGGCACAAAGCCCGCGGGCCTGTCGAATGGCTCGTGTTCCCAGTTTCACCCTTCAAGAGGTTTGAGTTACCTGCATGATCCCAATGCTCAGCTGGCACACATCCTCCTGGGTTCTCTGCTGCTGGAAAACCTGGAGGTGCAAGCACATTACTTCAGCAGAACAGCTTCACGTGGCCTTGCTCTCAAGGAAAGCCTGAGTACCTGTCCCTAAAGGGGTGACACAGTTATGGGGATGGCTGCTGGGACACACTGTATTCTCGTGGATCAGTCTCAGTTTTTCCTCACCCTAAAAATGGGTAAACAGTCTGACAGACACGGGGAGATACCACCTGAAAGGAAAGAAGCCCTGGTGACATGAGACACATCACTGCTGGCCAGGAATTGTGGCAAAAGCTCCCAGGACATTCAGAGATCTTTGCACCCTGCCAGGAGGGCTCACCATGCACTGCAGGTGCTTTTGGATAAAGTCCCTCCAGGGAGCAGACAAGCCAGACACCAAAGTTAAAATACAGGAGGAGAGAGAGAAACAAAACTCATATACTGAGAGGCCCAAGAGACCCTGGAGCAGTGTTAAACTTCCCTAGATCACTGAAAACTGGAACATCAGTATCCCCACCAGTCAGGGCCTCCAGGTACTAAGTGGATGGGGACAATCAGGACTCCTGATTTAGAATGAAGTTTACAAAAGCAAAAAGCTGAATTTAAGTACTGCAAGTAGTTTGGGTACAACACTGAGTGAAGTCACTCCTGGGAATGCTCCCCATTTTTTTTCTTGAAATGTAAATGAAGCCACAACTACTGCTATCTGAAAATTACATTTCAGAAAAATAGCTTTAAAGATTTGACTATAGATCCATGCACACACAGTAACCCCAGCAAAGGAAACAGATCCTAAGAGGCAGCAGCAGGGAGAAGGGTGGACATGGGAAAACTGAAGAGGAAAGTCAACCCTCTGAAACCCAGCTGTCAGTTCCATCAAAGGAATGAAATAAAAGCATCAGTCCAACTCACGCTGGCCTCTCCGGGTTTGCAGTCCAGCACTGTTTTGAGAGCTTGCAAGGAGTGGAGAATGCACTGCTCGAACTGGGCGGGCTGCAAGGCAAGGGGCTCGTCAGCTGCAGGCAGACACACCACATGTATGCACAACACCAGTGGATGAAACCTGTCAGCCAGGGGGGAAGCTCCTTACGTCCGTATTACCCCGGAGAAAACACTCACACACAGTTTCTAAGCTAGCAGAGGGCCCTTTTGCAGTGCTGCACTCCTGGTCAGACCTACAGAACTATTCCCTTCGATCAGTGTACATTTTTATCTGAGCAAGACTCCCACAGCAAACAGCCTCCTCCAAAAGGGGAGTGAAAGATCCTTCTAGCTCGTCGGTGGCAGCCGGTGTTGCCAACTCCTCGGTAGATGCCCGGGACGCCCTCCTCCCTCCCCTCTGTCTCAATGGGGATAGAATTTCACCTGGCACAGAGGAAATTTCTGCATTTTCTTTCAGCAAAAGGTTTATAAGTAAAGCACATTGAAATAGCTTTGGACGAGGGAAAATAGCCCCCAGGTCAGGGGGCTTTCTGAACCTTCAGGATTCCAAACCTGAAGTACAACTGTCGTGATGCACCTATCAATTTCACCCTGAAAGTGCAAACAAGTTCACAGCATGAGAGTCATTAGTCAGATTTTCCTCCTCTTTCTCTCTTCCCTGTTAAGTCACACTTTTTTTTAGCTTTATTAGTGAGGCTGCAGCTGGCAGAGGGCAGGAAGCTGTTGTACAGGGCAACGAGCAGCAGAGAGGAGGCACTGCTCTGGAAAAGAGGGACACCAGCCCTTTGCACAAAAATAAATCACCTTCTAAGCCATGTAAATGTGCTTTTTGTCCAGCAGATCGTTTGTGGCACATCGCCAACTTCAGGCTTAGGAGTAACGTTCATTTCTGCAAAGTGTGGAGTGGAGGTGGATCACAGATCACAAAGTGATGCCTGCGTGGCAAGCTGCAGATCATGGCAAGCAGCAAGCAAGACAATCAGTATTTATCACCTCTGGAGCTGCTTAGCAGCAAAGGAGCAGCAGCAGAGTGCTGCTCTTCTTGCTCTGTTTCCATATAACAAACCCTCACACCTCAGGTGCAGAAAGCTGTTCAGGTATGGGAGCCTTTGGATATCATAACTGAGGAAAGCTGGTTTTGTGTCTTACTGCATCTTTCACCTGGAATATAACTGCTAAAGGGCTTATCAACTGGTATTTCCTATAAACTTCAAATACACTTTCTATCTTAAAACTGAAGTTTTTATCGTAAGCCTAAAAAAAATAAACCCAAAAAACTCAAAGAAGCTGCGTGGCCCTGGCTGATCCTGGTTATTTTTTGCAGTAACATCACCACAATCAGCTCTAGCAGATAAATAACCCTGCTGTGACAAAACACACCAGCTGCTGCCAGTAACATTCGGCACGTCTCAACCACAGCCTCAGAAGGGACCCAGGGAAGTGCTGTCTACAAGGAATTGGTGGGTGATTTCTAAATACAAGAAAGACTTCAGCAGTCGTTAAGCAAAGATGGGTTAAGATACAGCAAAACCCTAAAGAAACCAAGCTTTGGTGGAAGAGGCTTCCTCCTCCCTCCATGTTACAGATGAATCGGGTGAAGAACAGAAAAGTTAAGGGACTTGCCCAAGTCTGTGGCAACTGAAACCAAGACCAGAAGCCATACGCCAGGTTACAATACTACTAGTCCAAAAACACTCCTTCCTACACCGTGTGTATTGTGATTGCTTCATGCCCTCCTACTCAACTTCAAGCACGTATTTATAGAAGCAAATAAGCAAAGCTAAGAAACCCGTGGAGCCTTCCCTTAGATAATACACCCCGAGCACCTCTCCCTCCCACAGGCCCTTTCTGCTTTCGCAGATTGTTTTCAAGCGACACCTACAACGCGCTCGCCGTGTTTTAGGCATTACTCATTACTGTTTATTTCCAGAAAGCATCTCACTAATTTATCTGAATCTGGTTTCAAGCCATTTGTTGTTTGTGTGTAGGCAACCTCCTAAATTAGTTGCTTTTCAGTTTGGTTTCTCATTATAAGGTATGAGTGACCTATTTATTTAGCTACAGGACAATTCCAAGGTAGTGTGCCTACTAAGTTATGAACCATTTCCATGTGAGCTGAACTTGTTGTGACCTCAAAAATCATTTATAGTTTTACTTCAGTAAACCCTCCCTAAAATAAGGTGCTTAACCATGGAAGTTGTCACTGTTTTACCACAGCAAAGTCATGCCAGAGGTCAGCAGCAACTATACTGATCTGTTAACTAACCCAGAAAGTCATGCTGCCCATCTCCACGGCCAATTCTTACTCATTTTTGTCTCTTGATGCATGGCACAGATCTGCAAAAGTTCTTATTTTTATTTTTCTTCCCAGTTTTGCACCTTTGAAAATATTTCTGTCCAGTAGAACCATTATCACCTCACATTAAGCCTGAAGTTACTTCGGGCATAATAATTTAAGTAGGAAAAATAAACATTTTGGAAAAGGAAGAAAAAACCAAGCGAGTTTGTGTTTGGTGATGGGATCTGTTAAGGGGCTGTAAATGAGTATGTAATTGTATTTATCACCTTCCTGCACTTGTGCATTGTCATAAAACTGCAGACACCAGTCTATACACACAAAGTCCCAAAGAAATCTGTTTCGGGAGAATACAGAAACCAGGTGCATTACAAAACCAGTTCCATTGCAAACAAAAAAATCCAGCAGCAAGTGCCTGCAAGACACAGAACTATACCCACCAGCGATGTCAAACCTTCATTGTCCACAACCCAGTCCTCCTTCTCTGCTAGCCTCTTTATATCTGCAAGAGAGAGCGGGAGGGGGAAGGGGGAGGGAGAAGGAATTCATTTTCATTATTAAAAACTACTCGAACTTGAAAAGACCAGCCACAGAGGCTGGGACTGCAATGACTAGGCACACAGCAAAGAGCACTGAAAGCTTCAAAGCTTTCTGCGTTCTCAAATGAGTAAGAGTGGAACTGGGCGATGGCGTGCGGGGGACACCACGCAGAGCGGCGGGCCCGCGGGCCGGGCCAGGCTTGCACGAAGCACACCTTTTACTGGAAAGCTGAAAGGAATCTTGTGAAGGCTTTGGGTTTGTTTTTTTCTTTGCCCTGTAAATTTTTAATTGCAACGTAAAATCCTGCATTTAAGAACCCCGGTCTCTAGTCTGTTATAGTCCAGCTCTTAATTAAAAATGAAAGAACAACTGCCTAGCGTGTTAGCAAAGACAGAAAGGACAGCATATAATTCATATTTTATACTATAAAAGAGGCACAGAGTCCCCAGCTCAGGGTCAAGGGTCCATGGTGCTGGACTGGCTTAAAAAATACAGGAAGGCAAAGGCAAAAGGCACTCTCTTCTGCCTCCCAGGAGACAACTGCTGCAGGCTGATGGATGCCAAGGGGAGATAAGGCAGGACAGGAATCCAAAGCTCGTGCACTGTGATCAAAGTCCATCTATGGACACAGGCATCCTGCATCACCACCTTAAGGGGGCT
The DNA here is from genome assembly GCA_013399075.1 of Chloroceryle aenea. Lineage (NCBI taxonomy): Eukaryota > Metazoa > Chordata > Aves > Coraciiformes > Cerylidae > Chloroceryle > Chloroceryle aenea. The sequence goes on along the minus strand of VWZY01005684.1, from coordinate 48,975 downwards.
TCATCAACTTGTAAACAGAACACGGGTGAACTGTGGGCAGTTCAGGGGGCTCTGACAGACAGGTTTTCACACACACGGACCATCAGAACTGTCTGTAGGTCATGAAACTCCCTTCTACATGAGCAAGGCTGTTGGTGAATTACCAGCTCTCCCCAGAATCCAAGAGGATCCTAATGCACTCTGCAAGGTGGCTTCCCTGCCTCGGTTCTTCAGCCAGCTAAATTAGGGACCCTGGCTATGGTGTCATAACCTGCAGCTCTACATCTCCTGGAGGTCTAGGCCTAGTGAGGATATGGTGCAGAACAACAACCCTGGCCATCTCCCTGTTTAGCAAACCTCTTACTTGCTTTAGATTGCACTGCTCAGCCCTTGCGTGTCTTTGTGCTGCTCACTTTTGCCTTCTATTCTGAGCTAACACAAACACGAAAGAAATTTATTTCTTGTATTTCAGTGCTCACCCAGTTCCAGTCAAACACACTGATAAACCCTGTCCAGTCTGGCCTTCACTTCATCTGGCTTTCGTGACCTTTATGACCACCGATGGTGTACGAGAGGGGAAGAACCCAGGCTGCTGCTCAGGGCCAGGATGAGGAGATGGTGTTTATCATGAGACAGTGAGAAAACCCTGTGTGTGGGTGGGCAGATTTGTCCTAGTTAAACCACTAATGCTAGAGGGCTCCATGAGCAGTTTATCTGGTCTGAACATCTTTATCAACTTGCAGCACACTGCGAGAAATGAGACTGACCTTTCTAGCAGCAGGCTACACAGCCATCATTTCAGAGGTGAGATTAAAGCCCAGGGTGAGCCTTTCTGATTTGTGTGTTACAGGTATAACTACCTCTGAGATCCATGAGGACATTAACTGTTCTTTCACTGGTTCCTTACAAGTAACAGTTTCTCCAAGGACCCACTTAATCTGGTCCTGCCCAGAAAACATATTGAGACACACTCAACGTGTGCAATTTTGCTTGACTGCTAAAGAACAACAACAAAAAAGGGTCCTATAGATAAGGCATGCAGTGCAACAATAGGGGATGAGTGTCATCATGCAGCCTGGTGTCTTTTCCAAACGGACTTTAGGAACAATTTCTTCCCCAAAAGGCCTGTCCCAGTCTGCCCAGGGCAGGGGTGGAGTCCCCTTGGAGGGGTTTCCAAGCCATGGAGCTGTGGTGCTGAGGGACACGAGTTGGTGGTGCCCTGGCAGTGCTGGGTTAATGGCTGGACCCATTAAGATCATTATCTTGAAGGTCTTTTCCAACCTGAAGGACTCTACACTACAGCCAGTACCTAGAACAGCTTCCCTGAGAGGAGAAGGAAGCAGCACTGAGGGAGGTGTCAGTTACTAGCTAGATGGAGCAGATGTTATCCACCCAAGGTACCACACCGGCACCTTTAGGATCTGGTCTCTTCAGCCAAGAAAGAGAAGTATGCATAGAGAGATTCAGACCAAGCAGACTCAGTCTCACACAGGCTGGCAGACCTTTTCTCAAAGCCTAAAGCAGAGATGACCACGGGCACTGTCCCTCCACGGAACGTACGTGGCCAGCAGTCAGGAGGAGAGCAGCAAACCCCGGGCTGACCGAAGAACGGGGCTGTTGTTACGATCCAACAAGCAGGCAGGGCTGGGAAGACAGCTGCTTTTCACCCGAGAGCTTCATCATCAAAATTTGGTCTCAATTGTGCCAAGGGAAGAAAAGCTAAAGAGACTTGCTCATACTTTAACTGAAATCTGAACTTGGGGCAATAGGTTCTGTACAGAGTTTTGAGGAGAGGAGGCAGCCTGTGCTCTTGTGTGGCCATCTGCCTTGGTACGAACACAGAAAATCAGTGGTAATGGCAGAGTGGCTTTAATAAAGTAAGAGCTAAGAATACAATTCATATCAGTGTTGTGTCAAGCAAGCTTTTAAACTTTTGGTGACCACAGGCTTCTGCTTTGTTTAACGAAGCACACTCCAGGCTTGAGTAAAACACAGAGCTTTACATCAGCCTGCAGCAGAAGGATGAATTACATGGTAAAGATTAAAAACTGACTGAACTGTAAGATTAAAAAAGCTCTTTTTTTCCCCCCCCAACACAGAGAGCACTTGGCCTCTCGGAAAATAAATAAATAAAGATCAACCCTGCTAAGTGAATTAGCAGCTTACTCACATCACTTGTCTCACCCCAAAGGAAACTGATCTCAGCTACTGTGTTCATTAGAATAAGGGGCAAGAGACCTGAAACACACCCTTCTGTCAGGAAAGTGAATCACTTGAGTGACTGCTGTGAGGAATTACAGAGCTCAGGAGTCCACTGCCACTGCAGCATCTCTAACAAACATGGTTATCTTCCAGAACATGGCTGGGCCCAAGCAGGCCAAAAAATATATTATTTTTGGCCAAAATAATAAAAATCAAAAAGCCAGTAAGCAGAGAGAGCTGCAGCCTTCTCTTACCTTCAGCCGTGTGTTGTAGGGTCACTAGGATGCAACGCACACGAAGGTCCAGAATCAGATCCTGGATGATCTGAAGCATATCATTGGGTATCTCAAGTGCAGTAAGAGACTCAGAACTAAGCCTGGGAAGCAAAGAGAGTCAGACTGAGTCGTGGATCTGCAGGGGTTTTTAAGCTGATAATCTTTGCTGACTGTTTTGAGACGTGGCTGTGTGTCAGACTGCCAAGAGCATGGCCCTTTTCTGCCAACGGGCTTGGCTTGTTACCTACTTTGAAAACTGCTGATAAAAAGTAAAATATCACATCTGGGTGTTATTGAAGCTCCCAAAACATGACACCAATCTTGTATCCTGCACAGACACACAGAAGCAAGTTGTGCACATCGACGAGACGCTTTGCAAGTGATGCGCACATTGCTAAGTTCATAAACAAACAGAAGCAGGAATATTTCCTTCCTTAGAACAACTGCAAAATTAAATTATGATTTAAAGATGATACTACAGTGAGAAGCAAGCTATTTTCACCCGTGTTGGCAGAAATAGGAAGACACATAGCAAACGAGGCAGATAATCACTTTCTGCCCTAAAGAATCAGATCCTGTTTCGCTCATGGAGCGTCTGCGTGGCAGGAGGCAAGTGTTTCATTCAAAACTTCATAAGGTGCTACAGAAAGAATGAAGATATTGAATATGTTGTGTAGTAAGGCTGTAACACGAGACATTATTAATTACCCTTGCACGTAAAATCCTGAATCTGCCATAAGTAATCATTTCTGTAATTCCATTTCTGGAAAGTGTTCAGCCTGACTCCTCGGGGCAGTTACTGCCATCACCAAACTCACTGTCCTCGAGCGCACGCATCCCAGGAACAGCATCATTTCACAGGACTGCAGCTCCATTTACCTTACAGTCTGGATCACATGGGTTAACCACGGGCCAGAGAGTTCAGACTTCATCTCCCAGCCACCATACTGCCTCGATTCTCCTTCTCTGAGGCTGAATGGAAGCAAAGCTCCGCGGATAAGTTTTACCAGGGAGTGCATCACCTCCTGAATCATTTTCTGCATCAGAAGGGAAAGAAAAATCAAGCAGAAAGCTCAGTCAATATTCAGCCACGTACTCGCTCCACAGAACAGCTTGGAATGGATCATTTACAGGTGGCTCCACATGGCAGAGCGCGGAGGAGGAGGTGGTGTGAGGGCGCACAGATGATTTAAGAAATCTGATTTCCAAGGGGATGACACTGAAGTATCTTGCTATAGGAGGGCAACTGAAAGACAGCAAGACTCTCCCCCATAGCTTACCTTGAAATCATTTTGTCTTTGCCTCGCGTTCTTCTTTGATCTTTCCATTTGGCCAGATTTTTCAGCAGTCTTGTGAAAACGAGAAAATTGAAAAGTGTAAGTATCTCATAACCACTGTTAAAATAATTCTGAAAAAGGGGGTTTCAAAGTGAAGAAGTGAAAACCGAGGAGTTTGTGATGCAGTTAGAAAAGCTAACTCAGGGCATCTCCATAAGCAGACTACACACATCAGTAAACTCTGCTAGGCTGGTGCGCCCGTGTTTAATCACAGGGACAAGGTGTGATGAAGGAAACCTCAGAGACAAGCATAAAGTAGCTCAAGCAATACAAACTGCACGAGGCCAAAGTCTCCTCACTGCAGTGGTAGTGAGAGCTAAACCACCCAAGGTCTAGCTGCACATCAAGCTTTCATGAAGACACGCTCTCTTCTCAGCCTGGAAGCTGCCCAGAAGAGGACATGGATGTGAAGTGGGAGGTACTTCTTGGAATGAGGGCAATTTGGAAGCTGGGAGGGAGGATTGAGGGGTTTTTCTTTGTTTTCAGAAACAGCATTTGGTTGACAACGCTCTCTAACTAATTCAGCTAATACCAAAAGGACTCTGCAGCAGAACCAGAAGCTTCATGGACCGTTTGCTTCTTTGAAAACCGAGGAACCTGAGCACGCTTTGCATGAGACAGTTACAGTTGAAGAAAAACATGCTTTGACTAAGAGTCTTCCTGTTTGCAGGTCTGGCCTTCCGTGGACTCCGAGAACACGGTAAATTGTACCAAAAAAAGTGATTTCCAACAGCGGGTTACGTGCAGATGGAGAATGTTATCGTTAGCAAAGCCCCTGGTTTATGTAGGTGCAGCAACATCTACTGGACAGCGAGCGCAGTAACACCCGAGAGTGATCCCAAGGAGCAGCAGTTTACTTCAAATCCCTAATTTGAAACGCTTTATTTTTCAAATTCCCTCTTTAGTTAAAGCATTTCAGGTTTTCAAAGCAAAACAAATACTTGGAGGTGAGCAGAAGTTAAAGAAAAATAAAACTGCTTAACAGTTTTGGAAGATACAGAGCTCTGGAGATTTGTGTGAAGCTCTGAATGAGAGAGTTTCAGGCAAGGAGAGCAACGCTCCAGTCACTGCTGCATGCAATTCCCACCTCTCTTCTAACATCTCCAGAGGAAAATAATCTGTATTCCTGCAAACCTCAAGCAGAAACTTAAAATTCACACTGTGTCACAGCTGGATTAAAGAACAACCAAAAAAATTCACTGATCTTTGATAGCCTTTTTTTTTTTTTCTTTGTGGTTTTGCTGAAGACCAATCTCAAACCTTTCCTGCACAGACAGACCAAAACTCTCTTGTGGTAAGACCAACGGTTACTCCTCAGATACGTGACTTCACCTAGAGTGATTCAAAGAACTCAACTCTTTAAACTGTTGAAAATACCACGTAAAGCTTCAACTGACAGAACTTTAAGGTACATAGCCAACCTCCAGGGCTGCAAAAAACATTCCCCAACCCCTCCCAGAAATCTGCAAACTGAACGAGACAAAATAGAGCTTGCAATTCATACGTGGAAGGGTTTTTTCCATGTTCTCTAAATGCCTCGAAGGCACGAACTGAACTGATGCTCTCTGCCACTGCCTCAGGTCCTTCCTGCAGGACAATCGCTCGCAAGCAACATGGTGAAAGAAATTTCTTCATGGACAATTAAAATCCACGTGGTTTCTGATGGAAAACCATATAAACCTTGAGTCCTGGGTGTGGTGACAAATACTCTCAGGTACTCTAGAAGTCATCTCCTAGGTCACGCCACCCTCTCCTCCTCTCCTCCCACGCAGAAGGACTGAGGCCATCCCCCCTCCTCTCCCCCCAGGAACACGGGGACCAGAAGGACCAAAGGAGCAGAAGTAGTCAAGTGTACAGGGATTCATTCCTCACGAGCTCAGAATCTGGCCCAGAAGAAGAGGAGGATGTCCCTTAAAGCCTCACAGGAAAACTACCACCTCCTCCTCTCTCTTCTTTTAAATAGATGGAAACAGTGTTTTCTTCAGACGTGAGATCACTGCATTTTCCACTTGCATTTGTTTTCGTGAGCAGTTTCTCAACTTTATTTACAGTTCAAGTCTCAGTTTCTCTAGAAATTGCTTTCTTTTCATTGTACTCCGAGAAAAGAAAAGAACCAAAAGAAAAAAAAGAATCACACTAACTTCACAGGTGAATTTGTGGAGTCTGATTTCCAGTGGCACTGTTGTCAAATATAAAGCTTGTCACTTCCCTTATGAAATTAATTATTTTTGTGAAAGTCAACAGCATTAAAGTTTACTCCTGATTCTACTTCCTTCAGTGAACATTATGAGTAAGCATCCTATCTTCCTTTTGATTTTATCATGCAAGAGGAGGATCACAAAGAGAAGCTGTAACACTCTGCACATTGTGTTCAACACACGAGGGGCCAGAGCATCTCCAGCATCAGCACATGGGAACCTTACAGGGAATTACAAACGGTGGCCATCGGCAGAGGGACCACTTGATAAACTAATGCCCAAGTTTGTCAGAGAAGAGGACACTGTAAGGACAGAAACAATCCCAACAGATGAAATTATATAGCAGCAATTAAACCAAGAAGTTTTAGAAACTTTCAGAAGTTTGCAGAAACTTTCTGGTTCAATTCTTTTTTTCCCCTGCTTCTTGGATTATTGAGGTGGTATTTATGTAAGTTGTAAAAGGCAGCTCATCTGAGGAAGGAGGACTGGAAGCAGAGGTGACAGCAGCTGGCTGCACCCCCAGACCAGACTCCCTGTGGTGTGTCTGTGTATGGCCCTGAGCTGTGCTCACTTGGGACTCCGCTCTCGAACCTGCCCTCACTTCCAAACACTACAGGCTAGAGAAATGAGTACTCTTCTTCCAAGGAAAGGAAATGTTTGGGGTTTTTTCTGTATGACTCTTTTCTACATATCTCTGTCTTTCCCACCAGTCGCTATTTCTTCAGATCACCACTGAAGGGCAGCTGGCCAGTGAGAGCAAGAGGTGAAACTACCCCGGTACCGGCTCCAGCATCTGGAACACACGGACACACCGCTGGCAGGAGTGGAAGTAACCCCACTGTGGGCTTTTATTCTTTTAAAAATACTAAGAAACACCTCACTTCTACAGGTTAGCATTGCAAGACACCTTACCAGACAAGACAGCACCTCTCAAACGTGCAAGAGTCTACAAACAGGTTTGAAAACCTCTCTGATCACAATAAGTCATCACTTCTTCCAGTGAAATACAACACTTGAAACAGAGCCCTTCTGGAGCTCTGTTATTGAAAAGCCATTCACCCCACAGCCCCCATACCTCGCTGAACAGACTTCCGTTCACGTAAGAAATCCACAGCTTCCAGAAGTTGGGCAGCTGACTTACAACAAGCTTTGTCAGCTTTTCAACAAATACAACTTGCTGAGGAGCTTTGTATCGCCAAGCTGAAAGGGGAGAGGGGAATGAAAAAGCAGAATTAAAAAACTTTGAATTCATAATAATAAAAAAAGTACCACTAGCTTGCAGCTGCTCTGTGTTACTGTTTTGCTCTATAACCCTTGTCAATCAATTTAATGCAAGGCTGAGAAGGAACACAGGGTAGCAGCAGTACAGTAATGTAATTACTGGGTAGAGTGGATACTTTCAAAGAGTCTCTCTAACTTGTATTTTGAAATACAAACATTCAGCCTCAGTCTGGGACAGAATTAAATTGTCTTGCACATGGAGATAGACTGTGGCAGCACAGAATGTACAAGTCTCATTATTCCTCATTCTGTGCTCTTGAAAGATTCCCTTCATTTCTCCTCTTGCTGAAACTGAACAATTAGAAATCAGATATTGATAGATGAAGTCCACAGAGCAACATCCAAGCCAACCAAAGCCAGAAAGTTCTTCACAAAAACCTGCTTCCTGAGAAAAAGCACCTTGGTAAGAAACAACCTCTCCTGGGAAAACACTTCCATCCCCTGTGATGTCACTACTGAATGACTCCCGAGATGAAGCTGTTTGGACAAGGGTGTTGAAGACACTTATGCCACCCAAGGGCTCAGCTGGTTGTGGACACACTGCTTGCAAAACCCACAGAGCATCCCTTCAGTAAGCAATGGCAACACAGGAGAAGAAAGAATCTGATTTGGTAACCAACAAAACCACAGACAGAGACTGTGGGTTTCTGTTTGGGTTTTTCTGACCACACCACACAGTGGACACAGGGAACTGCAGCTTTGTCCTTCCAGATGAAGCCACTGCCTACCATCATCACGGCCGGACTGAAAGCTGCTGCCCCTTTTCAGTGAGGCCGTCTGACTGAGGTGGCCAATGGGCGACGGACGCACGTCACCGTCCAGGTCCAGCATCGGGCTGTGGAGCAGGGGGTTGCCTGGGGAAAAACAAACCAAAACAATAATGATTCTTCCCATCCACTGACAACCTGCATGCAAACTCTAATGTAAGTTTGAAGAGATACAAAGGTTAGCTAGCAAAAATAATTCTTAGCCTTGCTTATTTAGCCTGCTGGCTCATCGCCGTGCACAGCACTCAGTGCCAGCACCAGACTCCTGTGTGAAGCCAACCCACAGGTACCATGGCAGTGCTGGGGAGCAAGTGTACTCCGTGAGCTGAAAGGTCTCTTCCAACCAAAACAATTCTGTGATCCTGTGACCTCACACCCTGTCCAGCAGTGTCTTGAAAACCTCCAGCGATGGGGACGCTGCCCCATCCCCGGGGAGGCTGTTCCAGTGATCGAGTGTTCTTTCAGTGACAGAGAAAAGAAAGCCTCTTGCATCGAGATGAAACCTCTGCTGGTAATTCATGCTGACCTCTGTAGTGAGCATCTCAGTGTCTGAGTTCACATGGCTTGATCCTTTCCATCAGTGCCTGCACTCGCTCACAGCAACGGGAGGGCCACACAGAACGAGCACCGGCCCAGCACCGCAGTACCCAGATTCGAGAGCAACACAGAGTAAAAAGGATTTGAGGCATATTTGTTCTGAAGTGATGCTGCTCTCAGACCAGCATGGCTGTAAAGACATAGCCAGTCCCTCTACTTTGGCTGGGGCTAAAGAGCAGTATTGAGCCTTGTGAAACTTGTCACAAGCTTCTGACAGGCGACGGCGCTGGGTTTTGGTTCCTTCTGACAGCAGCTCTTCCTCCCGTCGGTCTGTAACGGCTTTTAGGGAGGTTTCCTGTGGCCTTGCCGTGGCAATGCCACTGTCGAGCTGACCAGGGGTTCCATTCACCTTTCTGACTGCTCTGTTGACTGTTTAAATCCTACACCTTCATTAAAACCAACTCATCTTTACACCACCTCCAGAACTGGCGAGTGTTCAGCAAGAGGGACTCTGGGGCAGGGTTTGAGCCTATCGCCCACCCGCACCACCGAGCAGTTCTACAAGGAGTTTGAACAGGAATTTGGGGAAAGGCTTTTCCATCTCAATGAATGAAAGATACAGAATAATAAGGAAAAAAAAAACAACCAAACCCCGAAGCCATCAGAAGCTTTTAAAGCAGGTATGCTGCTCGGGCAGACAGCCAATTACAGACACTCCCCGTACGCGCCTGCAGCTGAGACCTCTGGAAGTTCACACAGCTCCTGCATCTAAGGCAAACACCTCAGACTGCTAAACAATCTCTTAGTTATTAAACTTACAACAGCATGCCTGCAGAAGGAAGTAAATGCACACAGAAATTCTTCCTCTCCAGATTACAGAGAGCACACAGTTGCTATCTTGCAGAGATTCTACCCAGAATAAAAAGACAACTGCAGAGAAGACCCCGAGAAATTTCATGTGCCTCATTTCAGCTTCCATTAGAATCTGACTCTCAGACTCCACGTATCTGCACTTTATCTGGGGAAAGAAATAAATTAAAAAAGTACACCAAGGACAAATGGGAGCTGTCAGAGGCATTGCTACTCCCAACACAGATTACAAAATAAGCAAACCAAAACCACCCAAAGAGCAGCAAGGCTGTCGCCACAAGAACTGCCATCAGAAAAAGCCACGAGACCCCAAAGCTTCCCTCTACGATGTCTCTGCATACAGCTCAGGCTCTCACCCCTTGAACACCTCATCAGTGTGAGGAATGCCTTGTAAACAGATGGTTTCTGAAGATGACAGTGCCAATGAAACCTCGGAACGAAGAGCGACAGCACACTTACCAAAACACCTCACGGGGAAGTTGTTCCATTGAAACCATTTGCCCGAGGTAGCCGAAAGCCTGGCAATTCCGTAGAGCGGCCGCTACGCCAACCCCAGGGCACCCCAGCGGTTTGTACAGTCCCCAGTAACAGCAAACACGGGAAGAATACTCTCTTGTTCCACCAGAAAAACCACATCATCAGTCTGCAGCCGCACCAGGAAAAGAAAGTTTAACATCAACTAATTTCTTAATTGGTTGTCTAGCGTTACAAGCGAGCCCAAGCCGGCAGCGGGAACGACTCCGGCACATACACCCTCAGGACTAATAAACATCTGGAGTGCATTAGCGAGGCCGATTCTGCCCTCACCCGACCAGAAGATAGCGCTTGAGGACTGCGCACCCAGGCAGAGCCCTCCCAAAGCAGGGCGAGTTCACTTGCTGATGCTCTTCTCCCACCACGACTCCTTCCCGCTCTGCAGCCAGCAGCTTAAATTTAGCAGCATAATGTAATGCAGTGAGAGGATCAGTATGAGCTGGAGACAATAGTATTTACAGACCTAAATAAGCCACCCAAATAATAAATCACTGCCTATTCATAATTGGATTTGTGCACAAACTCACCATTCCTGGACCCTGAGTAAGTCAGCAAGGATCCACAGTTGGGAGAAATGAACATCTGACTGCTAACTGGCTTTAAGGTGCTGTGTAAACAGAATGAACGACACCTTCCTGGTAGATTCTCAGGGGTTTTAAATATATTACATCTTGGAAGCTACAGAAGTATTTTTTCCAAATACAGCACCCACACGGAGCACAGGTGTTGGGGACTCCAGGGCAAGTGTCTGTTTAACCAGGGAAAGATGGGGAAAAATAAACGTGCTACGTTCTGCTCTTCCACCCGGGAGTCCCGACAAACAGAAGTACAATTAAAGCCTTATTACAGCTGTAAAAATCGTGTCAGGATCAAATAAGAAATGTTAAAGACCTGAACACTGCTTTAATCTATGGTTTGTTTTTTGGGAAGGATTTCCCTGGGTTTCAAATCTTTGTGCATAGGTATCTGGAGGGATGTAGAATGGAACACAAACCTTCAGAGCCTGTGATACAGAAATAGCTCAGAGGTTTTGTGCAGACTCTTCTGCTCTAGTGCAGCAGCATCTCCCCGAAACAAGGAGCTGAAACAAGTCAATGATTTAAATCTTTAAAAGCAGCTTTCCTTTCTTTCAAAGCTATTTCCAAGCTCGGGGTAAAATTGTTCTGCAATGTCCATGGCTCTGCAGCTCTGCTTGGCTCTTCCCCTGGCAGTCCAGCGGGAGGAGGATTCTCCTGGGAGTTTTGCATCATCTCTTGTCTCCCTTCTGTGACCCAGCCCCAAGCAGCCACAGCGCTTGCGTGACATTCGCCTAAAGCTTTCTACAGAAGCTCAGCAGATAATAGAAATAGAATTGGGTTGGTTAAAAAAANTTAAAACCAAACCAAAACAAACACCGAAATGAACCCAAGAGCCCCTACAGATGTGCACCCAGGTGAATGCAGCCACTGTGTGCTCTGAGCCATCCTGTATCTCGCAGCGGTTCCCTCCCAGGCCACAATGGTGAGGCAAGGCTGATCTCCAGCCCCGGGGCTCTCCGAAAGGCAGCGAACTTCCTTACCACCCCTAAACACCTTTGAACGGTTTTTCCTGCGCACAGCGGGCCCTTGTCCTTTGCTGCAGCCTGACCACCCACTGTTGCTTGTTGACCAAACAGACGGAGCCTGGAGCCCGCGCCGGCACAGCCGGGGGAGGATTCCTTTCAAGGACACCGCGCGGAGAATTTCAATTCGTCCAGGCAAGAAATGAGGGCAGCAGGAGAAATTCCCACAAGATTAACCTGCTCAACAGACGAGTGACTGACTTTCAGGCTCCTTCTGGAGCACTTTTTCCTTCTAACCTTGCAGTGATTGGGAATCGGACGTTTTTAGCTGACCAAGAGGAAAGCAGGTTGTGTTTCTAGCCAGGAGATGAGCGTGGAAGGTTCAAACTGCTGCACTGCATGGCAACATCTTGGGAATACTCTTAAAACTGAATCCTTTTTCAATCTTAAGGCTAGTCCTTATGCTGAATGTATTAATACTCTAACTATTTTCCAGCTCCCCACAGAAAGGGCAGCGGGCCGATTGTTTCTAGCGGTGTTCCAAGGATTTCAGAGCCCAGGGGCAGGTCTCATTGTCAGCCCTGCTGGCCAAACAATACTGAAAGCAAGAGCCAAACACCTCAGGTTCAGCACGTAAATGCAAGTGATGTCACTTTGCTAGCTCTGCTAAAATGCACCAGTGGACATTATGATCTCCAGCGACTTTGAAAACAATTTGGTTTTCCTCCAGAGCCTGAATAAAGGCTTAAGAGACTAGAGCAGGTAAAACTCCAGGCACGGAAGTTTCCCTTTATCTCCACTTGCACTACTCTGCTCAATTCTGGATTTAAACTGCCTGTGCTGCTTTGCAATCACGATATTTACAGTCTGCTTTTTAGTCACAGTATTTGCTCTTTAGAACACTTCAAATGATACTGAAATTATTATATAAAATAAGAAAGCACTTCTGAACACGTCAGATCCTACTAAAAACTAAGTAACAGCAAAGTCACAGATACAGGTGGCAAGAGGACAACAAATGCAGTGTCAAATTTTGTACTGACTAATTGATATATTTTTTTTAATTAATAACCCATTAAGGACGCTTGACATCTGCTGTCCAAAGGGTATTTCTGCTCCGGCCGGGGATGTGGCGTAGACACGAAATGGCTCCCAGCTGCAAGAAGCCTTCTTCCAGATGTACAGTACAGGGAGGCCAGGGAAGAGAACCAGCTGCTGGGATAACAAACCCAGCAGGCCCTTTTGACAGGGGGCTCGCCGGCCGGGCTGATGGAACCGCGGTGGCTC
>VWZY01005684.1:2557-36073 GCA_013399075.1 Chloroceryle aenea | reverse complement strand
GGTCGGCTCCCTGCTCAGGCATCAGACTCACAGGGTCATTGTTTTTCGTGCTGGGAGCTGTAACAGGTTGTGTTTCATACATTTGGAAGGCAAAGGGCAGTGGAAAGACGGCAGCGCAGCCGCGTGAGCGATCCCGCCGGCTGCTTTAGTTTCTAACAGCTATTAGCAGCTAAGATTATTTGCAGTAGAGTTACATTCTACCTCAGAAGGACCTGTTAAGAAATAAAGACTCTCTCAGTCAGTTGGATGATAACTAAGGCACAGCTCCTACCTTTTTAGCTCAAAGGATCGTGAAACCTTCTAAGCCACTGCTGAAGTCTAAGCAAATAATGCTTGGCCACACAAAAACAGTCTTAACCTCCATAGCTTCTTCCCCTGACACTCAGCGTTAAGGATCCCATCGCTTAACTCAGTCTGGCCATCTGCCCAGTGCCCCAGGCAAATTTCAAACTAAGCCTCATTTATTTACATTTATTTTCATGTCATTTTACATCATTATATCCCCTGTGTTTCCTGTGCTCCAACAAGTCTGAGAAGCATAAAATGGTGAAAATCTCCAATTATGCCCTAATAACGAGGGAACGAATTGCCAAGTAAAATTAAAAGTTACAAATACATAAAACCTTAATTGAAGGAAACCATTCAGTATCCAGGTACCAGGTTTGAAAGTCCCCAGACCTGCAGATGATCAGCTCAACATTCAGAAGCAGCAGCTCAGATTTTAGACAGCACAAGGCACAGAATACCGAGCGGGGGGGATTGTCACCTGCCGTGGCAGGCACGTATTCACACACTCCTTAAAACCTGGGGCTGGATTCATAAGATGAGCATCCCCTGCCTGCATTTCCTTCCTCTCAGGGAGGGAGGTCTGTGTGGCTGCGCAGAGCAAGAGACAAGGGGCACGGCGACGGCGGGCGAGGAAGAGCCACGTCCGAGCCGGTCGCGCATCTCGGGCACGCTGAGGCTCCCGCTCCTACTGTATCCATTGAAATAAGTGTGACCAATCAACTGGTGATCAGTTACTGCATCTCTTATGATTAATAATTGTCTACTAAAATCAAAAGAAAAAATCCACTTGGATGAACACTTCATGGCCAGCAAATAAATTCTTGGAGAGTATTTACTGTTTGACAATTGGCTACAAAAGTCCTGACCAGAACGTCTAACATTTCAAAAGAGACTTTTCCAGGAAAGAAAAGCAAAGGCTTCTGTGTAATTCCAAATCCATTTCAGGTAGTAAAATTCACATGTAATGACTCAGAGCTGTGCTCTGCTTTGAGACCTAATAAAAGAGCAGCAAAATGCTTTGGCACAAACTCAGCTGAAAGTTAAATTGTGCAAAACCAGACACAATCTGCTACTGAGGCTTAAGTTTACTACACAGGAAAGTTTTGACTCAGTTTGAACCCGCAGATTCGCAGTCAGCAGAAGAACTAAGCTAAGAATAGCCAGAAATGGTTGGTATGTTGAAGGTGGGACTGTAAAGTTTGCTTATTCCAGCGTACGCAGGGTGAAGAAGCTGCTAGCAAACATCTGCTGGAACAGAGTCCATTAGCCCTGCTGCAAAGGGAAGCCTGGAAAGAGTTTCAATGCCCTTTTCGTTAGGGCAGCAGCATTATGGACTCACCTCTTCCTCCAAATGCTTGATACATAAAATAATCTTTTCTGGAAGCGTGGAGTGGAGGCCTGCAACGTTTGGAAGTGACCCGCTGTTGTCTCTTAACAACAGCCTGGGAATTTATGAACATATAAACCTCATTTCTAGGCTGTTTGAGCTGATGAGATTCCTCAAAGCCCTGCATAGCCAATTTGATATCTGTGAGTAAAAGCCCACATTCTTCCTGCTTGAAAAGCATACATCTATTAAAGTAGATTGAAATACATTCCATGTCTCTGATCACAATCAGCATTGTTCTACTTGGCAGTTAAAACCTATTCTTCTGAGTTCTTTTTTTCCTCCTCCCGTTCTGTGTATGCCAAAAACTAAAAATCTATGGAAAGGGGAAAAAAAAAATTAAATCATCATCACATTTCACAACCTCCCTTCGTCCTACTAGATACTGAGCAATTCCACCAACTAGGATCAACTACTGAGTATTTTACAATCTGCACAAAAAGTACCTCAGTAAGGACCACATAAAAGGCTGGAAGAACTCTACCAAAATCCAGGGAGCTCTTCCATGAACGTGATCATGTATTAGCATTTGTTTCCTACATCCATTCCTATTAACTATTCCTATGTGCATTTACTCGGCATTCAAGTTATTTAAACTCCTCCTTCCGTGAGCCACACAAAGCTGCCAACATGCCAGCCTCTGACAGTGAGGCTGAGGCAGGCAGAGCTGTTGCAAGAAAAACACCCACGAGGTTGAGATTTTCGAGACAAGCTGAGGAATTCAGACACATTTTCCATTCGTTTGCTGGAGGCTGCATAACAAAATTATAAAGACTCCTGAAGTAAAAAAGCCTCAAGCACTTGGTATCTTAATATCCCTATTTTTCCTGCTAGGAAGCTGAGAGCTGGCTATAAAACATGTTGCTGGTCAGCACTTCACGCTGCGGGACAAAGCCACTTTGAGGTACAACCTACTGACATCAGTGGGTCATGGGGTGCACCCTGTGAACTCTGATGTTGCAACCTCCGCTGAAGACACTTCAGAGCCTCCTGTAGCAATTTTCCAGTGTATTTCTGCAGCAGCTCCCACTCAGAACAGAACACCCGATGTGGTTTGGGATGCACAGGCACTGACACCCAGCAGGGGACTTACCTGTAAGCCCAGGGTGGCCAGGTTCCAATTCACCCACTCATTTCAGAAACAGCAGCAAACTCAGTGATACTTCTCGAGAACCAAGGCACTACTCGTTGGTTTATCTTTTGAAAATCCTGTTTTCAGATTTTACTACCAGCAATGCCAGGCCAAGAGCCTCCCACCTGTCCCCTGTTGCAGACAGGCTGATGTGATGGGACCACGTTAACTGGTGGCAGAGCTGCTGCCACACCTCACAGCAAGACCTACGTGCTTCTTTGGGGAGCAGCACTGGCAGAGACTGAAGATGAGTATCCCTAGTGATCCTGACAGGCCATTGTCTAATATCCCTAGTGATCCTGACAGGCCATTGTCTAGATATCACAGGATGGCAGAATGCCCCAGCTCGGAAGGGGCCTCTGAAGGTCACCTGGTCCACCCCCCCCACAGTAAGCAGGGACAGTCCAACTCACAGGTCTGTGCCCAAAAAGGGCAATCCGAATTTTGAAACCACCCACGAACAAAGAACAAGAGAAAACCAGATTATCCTGCTGTACCCAGCAGAGGATTACACCTCGTCCCACCGAGCCCCAGTGCCCCCATCTCCATATCCTGTGGGCGAATCTCGGGACGGAGAAATCAACTGGCAGATTCAGACAGCAACCCAAACTTCATCTGACCTCAGACAAGTATTTCGAGAGGACAGTAAACTTCAGATAAATGATTGAAACTTAATGCTTTTCCCATGTAAAGAGCTTAAAAGTCGAAAGTTAAACAAAAAGAAAACTCCAACTGCTGTTTTGTTTTTATAATAGCATAAAGAAAAAAAAAAAATACAAGTCAGTATTTGACTTTGTAAAAAGCTATCAAAATTGATGGGGGAAAAAACCCCAAATATCATTCATACACTAAAGCTTGTCAAATAAAAGGCAATGCCAAATTCCTAAATGTCAAATATATATAAAACAAACATATATCCTTGCCTTTTTGTTCTTTAACATAGGTCTCCTTACAGTTGTGCATGAGCTGCAGAATCCACTGATGCTGAGCACCGATGCACTGCCAAGCAGGGTCCCCAGGCGCATGAAGATCAGAAAGATATCTGCAAAAACCAGTCCAAAAATCACAGCTCTGCCTTGACACACTGGAGGCCTCTGCAGAACAGCCCAAAGATGTACCAAGAAATACTTGTAACATAATTAAAAGAATTCGAGAAGAGTTGGTAAGATGCACTCGTACCCAAGGCAAACAAGCTTTGCATTCTCCTTCCCTCATTTTCTGAGGCAACATTCCATCAAGGAAACTTGTAGAACTAAAGAGATGTTCATCTTTAGCATCCCATTGTGTATTTTTTGTTCTGCCTCTACTGAAGCAGTTGGCAACCAAGCTGTGCATCTGCCAAGGCTGCAGTGCAGTACCTCACGGGACAGAGACCTGGTACCGTCCCCGCTTCCTCTGTCCTGACTGCACCATCAGGTGACAGTAACAGCTAAGTACAGAAGGAATTAAATCAGGGGGCTCAGTAATTTCAGCACACACGTACACAGACAAATGTAAAACAGGCTCCTCGAGGCTTTTTGGGTTTGTTTGGGGCTTTTCTGTGTCTGGTTGGTTGGTTGGCTTGGGGTTTTTTTGCATTAGGATGTGCGCACACGGTCTGAAGGAAAATAGGAGTGGAGAGAAGATGAAAAGGATTGGGGTTTCTGAAAGGTGGAAGCAGAACACCCTCTGTCTTCAGGGAGAGGGAAGTTTCAGAAGCCAGCTGGTGGGACTTTGAGAAGACAGAAGTGGTGGCATTCGAGACTACCTGACAACAGCACTTCCAAAAGAGCACGTCCAAAAAGCAGCAGCTGCTGCCCTATTTAATCTGCTCCATGCACATTCTGTGTTAACGAGGCTCAGGACAGATGACAAAATTCAAGATGCTCAGGGTGAAGTACCCCCATTTATTATCTTCAGCAGTGCAGGGATCATTTCACTCCTTCACAAAAGCTGCATTACTACAAGCACACCTCATGCTCATGTCATCGGAGAGCTGTCTGCAATCCTCCAACAAAAAATAAACTATCAAAGCAGGCCTGGCTGGCTGACATTACACAACCAGCCAGTCTGACAGGCTGACCCGTATCAGTTACAGCGTCTCGGTGGTAAGGGGGACTTAGTCTTTGCTTAAACACAAAAACCCCCAAAAACACTGGTCTTGTAAAAAACTCCATCTCCTTGGCTGTTAAGTGATCCAGTAAATTATTTCATCCTGTTCAGAAACAGTTATCAGTGTAAATACCATAATAAAATGAACTGGAGGCTAATTATAAACATGGACTATCAGAGGGGGAAACCCACAGTACTTCAGGTCTTGCTCAGCCTTAGACACTGGAGACATAAAACCCAAATATATCCAAGTAAAACCTCATGAAAATAGGAGGGTTTATGCAAATAATTTTACAGTTTGGATTTTGTTAGCTTCCTTTTAACTGAGGTGCTCTGAAGAGGGGTTTCCTCACACCCTGCCTCCAGAAAATTTACACTGGGATAACCACGTGAGCAAATCTACACTAGTGAAACTGATTTAATCACTTTGTGTGCTGGGATTCTGTTCATTCATCAGAGCTCCATTATTCCAGATTTGTCACTCCCTGCTCTGCTCCCCATGGAATGCACTTGGGAGTTACACTAACACTGCCTGCTTTAATGTAGGCTGGGCTGTTTTTAAAGGTTCAATACTTCAAAGTAAGGGGCTAGAGAAAAACAAAACAAACCAACCCTAAACTCCAGAATCAACCCCATAGGCAGCTCTGGTTCTTCCAAAGAATCCTTTGAAGGGGTCATAAGACTTGGCTTAGATAAAGAGGCTGCTGTTTAAGGTTTGCAGGACTGACAGGGAGAGGAAACAGCAGTGCCTTCTTCAGACACAAGCGCTTCACTGCGCAGCCAAAATGCAATCCCAATAAACAGGTGATGTTTTCCTGGCACCCAGAGGAATGAGGAGCACTCTACAGCAGTGTGCACTGGTCACTGTCCTCATAAACTAAGGTGGTGATGCAAGGGGAGGAAAGATGCTGCCACTGCACCCTGTCCTGTACGGCCAGACCTGGCAGGTGTACCAGACACAGCCCTGGGGCAGGTGCTGGACACGGAGAATGCCTGGCTCACAGCACGTCTGGGCTGCACCTTTAGAGAACTGAGAAAAGGACTGAGGATGACGAGCCACACTAGGAGCCCTAGTAATGTCCAGAACTCAACAGCTCTCTAAGTAAAGCCATCAGATGTTCCAGAGCACTCTAAAATTGGCTGCAAGGGCTGTAAAGCAGGCTCAGAGGGTCCAACCGACTCCTGTTGGTATGCCTGCAACAGGCTTTGTGAAGGAGAGGAGGTCTGGGGATCCCGATGAAAACTGGGAACCCGGTTCATGTTCATGAAATAAAGGACTGACATTATTTAGACTGAGCTGCAAGAGAGCCAACCCCAAACTTAAAACGACAGTCTGGCTTAAAACCTCCCCGTTATCTGACTGAGGATGAAGCAGTTTCAAAAGCTGAAGCATAGGATTAGCCAGGAATCCAAGCTGTGAGTGACCATTTCAGACACAGATTGCAATGTGATGGTTTAGAGGAAGCAACAGAATCTAAACATGCCTTAAAGGTTTAAAAAAAATAAATAAATAACATTCCATCTCCATTATCCTTCATTCATTTGTTCTCACTCGAGAGCTGTTTTTCAATCGTTCAGTAAACAATCGAGTACCAATCCACTGCCATCATTTATAGAACCATAAAGTCTCTAAATACTCTCCTCACAGCTTTTTAATTAGCACGTAAACCATCCCAGAACAGCACGACCCTGCCTGGGAAATGGATTCAGATGCACATGTGACATGTACGTGCCTGGTGAGGACACTGGTGGATGGTTACCTTATGTAACGCTTCTGGTCATGCAGCGTTGACGGGGTCTCAAGCAGCTTGTCCAACAGAAGTTCTCTTAAAGCTTCAATTCTGGTTTCAACTTCAGCATAATCTAGGAGTAGGGAGAGGAAATAAATCCAGTGTCTGCCCTCAGTGTAAGAGCTGAAAATGATGTTATTTGTCTGGCACCAGACGCTTCTGGAGTTCATGAGGAAATCAATACAACTCACTTTGTGATCAGCACATCTGAGAATGGTGTGTGTGTCAGTTCAACACCACCAGAAAACTGGCTGCTGGAGTCTTTTCAGCCATGGGCCAGTGAGAGATCCCAGCCACATTTTAACTACTGTCACCTTACTAAGCCTTAAGAAATAAATAAACTTGGATGAGATTTCACATTCTGCACTCCCTACCTCACTGGGGAAGCTTGCCAGAAATACAGCTGACAGCAACTGCTTCCTATAAATCCATAACTTCTCTTGATTAAAATCCATATAAAGCTCTTTAAACTGCTATGTATTTTAATGTGAAAAAACAAACAAGAAAACCCAACAAAAGCAGCAAATAAGAGAACACATATCTTACATTTTTTGAATACTTGAACCTCTGTCTTTCCAAAGAGTGACTTGGCTTTTTCATAGTCATTAATAACCACGTCATAATCGCCCTGGAAAAAGAAAACAAAACCACAACACACACAACATTTATATGTGTCAAGAAATAGGCATCAGGCTAACTTCAGCACAGTACTTCGGTAGGATTGTACCTTCTGGATATTTCTTTCAATGTTCAAGGGAAGGTTGAAAAGGAATTTAAACCGCTGAAGAACATTAAGTGCATTTCTGGTTGAATCAGCTTTGTCCTTGCGACCCAGCACTTCCTGGAATAAGGTGTCTGCTGTGGTACTGGCTCCTGTTGGAAAAAGGAGAGAAATCAGAGGAGTAAACAGCTCAAAGGACATACACGTTTTCCTCATTTTAATGAGGTTTGGTTTTTTAGAGCACAAGAGTAATTAGTGCTAAATTCTGGCCCTTTTTTGCTGAACTGTGCTAACGTTTTACAACCGATGAAATACGATTTCCAAGTGAACCACTTAGCATTTTAATGTGGTAAGCCCCCTGTGCAATTAAAAACAATCACTCTCCCCTGTTTCAAACGCTTAGCTTTGCTGCAGATACTTTATAGTTTGCTTTGGCTCCAGAGCTACATTTTACAGCTAAATTATGCATCTCGGGATATGGAAAAAGTCATTGCACGTTTTCTTTTTAGGAAAGTCTAATTTCATTATGTTAGTTAATGTCGTAGCTTTAAGAGTTATCACTGGGCTTTGCAAATAATTTTTTGTGTGTTTTCAGATTAAGTCTTAAAAATCATTACCAATATTGGACATAGGAGTTACTGAAAAGTACGGATGATTAAGTGGGAGACAGCGGCACGACCGAAAACAGCCTAACTGGCTGCGGCTGGAACAGGACAAACAGAGAGGCTTTTCAGGTTGCACTAAAAGCCCTGGTCACACAAAGGACCAAACCTTGGTCAGCAATTGCATGCAATTAATTTTCTATCCTATCTGTGAATATCCTACATTAACTAGAGCCTTAAAACCTCTTTTTGTCCAGACTAAGCCACATTCCCCTTTGTACTGAGGCTTCTCTCCTAACACGGAGTAACAGAATTTCATTTACAGCAGGGAAGATTTACACTGCATGCCAATATTTGCATTTTTCAACTC
Source organism: Chloroceryle aenea (assembly GCA_013399075.1). Taxonomy (NCBI): domain Eukaryota; kingdom Metazoa; phylum Chordata; class Aves; order Coraciiformes; family Cerylidae; genus Chloroceryle; species Chloroceryle aenea. The sequence goes on along the minus strand of VWZY01005684.1, from coordinate 27,692 downwards.
GTGACTTATTTTTAATTAACCAAAAGGCAGAAAGAAGTGGAACTGTTTCAGCCTTTTTGATCGCTGCGTGCAGAAGTTTCTCCATTATCTGGTCTAGTGACTGTACTTTAAGCAAAGATGAAAAAGCTGCCCCAGTCTCGCTGGGTGGCTCGCATGCCATTTTCCCAGTCAACACGGTGGGTGGCCTGCTCATGTTAAAAGTAGTCTTTGTAAAATAATTGTTGTATCTAAATAATGTTTCAACTTTGTTGAAATTTTGAAGCCTTGATGTAAAAAAAGTTTTGTCAGGGCAGCTATTTCTGCTGCGCGCTATTTAGCGTAGAACACTTGAATCCATTAAGGAGAAATGCAGAAGGAAAACAGCCAGTGGACACTGCAGTCCAGACCACTGACAAAGGAGGAGTTTTCTTTTGAGGGTTTAGTAAATTCTCGTTTCATAAATCCTTCTGGAAAGTAACACGTGCTTTGTTAGAAGGCCTGTGTTTCTTGTCCATTCATTTAACAGCCAGGAAGCCACGTCCTAGATCTGGGAATTAAGAGGCACATTCAGGAGGCACATTTTAAGCCAGTGAGCTGTTGTTAGAAGGTAACTGACAATGGGAACTTTTCCTGTTGTACATGGAAATTGAAATATATCAGAGTGTTTATTAGTGTCAGGGGGAGATTCCACACAGGTCTGTCTTTTTAGACTAAAAAAAGACTAAAATTTCTCCCCTACTAACCCCTCCAAATTCTTTCTACATTAACAATCTTCATCTCTTAATTACTGATGAATAATCTAAACCTAAAATAATCCACGGATAAAGAATCAGGTCCATGTCAACAAACTGTGTTTTCAGAACAGATGATTCATCTGCTGCGTGCAAATGTTTTTCCTCCGAACTACAGCTCACGTTATCCAGCAGTTGTCTTTCATGGACAAAAACCCACAAGGGAATTTGATTGACCTCCTTTAAGATACAATTATTTGCAAGATTCATTGCAGCACATCGGAGGTAAATGAATTTATATTTAATTGCTAATTTAATTGCTAAACCAGCTATCTAGGAAAAGCTGCAAACATCTGTCACTCACCACTAACACCAGACTGTGCTTCTGCTACCCCGAGCCACTTCAGTCCAAACCTGACACACTCTTAAGGTGCTCTCAGATGCTGAGGAAAACATCTTCACTCTCAGGAGTTTGTAGTCGAGCTCACAACATCAACTGACCCCCCAAACTTGCACCTACATTTCACTCAGTGTAAAATTTGACTCGAAATTTGAAGTAGTTTTTGAAAGCAGGGCCTGTTACCAAAGGATTGCAGAGGCTTTGCGATGGCCAGATAAGAAACGAAGCTTTGATCCTGAACTACTTTGCATAATATTATTTACTCCTTTTAAATCCCTGTGTTCCTACTTCCCTGCCTCCCACCCATTAGGGCTCGCACAGCATCGGGAGGAACAGCAGCCAATTCTTCTCACGGCAGAGCCAAGCTCAATACTACTCTGAAGGGCCTGGCACAGGTTCCTCGAGAGGGGCAGATGAGAAAGCCACCGTGTGTCACACAGAACTGCAGTCAGACACTGTAGCTCCAGTTGTCTCCAACTGGAGTGTGCAGGAAAATGTCAGAGACAGAATTTTGGGGGTTTTGCTTTAAAAATCTGCCACACGATTTGGTGGAAGGGAGAGGGCTCCCCAGAGAGCCTGAGCCCAGGGCACGACGAGGCACAGATAGGGAGCACTGGGGACCACACTGCCACACTTCAGCAAATGCCTTCACCTTTTACCCTCTAGCTATCAAATGAGGAAACAGCCCCTTTCTCGTGGGCATTGCTGAGTCTCTCCTGAGAGCAGGGAGAGCTGCCCACAAACCCCCTGCTTTCTTTGTGCCCCCCACAGAAACGCTCTCCCAGCCACCGCTCTCTCCATACCAGAGAAGAAAAACAGTGAACTTCCATCTGACTCTCTTGATTTCATAAAACACACTCAGCCTCTCCAGCACTGAGTCAGCTATCTGCATGTCACTCCTGCTTATTGATACAGCACTAAGGGAAACATCCCTTCCTCTGTGAAAAAAATCACAATGAAACAAAGTCAAATTATCTTGGCAGGAGTCCCAGAATTCAAAAAAAAAAGAGTCACTTTTTTGATCTGATGAAACACATCCCAACTGCAGCAAGTTCAGGGCACCTCTCTCACTGCAGCCTTACAGCTAAGGCAGAGAAGAGAACAGAAAGTACTGACAGCTTTTTGAAGTTGCCAAAGACCACGCTAATTCCAAGTGGTCTAAATGGCAGCACCCCGAGTGAAAGCGATGCTGTGAACAGCCCCTGCTGGTGCAAACCACTCGCAGTTGGGCTGGAACTCTTGCTCAAACCTCTTCAATCCCAGCACCTAGCTTTGCTCATCCCACACTCCTGCCTATCCACGTAGCTCCTCTGTTTTCTTTGTCCTCTGTTCTACCGCAGACACCGCTGAAAGCCAGGGCAGAAGCTGCAGCTTGGTTCAGAAGGTGCACACTGCACCCCAGAATCCCTCCCACCAAACAGGGCCAGGCGAGAGAGGCCGCACTCTTCCCCACTGTCCACCCTATTCCTAGAAACATAGTAGAGCTCGTTAGAAAGTCCAGAGTCCATAAATAGTTGCTGCTGGGAGGACAAAACTCACTGTTCAGTACATTCTCCAGTTTCTGCGTCATGGATCCTTCTACTTTTTCCGTTCCATCCGCTTCCAGTTTTTGATGGATTGCTGGAATAAAGGGTCTGGTTAAAATGCAGGACATTTTAATAGGTGGGAATACATTACATCAAAGTGACACTTTGAAACATTTTTAAAATTAAAAATAAAGTGTTATTTTTTCTTGTTAGAAGTAAAAGAACACAAACAGGCTTCATGGCAGCAGAGTCTGGTGCGGGACGGGGCTCAGAGCCAGGCACGGCAGAATTTAACTGTTACTTGGACACTGGCTTCCTGCACCTTCTTGAACAGGACAGTGAGGCTCGAGGGGGACAGAAATTGTGGAGAGAACAATCCTGTTTAGCTGCCTCACAGTGCAAGTGTTAATTCAGTCAAGTACTTTGTTATGTAAGTATCATTTATGCACAAAATGCTTCTGCTTTGTAAGGCAAAGCTTTCACACCAGGAAGGAATTGCCAGTACTCAAAGGGTAGAGATAATCTCATGGTGAATTTGGATGGCCTCAACATCAATTGCTAGGACACTTCCCCAGCAGCTGCTTTCAGCTAGAAAAACACCCTCTCAAAAGACACAATGTCAGAGCATCCTGCAGCATTAGCCGTGCCACAGCAGCGCGATGCTGTTGCCCACAGCATGAAATACCTATTCTTAAGATGCTATTTTTGTTTTCCTACCCTAAAATGCCCAAAGCCCTAATTCTTGTTTCCACGTGGTACTACAAGTGGATGTGGAAGTGTCCATCAGTGCAACATCAGCACTAATTTGATGGTTTATTACAGTTTCTTTTCCAGGAAGAGTGAGATTGACCAGCACAGCCTGCCCGACACTGCTGTGGCACGACAGGCAGCACACCAGTGTGGATACTCCTTTCTTCTCCTCACCCTCTCTGCCCCAGCCTTCCTTCCCTCCTCTTCCCCATTCAGTACCACTGGCACAGATCAAGGTTTCTTTCCCCTTTATATATATTATTTTTAAGGTAGTATTCCTAAATGTCCATACAGCATCTATAAAACAATTCTTTTAATAATTTGATTTTTCTTTCAAATTTTTACTCAGCTAACATAGGTAAAACCTAGTTCATCATGTTTCAAAGACAACACAGCATCTTCTTTCCTCGCCAGCAGAGATGTCATGCTTGCATGGTTTGGCATCCTTGAGTGCCTGAAGTGGCTATTTCCCTATTTTTTTTTTCCCCTTTCACTTAAAGAAGAAGAAACTCTGCAGCTTAAGGCTCTTTGCAAAGAGCACTTCTGAAGAGGTATAGTCACGGTGAGTTCTCACACTTGATCACTTTGTGAAGACTTCCTGTGGGACATGACTTGCCCACCACAATGGAGCATGGGTTGCCTGCGAGCACATGAAGGGCAGCCCTTTTGGAATGATGCTTTCAAGGCTGCAATCAGAATGATGGGACATAAATCAGCTGAACTCCCTGCTGCTGACAGGTGACAAGCAGATTTGGTTGTGAAAAACAAGTCACATTTTGTTCAGGATTATTTAGGATTTTGAACTATTTAAGAAAAAGTGGAATTTCAACACTTGCAAGGATTTAACCCTTAGAAAGAAGCAGCCTGTTACATTTTTTCCTAGCATTTAATAAAAACTCTGCTTAAAAAAGTTAGAGAATGCCATATACTGATTCTTGAGAGTGCCTTTTCCTATGACTGCCACCACTGTCTGTAGTATTTCTGCTAAATCCTTCACTATTTCTCTTCTGTTACTGAGTTAGGACAAGGTTTTCAAAGCCATTAATAGGTCCGTTCTGGGTGGGGCAACAAAGATGTCTAGGAGTTAAGATTCCCCACAGGGCAGAACCTGCAGATGTCTCAGGAAGAGGCTCCCAAAGCACATACGTTCACACTTGTGGAAAGAGTTTCCCTTTAAAAGGTAATTCATGTAAATATTACAGTCTGATTAGGGGAGAGGGCATCACAAAAACCAAGCTTCTATGTAGCTACAGTTTGTGAGATATCTCGGAATGATCTCCAGTTCAATATCTCTCCCCTGGATTTGTGGTCTAAGTGGTTTCACCAAACGCCTCCAATTCCTGGGAGATTTCTTTGGTTTCCTCTTCTGGAAATACACAACAATCAGCCAGTCCACCTTGTGACCCACACATGACAGATCTGGGGCTCATTACACACTTTCAGAAGTGACTGTGAAGAAAATCACTGCTTTTAATCTTCAATTCAACCATACCTACAGCTGTTGTCTTTTCTTTTGTGCTGTATTTTGTAAGCACGAGGCATCTTTACCTGACAGAGCATCCTGCGCTTCAAAAAACGTGCTGAGGCCTCCTTTGACATAAGCCAGGCTCCCCTCGTTTTTCTTGTTGGCTTGTTTCTTCAAATTCACAACAGCCGTTTTGAGCTGATCAAAACTGAAAACAAACAAGGAAACCCCCACGACTTTCAGACAAGGAATAAGGTCAGCTACTGAACAAACAGCACAAGCTGCTTGGAAAATAAAGCCAGCTACTTCTGCAACAACTACCAAGGACTGAGTGCTAACGAGCGTGCTCCTCACTAATGACAATTTACTCTCAGTCCCAAGAGGTTTTGATTGTTAGTTTTAATCCTAAATGGAGGGTTCCTACCACTTGTGATGGATCAGACTTCTTCAGAATACTAATTAGTCAGGAAATACAAATGCAACATGATTTTCATCCTCAGTCTTTCCTCCTACGTGCAGGCCAAAGCCCAGTACAAACGAATCGCACAAAAACCTGCACCGTACCTCGGCGAGGAGAGGGACACAGTGAAGTAAGGACATTAAGACCTAAGGCAATGCCACTAATACTCTCTGCTCGTTTTAAAACCGGGGTAGAAAGAGACCTATCGAGAGCACAACCCCAGCTACAGCTGAGAGACAGAAACACCCTGCTGCACTTGGACATTGGCCTTTTTACACCGATGATGTCACAAGACTTTATTTCCCGTTTCCATCTGCTGGACAGAAATCACATTACTCAATAGCTGGACTGGTCTGCTTGGGCATACAAGAAGCAATTACCAGCAGCATTTTCAAAGTAACAAAAATCTGTCCAGCTCTTTTTAGGCACTGGTTCATGTTATCTGATGATCTAATGGCATGTCTAAAGAGTTTGTTTATGATCGTCAGGACACTGCCAGCATTAAAAAAGAGATGTTATGTTGATTGCTTAAAAAGAATTTCCTTCAAGAAAAAAATAGATATAAGCTAAGCAAAACATCAGTGCACCACGCATTTAGCACTCCCAATACCTGAGGTGATGTGGAGGACAAGAACTAAATCATTGCTTTGTGTTTCCAGAAAAACAGCACAAATGATACGGGGCAGATAATTACACACTCCCAGAATATTCCCAGAACTACACACCTGGAAGTGGGAAGGAAAAAAAAAACCACAAACAGTTTTACTTCTTATTTAAAAAGCTATTTATAATTAGCTTCAAAACACAACTGGAATCCCCCTGCCCTCGGAGCCACTCCTCCTGCTGGGTTTCCATACCTGGTGCACTGTCAACACCAAGACTGAGATTTCTGAACCAACAGAGGGGCTATGAATCAGGTCTGGTTAAAAATGCAGTTTCCTTCCTCATAACCATGGAGCAAAGCGATTGATTCAAGCTCCCTGCCAAGCAGAAACACCTCAGGCAGCAGAGCCTATGGGTCAGCCACCAAGGGCACATCTATTGCGGAATGCAGTACCATCGAGTGACTTGCATTTAAAACAACTCTTCCTGATAGCAACAAACCTTGTGGTTGAATGGTTCTCAATCAGGTACCAGGCAGCAGAGAAGTTTTCACTCGTGAAATCAGCACTCATCCCAGGAAACAACGCCTCTAAATCTTTCTGAGGAAATCTGCCTCTGAAAAATGAATATTCATTTCTTCAGCGAGACATATCCTTGCAAACAGCATACAATTAAAAGTGTCAGGTAAAAAAAACAACAAAAAAAACCCCAACCCCAAACCAAATCATGTTCCAACAAGATGTAGCATGACTGGGAAGTAACAGATTGAAATCTAATCTGAGTAAGACTAATTTTACCCTTTTGGTTTCACCACTACACAGAGGACAGTGGTGCTGCCTGCACAAAATGCTTCGAAAGAGGAGAGAACTGCTGCCTTCCAAAGCTGGGAGTAGACAGGCGTGCCACGACGCTCCCGAGACTCGAAAGCAGGAGCACTAGTGCTGAACGTGCCCCAAGTCAGCTCTACCTTTTAAACCCGAGAATCAGCGCACCAGGCCAAGTCAGCAGGCCAGTGCTGACACAGCCAGGGTGCTGGTGGCCTTCTTGGCCACTGGGCACACGCTGGCTCATCTTCAGCCACCTATCGAGCAGCCCCCAGGTCCTTTTCCACCGGGGAAGCCCACACGCTCAAACCCACCCTATCAAATGCCACTTGGCACTGCAAGGCTGTAAGGCATGTGCTTGGCTGTTCCAGCTGAGCCATGATCTATGCAAATGGGGAGGGGGGCAACCCTACTGCATATATATGAAAGCCAATAATTCATCAGGAATGTAATAAATTCCTGCAAACGAGTTTTGCCCACAGATTGTGGGCCAGAAATTAAAAGTTTATGGTTTGTTTGTTTGTTTTTCTTTCAGTCTGATGTTTGACAGCATTGAAAAGTTCTTCAGAGCTCGTCTCCAGCAGATGTATTCGTGCAGAGCCATCCATTAGCAATGCACTTCTGGGAGCTTTTGTCTGTGGGGACATATTTTAGACGTAGTCACAACAGAACAGAAACACGGTGTGAGCGTGTGCGGTATGTTAACAACATGCTACACTCTGTGGTGTAGTATCCTTATTTTTATCATAAATTTTACCAGTAGTTTTTCCACTAACAGATACGGGGAGCTTGGAATGACTTGCAGCAGCTGTCTCCACAACAAGCTGCTCACTGAGAAGCTCAAACTGAAAGCAATTGTATTTCCAGAACGTCTGGCCAGATGCATGCAAAAGGAGCCTGACTCCACATACACACGAGTTGGTTTCATTAACTTCCATTAGTAAATTAAATAAGTCAGTCCTTGGAAGTTGTTCTCATGAAAACTTCCTTACTGTTTACTTGTAAGTAAGTACATATGTGACTGGAGAAGCTATTTCTGCTCTACTCCTTTCACCACTTCGGGTGGAAATGAAGGAGCAGCAAGAGCTGGGGAATGCAGTGGAAGTTTGATCGTGGTTCTGCCGACTCGCTCGCCGTACAGGAATCACTTCAGGGAGTGACTCTCAATACTCCATCAGGGAGCAAAAAGCAATCGCTGCAAAAGAAACTGGGAACCACAGACTGAATCCAGAAAACCTCAGGAAAGGGGGAGAGGTTTACTGTCCCTGACAACCGCACGTGCTGCGCTACCCTTACGATCTCGGCAAGGCTCCAGGCGCTGGGTTCACGCAGTCAGGCGTTCTGCTCAGCAGGCTCGTCCAAAACAGATCAGATCAGGTACTAGACCTGTAGTTAGCATTCTGAAGTAGACTCACTCGTCCCTCAGCATCACTTTATATTTAAAAAGTAATAAAGATTTCAAGTATTGCTTACATTAATGAGAATTATAATCAAAATCAATTGCGTTTCAAGCTGCTACAGACCTCCTTCAAAGATATCTGGGTCTGTCCAATATGCTGATGTGCTACTAGAGGTGGGGGTCCCTGCTCCCATGTACAGGGTGTGCACATCGACTTTGGACTCCAAACACAGAGGGTGCAACTAATTCACTTGGGCCACATTGAATCCCAGACTGGTTTGGGTGGGAAGGGACCTTCCAAGGTCATCTCATCCACCCCCCTGCAGGGACAGGGCCATCTGCCGCCAGAGCAGGGTGCTCAGAGCCCCGGCCGCCTCCCCTGCAATGGGGACAGGGATGGGGCAGCCAGGGCCAGGCTCTCCCCACCCTCAGCAGCAAAAAACCCTTCCTTCCCTCCAGTCTGAATCTACCCACATGTGCCCATCAGTACCAGTTCCTCCCTCCACCACCAAAGCTTTAGGCTCTCTACAGCCCGATACTCAAATCTAACAACACCACAGCTCACAGCAGCTCGTACAAATTCTACCACAGAACTTGCACACACGCTGAGTGTTTTTCTATTCTCCAGAGGTTCGAGGCTGCCCTCTCCACAGGTAAATCACAGCCTCCAAGCACTCCCAACAGAGTAAGAGCAGAGGAGCATGAGGGATGCAGATGAAGCGAGTGCCTGAGGAGGGATGCAGCTTAGCGAGATGAATTGTGCAGCACAGATGATTTTGCTCCCAGGGTTTGCAATCTCACCGCACGCTTGGCAGCGCACGTGATGGCACTTGCAGGTTACAGGCAGGTCCCAGAACAGGATGCAGCCACCAAAAGGTAACCTGAACCTCAGTTCCACAGGAGGTTATAGGTCGAAAGGAGCAACTTGAAATAAACACAAATTCTGAATAGCAACAGGCATAGGCCAGCTCCAGCCAGAGCTGCTGCCTGCCCCCTGCTCTCCCAGGAGAGGGTTTGTGGGGCACGAGTAACAGCAGCAAAGACCAGCGCAAGGGACACCGGAGTAGCCTAAGAACAACAAAGCAGGAGGTGTTACCAGAGGACAAGAAGCCAAGGATGCACACTGGCAATTGGTCCCTAGGAGAGACAGCAGAATGTGGCAAGAGAAATCTTCCAGGACAGTAGGGGCTGGTGGCTCCAACTGCTGCATCAGCCTCACAAGCTTTGTTACTTTAACGACACCGACCAGGACTCTAAACCGTGACATCCTGCATCTGTCTCCCGCAGGTTTCACAGCTTTCCCACAGGCACGGGTGTGAAACGTCTCCACCAGCCCTGCCCAGTCCAGGAGGAAGCTGACCCCATCTCCATACAAGCCACTTCAACATCCATAAACACCCAAGCCTCCCGAAAGCCTCTTCCCACCTCCCGGCAGCAGCAGCTGACAGCTACCATGAGATGGCAGCGTAAGCTCAGCTCTCCCCTCCTCCCAGAGGAGCAGCTGGCGTGGGAAGGGGGAAGCATCTGTGTTCAGTGGGTGGACGCAGAAGTATCTGGAATGTACTTAACATGTCAGCATTTGCTTTCATCTACGAGATGGGCCCACCAGCATGACCTCTGCTGCATGCAGAACAACAAACTCTGCTCAGAAGTTCTCCAAGCGCTGCCCCTGCCTTGCAGAGAGAGGTTCTCGTGCTCAGAGAGGGAGAGGAACCTTCAATTAAAGGTCTTGACTTGCCATGCAGGAGGATAAAGCTCCGTGGTACATCTGAACAAGCAATTCATTCACAAACGTTATGTCGATCTGAATTTTCCATCGAGAGAGTTCAAGCAGTAGTTATGAAGCAGGAATCACATCTTCTGTCCTGGAAGTGTTCAGAACACTGAACAATCCTGTGCTGGTCGGACACAACCACCAACCTGCTCTTGGAACTGCAGCTTTCTGACTATGAACAGAATGTCTCAGACCCACTATCATCTATTTCCCTGATTTCACAGTCCAAGCCTTTTGTCCACTAAAATCCCAACCACTCCCAGTTTAACTCCAGTCTGAAGTCTGGCAAGCCAGGATAAATCATTTCTTTGTCCCTGTGCTCATCTAATAGTTAACAAAACACTGCACTGAAGCACTTCTGTTCATTACCTCCAGGATCTTTCCTCTAGTTTTTCAGTGTCCCATTTGCAACACCCTGACTGCACCCACCTGAATGACTCAAAAGCTTAATTTTTAAACACATTTTAATTGGGCAAAGTGCCATAGACAGTGTTTGAAAAGGCCACAAAAGGATCTTTTAGAGCTAAGCATAACCTAGATCAAAAGGAATAATAAAATCACACTGGAGAGGTGATCTAACTCTGCATTGAGAAGTCTCCTAGTAAGTCACTGGAATACACAGCCCTGGAGTCCATGAAAGAACCTGTCAGCAGTTTACATCACAGGCTGGGGAGCAACACTGACAAAATCTCATCTTATTACAAAAAAATTGGGGTAGTGCTTCAAAAATAATGAAAAATACATATTCAAGACAGGAAAAAAAATGCACAGAGAGCCTGGAAGGTGATGCTGGATCTACTAGAAACCCCACATGGGTTTTGGGAATGGGTTTTGGGAATGTGCAGTTTCCCCACCACAGGGCAACAGTGGGCACTGCTGAGTTTCTCCAGTGCTCTTCCCCTCACAAACAGAGTGCTCTGCAGCTGGAAGGTGATGGGAACAGTGTAAATTTAAATAGCCTTTGGTTTTGGTAGAGCTAGTTCTTGATCAAAAGAAGTACTATTCCTGCAGCTAATTGTAGGAGTTGGGCAGGTTTGGAGCCCTAAGAATGTCCCACTTAAAGCCCTCTAATTCCATTTGTCACTCATATTCTATTTAAAAAAAATAACAATGCATTCCACTACTCTTAGGAACAAAAGTAAAGCCTGTGGGTTGGAGAAGAGTACTAATATTTCAATATCAGACTAGATGATGGGGTGTAATAAATCACATTTTGCAGTGCAATTTTAGCAACAGAGAGTAATGTAAAGATCCTGAAAAGCCCCATGAAACTCAAAGGTAACAGGACGTATTCCAGAAGAACAATGTATAAATCCAAAGCCCTAGGTTATTTACCAATCCTCAAGATCTAAACATCACTGGGGTTTGGTATATTGTGCTTTTAGATTATCTACTGTTCTAATCGAGGATCCAAAACCCAGGATTACGAAGCAGGATGGAACATGGAGCGCTCCAACAGCTCCAGTGCCAACAGCTAATAGACATATGTATTTTTAAATCTCTCCCTGCCCTGTAAACCATTAAACTTTTCTGGAATTCACAAAGGCACATCTAGAGAAAATCACTAACAGAGTGGATGAAAGGCCTTGGGTACTCACTTGTCTATCTCAATACCAAGCGGATTAGCTGGACGTAGGGACAAGGGGGGAATCCCTTTGTTCCTGTCAGTGCGCATGTCGTAATAGTTCATTTCATCCACCCAGACAGCAGACTGATCCAAGATACCTAGAGAAAACACAGCACAGATCCTTAAAACAACAAGGGCAGTCCAGCCCCATCAGCTTCGAACACACTGAATGAATTTGAGAAATCCCGATGAATATAAAATGCATGGCTAGGTAAGGCCTGGAGGATACCCCGTGAAAAGCCTGGATGCAATTATGCTAAATGGTTTCATTAGAGCTGCTGAGGAGGGATTCGTGGCCGGGCACCAAACACCAGACACCCTCTGACAGAGGGCATGGCTTCAGCTACATTAGAAGCATTTTCCTGATCAGCGAGGACTGGCATTTCTCATTCCCACAGGTATTTTGGTGTCTGCCCAAATCTTGTCAGCTACTACTTTCAAAATGAGCCACCACCGGGAGGTGGTCTTATCTGCCTCGTCCCTCTTCTGGGCCACTCACCAACCAAACAGCAAGGGAACCTTGGCCACGTGCCACGATGGAGGGGTCGAAGGACGCGGGACTGACTTCGCTTCTGAGCCTGAGCATGGACAATGAACAAAGCTGAGGCACAAGAGGTCCTGGTCCTCACCCAAAAATGCTGCCAGATGTAACCCTGGCCATGCCCTTCTTCAACACACCCACCAGAGACTCAGCTCCAGGCATCACCCCTTCCCCACTCCTACCCATCTTGAGAAAACCCAACTCTCCTCTCCTCTCCCCCATCAAGAGCTTCACTGATTCACCTTTCTGTAATTAACAGCTCAGGAGAAATGATCTGTTCACTGTCACCAAACCACAGGGAACAAAAGCCTCAGACAGCTCTTGTGAGAAGCCCTGTGCTGGAAAAGGTAACTACCCAACTTCATCCCTGAGGTGTTCTGAAAAAACATTTCCAATCCAGAGGGTATTTAGACTGGATTCTAGGTGAAGCAGAGGTCCCAGACTGCTTGGCAACATCATTTCAGTGGTTAAGCATCTCATGTGAAATACTTAAGACTTCCCATCTTGCGGGATGGTTTGAATTACAAATAAAGAAGGGGGCTGAGGACTCAACTTTCCTTCAAGGATTAACTGTCAGCTCAGGATTTAGGTGTGAAGCTCACCAGCTCGTTTATATTTTGTATTTACTGGGCACACTGAAGAGTAATTACTGGACCTATTATTAGTTTTTTGTAGATCTATTTTTCTGGAAGTAGTAGCACCAAGGGGCTACTTTTCATTGGTCACGGAGGGTTTTGTCAGGCTATGGAGATGGGAGGGTTAGTTTCACATACCCCACGAGGTTATCTAGATGTGTGTGTATTTGTACACTGCACTGATACACTCTGCTTCTGCCAGACAACTGAAGATTGTCCCGAGGCGGATCCATTTTAAACACGCACTTTATTTAAAGAGGCACTCGGTCGTGTATTTGTTTAGCAAAGAAAACAGGTATGAATCTGAACAAGGAAATACCTATTTTTTCAGGCTTAAGCAGTTTGAAGGAGACCGTTGAAGTTCCTTTGCCACCAGACTTTGTAGTAACAATAATGTCTCCCTTGTCGTTTTTCGCCTGCCCAACTCGGCACACGATTTTACTGGCAGACATCCACTCTGCAGTCAGCAGACAGTTGTGCCCACAGATGGTTAAACCTGGGAAAAAGCAACACAGAAATACCCTGCTGTGAGCAGAAGCAGCTCCTGAAATCCTGTAATGCAAAAACAGTTATGATGCTTCATATATTTCACATACATGCATCACCCATATCCAGTCCCTTACAGCCAGGCTGTAGGACTTTGCATAGCAAAACAGAAATGCAACGCTGCTGAATATTCACAAGGAACAATGTTTCTTCAGCCTTACTTGTTCAGCAGTACTTCTGCTGACACAGAAAAGGGTTTGGTGGAAAAAAAAGTATTTACAAATATTCTGTTCCAATTTCTTCTGTACAAAACCTGAAGCAAGAGCAATCCTGCTGAATAAGCTGCCCTTGTATGAACGAACAGGCACGTGAGGTTCATCTGTTACCTCCTCTAAACTTCCTGCTAGCAAACTACACACTAGGAAATAAAAATACAACAGATAGTTTAGCCATGAAGTTCTCTCATCGGAAAAAGACTGGCCTGCTAAAGCATGTCAAGCTTTAGTGTTTAAGAACACCACGTATGAGGCAGGGGACACCTTGATGTGAGGTCCAGGGCTTCCTGGGGCTTCACAGCCCAGCGAGCCTGAGCAGTTGGTCAGCCTGACTGATTCTGGGACTCTGGATGCTGGAACAGATGGATTGTTTCCTCAGATCTAGAACGATTTCCATATTCCTAATTGGAGTTTGATTATGCTGAAGAATTGGCAAGACCCTAACTCCTACAGGACTGCTCTGGAGAACAGCAACGTTAAGTTCTCCCTTACCTGGAAACACTTTTCCTTCCGCCCAGCGGCCACAGGCACGCCAGCATTGGCTGCCCTGCAGTTGTTAGAAACTACTCAGGCACGGCTGCTCCTCCCCTGTTGGCTTGGCTTTTGTTTTTAATTTCTAGAAAGCTCTGACCAATTTGAAAAATACTTACAGACAGAAAAGGGTCAGCCTGTGTGGCTCGGTACCAAAGCTTCACATTGACTTTTTCTCACAATGTAAGTTTCTGACACTGCGCAGCAGACAGATCTGGCAGGTTTGGGGCTGTCAGATGTAAAAATGCCTCGCTCCCTGCCAAAAAACTATTTTGAAAATGAGAACAACCAAAAACTGAAAACCAGAAAGATGCTGAATCTTACTACAAAGGAGACTCATTTTACTCGAGCAAGGGTGGTAGATTTGTTTCTTAAAAGATGCCGAAGAAGGGGTGGAAGGACAGGTGAGACGGGACAAACGCGCGCAAAAAAGCCTTACAAATATGAAAATATTCCCCTGTGATTTCCTCACACTATTTTAACCAGGCCAGTTTGTATTTTTCAGAGGGGAAGAAAACACCCCAGACATTTGAGACACGTGGGGTTGAACCTGAGGTTATACTGTTACAGCTCTCCTGGTTTTACACCAGCAGCTTCCCTGAAAGGAGGAGGATTGTGGCAGAATTGAATCTGTCTGAACCACTCATAAATTGGTTTGGACCCTAGAATTTCAAGGGTCTGAATTCATGTTTAAAAACAGTAATACTTGAAAAGCAAGATCTGAAATACAGCAATTTAGTACAGTAAAGATTTTTGAACAACTGTTCTGAAGATCCTCATATCAATTATATTCTACCCAGAGTTTCCTAAAGTTCTCAAGAGAACAAGAGCAGAAGATTGAGAACTTCTAAGACAGAGCAGAGATATTTTTTTTCCCCTCTAAAAGGAGGAAACTTCCCTCTAAATAAAAGTTCATGTTAATCCGTAGCATGGCACACAGATCTTTGAGAACCTCCACTCAGGTTCTAGCTTTTATGTGCCTTTCAGTAAACAGGCACGAGGAATTCTCTTACCCAGACTTTCCAATTTTGGTTAAGCTTCTAAGTTGACAATTTTACAATGCCTATAAAATACAGCTGCAAATGTCTTAGATGTCTAAACCCCGAGAGCATAAATGTGAAAGGTATCTCCTGGATTTGACTTTCTGTACCATGAGCTATTGAGTTACAAATAAAAAGTTGATTTGGCTTCAAAGATACAGAGAGATTACTAAAGGGCTCTCTTCTGAAACAAAAAGCATGTTCTCTATGATGTGATATTCTAGTTATATATACACACACACACAAGAAGTTTCTTGCTTTTCATTTCATTCTAAAGCATCTCAAATAGCAGATGATAAACTTCATAAAAACCCTCACTCAGACTTGCTTAAATCTCATGCCTACCAAGCAAGACTTTCCATTCAAGTCACAGAGAATATTTACATGCTTAATTTAACCAGGAAAAGAAATCTTTACATGGCTGGGGCCTTAGTCACTCACTGGAGAAAGCTGAGAACTGGGTTAAGGTGAAAAATAAGGCAATCCACTTTTTATTTTTACCTCCAAGGATGAGGTTATTAGCAGCAATGTACAAGAGCAACTCCAGGAAAAAAATAGGAGAAAAAAAAACTTAGCAGTTAGCCAGCTGTAATCCTGAGGCACAGCCCAGGAGACGTCCTCCTCCCAAGGACCTAGCACTGCTCCCTCCTAAGGGCATCACACCACGGAACTGCGAGGCTGTCGGAGCACCTCAACCCCCCAGGCACCCAGAAGCACACTCACCTCTAACACCATCAGTTATCTGGTCACGTCCCTTAGCACACCACAACCTTCCCTAGCGGCGCGCAAACCCCGGCACTCCTTCTGAGACAGCAAACTGAAGTGAAGGGGAAAGCTGTAGTAGTTTATGCTTGGCCATAAAGTTCATGGTGGTGGCCAAGGGGCCAAGGATGGAATTCGGGAATCTTGGTTTACAGCCACGAAGTGAAAAATTGTTTCTAGCAAAGCCAAACAAAATTCCAATGGACGTCGGAGGAGTCAGGATTCCACAACAAACGAGACAAATTGTCTCCACCATGAGTACTGGCGTACACATATGCTTCACTTACAGAAGAAGTAAGGGAAATTCCAGTAGTCAGAGTTCACTGGGACTTCCAGAAGACTTTACAAAGTCCTTCTTGAAAGGCTTAAGAAAATTAAGCAGCTGTGGGATAGGATCCTCAAGGAGCTAGAGAGCTTGTTAAGGCAGAAACAGGGTTACAGTGAATGGGGTGTTCCCACCGTGGAGTTTCCACGGGGTATGTGCTGCAATCCCTTATGTTCCATAGATCCACAAATGACAAGATAAAGAGGTTACAAAGTTAGCTGATTATACTAATTTGCTCAGGCTGGGAAGACAATAAAACCTAGGAAATGTAGAACAGCTCTGATGAGAGTGAGGGGGTGGTTATAACGTAGGCGCTGTCCGACAGCGGCCGAAATTCACCCAAGGACAAAACCTGAAATTCCCAGATGGCAGGCTCAGGCTGACCAACACTCAAGCATTAAGCCAGGGCAGAACAAGCAGCATTAGCTCCAAGCTTTGTAGGCGTTACATGGAGATCAGAATCCTATGGAAGGAACCCAACCCACAAGGGAGAGAATGGTGCCACGCCACAGCGCCCTGACACCCCCAGCACTGCACGGCAGCGAAACCGAGACATCCACTGAAGGGCAACAAGGAGGGTCAAAGACATGAAGAAAACTGGAATACACTGGGGACTCCCCAGCTTTTCATTGCTAGCATTCCACAGAGGACGTGGCGTCAGGGCAAGGACGGGCTCGTCCAGCTGAGAACGGTCACAGACCAGGCAGCAGCCCTCGGCCGGTGCAATCTACAGCTCAGCAGAAAACAAACTCTGATAGTATCCTAGATCTGACATTCTACAGCTTCAAAAGAAGAGTTTTCCACAGCTTACCTATGAGGTCTGTAGGGCCAGTCCCCAGGTTTTCTCCTCTAATTGTCACTTTTGTCCATGAGATGCCTTCATTGGGAGAGATGCCCGTGACCAGCGGGGGCTGCCGTGCTCGAGACATGATGGCTGCTTAGGTACTGGGAGCTGAGTCACTTTGTTCTGCAGGAAAGAAATAATTAAAAAAAATAATTACATACTGCAACAATTATTAAAAGCCTTTTAAGCTGTTCTACAGTGGCAGAGAAACATGTAAATATGGTACACCACTTTCAGAACCCGAAGTCCCCTCTGGAGTCCTGTGCAAAGAGGATGTCGGAGAATAATCAGGTGCCTCTGTTTACCTAAAGCAAAGGGGACAAACTGCATCTACTCCTCATGGAATCACAGAATCCCAGGCTGGAGGGGACCTCAAGGATCATCTGGTCCAACCTTCCTTGACAAAAGTCCAGCCTAGACAAGCTGGCCCAGGAGCCTGTCCAGCTCAGTCTTCAAAAGGTCCCACGCTGGGGACCCCAGCACTTCCCTGGGGAGATTATTCCCACGGCTGATTGTTGTCTCTGTGAAAAGTTTTCCTTGTGTCTAATCAGAATCTCCCCAGGAGTGACTCCCACCCACCACCCCTCAGCTAGTCCACAGGACTCCTTGTGACAAAGAAGTCTCATCTTTGCAGCTACAGCCTTGGTTCCGAGCTGCGTGCTGATGTAGGAACCGTGTTTTTCAAGGTTCATCTCATCTCTGTAGCCCTTGGGGCTTTTCTAGCAGATCCTCAGCAGCCCACAAAGACCCACAGCAGCTGTAGAGGACCAGAGGCAGTTACATCTCCACACAGTCACCTTCCCTGGGAAGCAGCACGTGTCTAGAGACCGTGAAGGCAACATAAAGCACGTCTCTAAAACGAAGGCTTTACAGACAGTGTTAATCAGTAACACGGATGTAAAATAAAGGCCACCTTCAGAAATTCACAGGTAAATGGAAAGGAAGGAATCTTGAGGAAAACAAGTCAAAGAGAAGCTACTTTGGTATGAATTGGTTGATTTTCTCCTCCCAAAAAAGATGTTATGGTTCCCTTGCACCGCAGCCGTTGTTCCTTTCAAACTCCCCAGGCACAGGGTCATTGGCTGAACCAATAGCACAACTCAGAAGTAATATTACAACATACTTTTCTGGATTTCAGAAATTGGCACATGATCCCCCTTCATGATGAGCTAAATAAATGTAATAAAAACGCTGAGCCTCCCGAGGTCTACTATTCCTTCTAAAGTATTTCCATACTTACTGCAGAATTGCTTTAGAATACCTCACTGGGATGAGAATACCACAGTAAATCTCAACACGTTACCAAGCACCCAGCACTCAGGGGCTGCAGCATTAGCATTATTTTTAAACAGCAATTGGTTTCCTTTATCCCAGGGTGTAAGTGAAGGAGCTCTATGGGAACTCTCCTTACTGCAGATAGAAAATACAGATATTCCACTTGGGAGCCTTCGACTCATGGACAGTATTTCCTCTCCTCTTTGGATGGAATGACTGAAGTGCTCACTGGGAAGCCCAGCCGGGAGGCTACTGTGGGATAAAAGCAAACTTGTAGGTTTTTAAACCTAGGCAAAGCTAAAAAACCTACTTTTTCAATTAATGAAAAGATACAATAAGCTAATTAAAAGCTTCCATCGTCATTCTGTACATTGCCCTAAAGAGAAACTCTGTTATTTACACATGGGTATGGCACATGAATGAGTAACAACAGCATTTTTAAAGCAGCCCTCTCCTGAAAGGCTGCTGCTCCACAGACTCAGTTTCCCACTCAGCCCATTTCCTCGGAGGACCCAGGCTCACTGGGTGTTAACAAGACTATTTTTGGACCTGGATGCTCCCTTCCCCTCGCCACAGAGGTCCCTTTCCCCGCTCACACANNNNCCTCTTTTTTTTTTTTAAACTTCATTTCCTCCCAGCATCCCCCCAACAGTTTCACAGGGGTGACATCTGTTTGACTGCTCCCCTGATCTCGCCCGTATTATTCCATTATTCTGTCATCATTCTTGTTATGAAAGTGCAAGGGGTTAAAAAGCCTCTACAAAGACCACCTACTACAAAGCCATCATGAAAAATGCCTTTCATAAACATCATCTTTGTCCTTACATGAGCTTCTCAAATAAACTGGCCTCTTGCAAAGGTTTGGGTAAAAAAAAAATGTGAGAGTCCAGGCAATTCAGAGCATGGCAAGCGTGCTCTCCAACCTAAGAAAAGCCACTTTAAAAACAGTTACTGAAGAACCAAAACATAGCCCAACATCAGGGAAAATACAAGCCCAGCTGCTCCTTTGACTTTTGCAAACCTTCAGCTGGTTTAAAATGGGAATTCTTCAATAGGTTTTCCCATTCGACTTCCAATGGCAAGCAAAGAAACACAAAGCAAAACGCCAACGGGTACCAGGTCTGGTTGGCAGAGCTGAGCTCTGCTGTCCATGAGGAACAGCAGTTCAGGGTTTAAAGACATGAAATTGGCTGGTCAGACCAACTCCCAAGGGAAAACTACCAACATGGTGAAGGCACAGAGTGCTGGGAGGTGAGGAGCAATCAGGTGCCACCTCACAAATTTCAGCAGTGTTAAAAACAGCGGTTGAAATGTTTTAAAAAGCAGTTTCTGACCTCTAAAGCAAGGTAGCAAGTGACTGAAAAATCAGCTGTTTCCAGTGGTACTTTGTCTCAGACACTGGACTTAAAAGACTCTCTCGAAGGAAGACAGGCCCAAGGTCAATGCAAGTGCCACGGTCATCAAGCAAAGGGAATCTGAGCTGTCAAGAGGGAGGAAAGAAAAAGCCTTTGTCACTGCTGAGCTGCAGGGGAGCAGGCAAGTCCTCAGGTATCGAATGTTTATTTGCTCTCACTCCTACACATGTGACAGAAGACAGCTTAAAAAATGGAGGCAGGAACAGCAGGAAGGACCAAAGCATCACCCCTGTTCAAGCTGGCCTCTGATGGTGGTGGTCACTTCCGAGGCAGCAGGCGGGATGCTCGCCCCCGACATCGCTGCCTCGGCCGCTTCCCCGAACCAGCAGATTTCTGACATGCCCTTTTTTAAACCAGTGAGAAATACTCAGGTTCCAGAACGTAGGTGCTGGCCTTTTCACCTGAAACTACACAAACTTGTGCTTCTACTATCTCAGTCTAATGATTTGTTTTCACTAGAAACCCCAAAGAGTCCCCCGAGTACAACACACCGCGACGGAGTCGGCGAAGGGACGCGGCAAATGACCCCAAAGAGGATGACAAAGCAAAAAGCTTCCTACATGTTTGGACTCCAAACGGTTCCAAAATGATGAAAAACACCCTTGCAACCTTTGCTGTGCTTTATCTTCCTGACCACATAAATTCAGGCGGACAATCCACATAAACTGAGATTTCAAAGCATCCAGAAATCAGCACTGTGAAAATAACTGACATTTATTAACCCCTCTGGAGATCTTTAGTGCCCGAGAATTTCCACAGCCTTCAACACTGCATTAATAACACAAAGTCCATTCCTGCGAGCTTGCCAGAAAGGACTGGGAAGTGAATAAGCTAAACAATGCTGAAATTCCAAGTGATATTAAGAATCTATGCGTGTTTATTTAAATAATAAAAGAAGACTTGTCAATTTAAACAAGGAGTGCTCGCGAATCTTACGTTTCGGGGGGAAAAAAAACCTCTTCAAAACACCACTAAGCTACTTATAATGAAAAGATGAACAAACAGAAAAAAGGGGGCAATTTCACCATCAAGCAGGAAAAACAAAGCCCCGTTTGTCTTGCCCTGTCATATCCAGCACGCTGCCCCGAGCCAACGCCAACAGTGACAGACACGTCAACCTCCAGCGCAGCGCTCGCGCCAGAGCGGATCCCGCTCGGGACACGGGCGAGTGCCGCGGCGCAGGGGGCAGGAGATGAACGGAGGAGATGCCACAAGGCAATNACGGGGGGCAGGGGTTCAGGAAAGCCGCTCGCTCTCCTCTTCCACCCTTACAGCTGGGGAGGGTCTGCGCGCTGGGCGAGGAGGGAAAGGAGGGAGGAAGGGGTAGAAAAGCCCTCTAAGCCTCACTAAGACAACACACTGGTCTTGGCCTGTGGTAGTAATGATTTACACTCCTCCGGACCGGTTCCGTGGCTGGTGAAGGGCTAACAAAGCAGCCATCTAACATCAATTAACCTTCTCTCTATCACATAGCAACAAGAAAGTCTAGGTTAGTATCGACCCGTTTCCCTGTCCATCCCTACATACTGATGTGTTTCTACACCAGGAATTTTGACACCTTATTTATCTGGGGAGGGAGAGGTACCCCCGGAGAACGATTAGCTCACAAATGCCTTGACAACACCAAAACACTGAATTTTTCTACATTCTGTTGTAAAATGAAGTTTTGTTCGTTAGCATCTTCGACTGTAAGCAACTGGAAGGGAATTAATGAGCCTACACTGAGTTTGTGACCTGCCAGCAAGCAGCAAAAATAGCAAATCTCTAAAAAGAGAGTAAAGAGAATATTCATCTATAATACAGATGAACAGAGACTTTTGAAATGGGAGGCGGGAGGGGGAAATTCTTTGTTTCTTTAGGTCAGAAAAATTATTTCATCTGCCAATTTTATCACCTGTTCAAACAGAAAAAGCAAAATAAAACTTTNGCAATTTCACCATCAAGCAGGAAAAACAAAGCCCCGTTTGTCTTGCCCTGTCATATCCAGCACGCTGCCCCGAGCCAACGCCAACAGTGACAGACACGTCAACCTCCAGCGCAGCGCTCGCGCCAGAGCGGATCCCGCTCGGGACACGGGCGAGTGCCGCGGCGCAGGGGGCAGGAGATGAACGGAGGAGATGCCACAAGGCAATGGCCTTGTCTTTTAGAAAGGGCTGCTGAACATTCCCACCCCTGAAGGGCACGGTAGAGCTGGGAGGTTGGGGCAGGCGAGGAACACGCGCAGCAGTTTGGCTTTCCCAAGGGCCGGGTTCGCGCGTTCCCTCCGTATCTCGGAGGTCCCGCGTTCCGAACCCGGCACCGAACGTCTCCGTGGCTACAGATCCCGACCGAGCGAAGCAAAATAAGCCCAGCACTCAGCCATGCCATGAACATNTCTTCGACTGTAAGCAACTGGAAGGGAATTAATGAGCCTACACTGAGTTTGTGACCTGCCAGCAAGCAGCAAAAATAGCAAATCTCTAAAAAGAGAGTAAAGAGAATATTCATCTATAATACAGATGAACAGAGACTTTTGAAATGGGAGGCGGGAGGGGGAAATTCTTTGTTTCTTTAGGTCAGAAAAATTATTTCATCTGCCAATTTTATCACCTGTTCAAACAGAAAAAGCAAAATAAAACTTTTGAAGAATTTAAAATCTATTTTACTCGGTCCAGTTTAAAAGGAGATCCCCTCTGCTCTGTTACCCCGAGCTCACACATACCTCCTCCATCAAGCTCGCCAGCAGACGAGGTTAATTTAACCCCCACACACGGTCTGAACAGCCCAGAACCACATCCTCACACCTTCACCTCAGAGCTGAATCCCCAAGGTGACAACGACAACCTCCAAGTGCCACTATCAGACAAACCCACTGATGCTACAGCAATCTGAATGTCACTATTAGCTCCACAGACTTGGGTTAGGACATTTGTGTTGGGGAAAACCTTAAGAAAAAGAAATAAATTAAACTATTTCAATTTATCAAATGTATTTTCAGGACAAGTTAGCTTTGAAGGTACTACACTTCACACTGAAAACCCCCAGTTCCCCCGTTGATTAACCGGCCGCACACGCTGGTTTGTGCAGCTCGAGCGGAGACCTTCACGGGTGCGTTCAACACGACAGCACCGAGTCACTCCCAGGACTCAGTCTGAAGTGTTCTGAACATCTGTTCCAGTTGTACTGAACTGGCCAGAAAAGGGCGACGGCGCAGAGGAAAATGTAATGTAAGAAAGTCTCCACACAGATGTTTCGCCCCAAACGTTCCGCTATTTTCATTATAAATTGCATTACGACTCGCAGAAATTAAGTCATCTACCCGGTTAAAAGCTTCTGTATTTATTACGTGACACATCACCATAATCTAGCAGCGCTGAGAAGAAAAGCCTTAAACATCTATATATAAACAGAGAGAGAGGAAAAAGTCCGCTCGGCTTTACACAAACCCCTATCACAGATGGCCATAAATCTCCCGCTAATTTCTCAACTCTCACAGAGCATATGCTTCCCTACAGCTGCTTCTACCTCCAACAGCCACAGCTTGCTCTGTCTAGAAGTCGTTCCCCTTGCTGTCCTCCAGTTAAAGCACTCACCCCGCTCCTGTTCTAAAGTTACTCCCTTTTCTCTGCGTTATTTCAGTGTGAGGAGAATGGTGAAGAATCTCAGTACCCCCATCAGCCCTCTGCCCTATGCCAGTCACAGGCAGAAACCTGGCAATGATACACTGAGCACCAAAAAACTTCCAAATATGTTTATGCAAATACATTCAGAAAGATCCAGAAGTTCAGAAAAACAAACCAAATCAATCCCAAGGGGATGAGATTTTTATTTTTTTTTTCTAGAGAAAAGAAACAAGACACCACAGATTTTTTTTCCTAAGCCCTGGAACTAGACGAGATATTCTTTATCCAAACACTACAAGCACTGTAATTACACAGTTCACACGGCTGCAGTTTAACTCGGGTGCTCACAGGTAGGTTGCAACACTGCACTGAACATCTGCCGGGTGACTTCTCTCGGCAGCTCCCTTCGCTTCAAAAAGGAGGTGTCTAAAGCACAAGACCTGCTCCTGTGTTCCCGGGATCTCTGTGTTTCTCATGTCTCCCAAACACCTCTTCCCACCACCTCTCGGTTTCAGAGCAGGGAAGCTGCCCTGGGAGAAACAGAAGCCCCTCTGCCTTCTGTGCTGAAAAGGAAGCAGGAGAAACCCATCAGTCAGGTACATAGCTGCTTAGTGTTCTGCCCAAACTCCAACGCTCAGGTTCCCAGCAAGAAGCAAGGTACATTAAAACCACAGTGAGATTCAGAGCAACACGAGACTCCCAGAATTCTTAAACAGAAAACTAAAGATTATCACTTTTTTATCTGAGACACGTGAAGTTTATCTCAAACAATAAGTTTACTTTGTCCTTAACACAAAGCGTGCATTTTAAAAAGGAGCTTCTGCTCAGCATAGCCTTAAACCTTTAACTGCTATCTCCAGCTTCTTGATGAACTTCCAAACGCAGAGTATGTTGCTTCCGAGTTATCCGCAAAGTGAAACCAAAAATACAAGTCTAAATATTCCCAAACTCCACCAATTTATGTTGCACTCTGCCCCACAGATGCTGTTAGACTGCCAGCGTCCCCGCGGGCTTCGGCACAACACAGGCTGGGGTCTGCCTTGGACAGCTGAAAATCTGGGAATCTGCAGTTCCCTTAAGGCCAAGGGAAAGCCAGACCCATTAAGGGCTTGGTGTGTTGGGAATTTTGTTTTCCTTAAAAAGAAACCAAACGAAATTCACAGGGAAAGCCAGGCTTTCACAGTATTTTCTCCCGAGGACGCCGACCGTTCTGTCTGCCGAGGAATTCACAACCACAGCTGGCAGAAAAAGGCTACACAGACCAATTGCCTTTGAAGAAAAAGCTCCGAACACTTCCAGAACAACTGATGTTGTTTTGTAGGTTTGTGATTGGGAGACAATTGCAATTTCTCCATAGGAAGGAGGGGAGGTGTCTGACTTGGTGCTGTTTAAAGTATTAAACACTTAGCTTCCTTTTCCCTCTGCAAAGCACTAACACACCAGGCACACAACTAACCCTGATTTTCAGGCATTTCTCTCAGTTTCCAGGAAAACTGCCTCAGGTTATTTTATTTCTCCCCCCGGAGATGACAAAAATGAGCTCTCCCTCCTCCTCTGACTTTTGACACTGGGAGAACAATCAGGTTTTGAACCCAAATACTGACAGGAACTCTAGAAAATAATTTTCAGGTTAAGGTACCAAAGCTCTAATCAGCTTTGTTTTTAAATGCATGCTCCACAAGCTGTAACCACAGACCTCTGCTTTCATCTTCAGCACAGGCCGAAACACGGGCCTGGCCTGACCGCGCTCTGCGTGCGCCCTCTGATCATCCCTCGTCCCCCCAGCACCTTTACAAACACACTGCCCCATTCCCCAGCCCCGCATTCTCCCCTGCGAAAAGCAGTTTGAAAGACACCGCTGCACAG
>VWZY01005682.1:47425-58416 GCA_013399075.1 Chloroceryle aenea | reverse complement strand
CTCACAGGAGAGGTGCTCCAGCGCTCTGATCATCTTTGTGACCCTTCTCTGCACCTTCTTCATCAGGTCCATGTCCTTCTTGTGTTAAGGATTCCAGAGCTGGACACAATACTACAGGTGGGGTCTCATGAGAGCTGAGTAGATGGACAGAATCACCTCACTCAACCTGCTGGCCACAATTCTTGTGTTGCAGCCCAGGACATGGTTGGCTTTCTGGGCTGCACTTACACACTGTTGGCTCATGTTGAGGTTTTCATCAACCATCACCCCCAAGCTTTTTGTCTCAGGACTACTCTCAATGCATACTTTGCCCAGCCTATATTTGTGCTATTGCTGGACACACTATTTCTGATACAGGCCAGGATGCCATTGGCCTTCTTGGCCACCTGGGCAGGCTGCTGGCTCATGTTCAGCCAGCTGTCAAACAGCACCCCCAGATCCTTTTCTGCCACACAGCTTTCTAGCTATGGCCCAAAGCTAAAATACTGTAATCACTAAATACTTTTGGAGATTTTAGAATGAATTAATCATTGTTTCTTTCTATATTATTAATCTACTGAAAATTCTCAGAGGGAAGTTCAGATTTGTTTTCTCTGACCTAGCTGGCTGAGGCACTCATTAGGATGCAAGGCATTTCAATAATATGGAATAAACTGAATTTACTAGTTATAGCCACATGTACTGGAATACACTGTAGTGAAGTATAGCTATGAATTTTGAAGGTTTATTCATTACTTAGTTTTGAGAGCTATATTGATTTAAATCAGCTGGGTTTGTTCATTTTAAGACAAGCTTGTTATATGGTTTGCTACAGAAGCAGGGAGCAGAATAAGACCTGACCTCCTGAAAAAGTGTAGCAAGGTGGACTATCAAATGCTCAGTAGGTCTTGCATGCAGAGAAGGTACTGGGTGCATGCTGACCATCTGATCAGTTTATGAGCCGAAGTCCTTGCCCACTCTAATTTGTATTCAAGTAAGCTGAGGACCAGAATCATATGATAGGCTAGAGGAATGGGTATTGCCAAGAAGCCACACAGTAATTTACATGAAAGGTCTTCTAACCAGATACAACATCGAATCATAGAATCACCTAGGTTGGAAAAGACATCTATATGGCTTCTAAACACATCCAGGGATGGAGACTACCTTCCTGGGAAGCCTGTTCCAATGCCCAAAAACCTCCTCATGAAAAAGTTGTTCTTAATGTCTAGTCTAAACCTTCCCTAATTCAGCTTGAGGACATTCCTTCTTACTAGTTACTTGTGAGAAGAGACTAGTGCCTACATCTCTACAACATCCTTTCAGGTAGTTGAAAAGACTGACAAGGTCTCTCAGCCTCCTCCTCTTCAGACCAAACAGGTGCAGTTCCTCCAGCTGCTTCGTAAAAGACATGTTCTCCAGACCCCTTACCAGCTTAGTTACTCTTCTCTGGACCTGCTCCAGCACCTTGATGTGTTTCTTGTATCGAGCTGCCCAAAACTAGACACAGTACTCAAGGTGTGGCCTCATCAGTGCTGAGTGCCGGGGCGCAATCACCTCCCTGATCCTGACTGCCACAGCATTCCTGATACAGGCCAGGATGTTGTTGGTCTTCTTGGCTACCATGTCGCACTGCTGACTCATGTTCAGCTGCTTGTGGATCAGTAACGCCATGTCCCTTTCTTCTGGATAGCTTTCCAGCCACTCCACTAGACAGGTTATCTTGTCATAGGTTCATATTTTTTATTCATAGAGGTTCTTTCAACATTTATAGATCGGGTTAGTCAAGCAGCACTTGCCTTTCACAAACTCATGCTGACTGACACCANTGCTGACTGGTCCCAATCACCTGATTGTCCTGTATATGGTATGTAAATGTACTCAAAATGATTTGCTCCATAACCTTTCCTGGCACTGAGGTCAGACTGACAGGTCTGTAGTTTGGCATTTCCTGTAGATGGGAGTCACATTTACTAACCTCCAGTCCAATGGGACCTCCCCAGTTAGCCAGGAGTGCTGATGGAGAGGCTTTGCAAACACATCTGCCAACTCCTACAGTATGCTTGGGTGTAACACATCTGGCTTCATAGACTTGTGTATGTTGAAGTGTTGTAGCAGGTCACTGACTATTTCCTCTTGGATTGTGAAGGTCTCATTCTGTTCCTCCACCCTGTCTTCCAGCTCAGGGGGCTGGCTGTCTAGGGAACAACTAGTTCTACTGCTAAAGATGGAGGCNTGATCCTGACTGCCACAGCATTCCTGATACAGGCCAGGATGTTGTTGGTCTTCTTGGCTACCATGTCGCACTGCTGACTCATGTTCAGCTGCTTGTGGATCAGTAACGCCATGTCCCTTTCTTCTGGATAGCTTTCCAGCCACTCCACTAGACAGGTTATCTTGTCATAGGTTCATATTTTTTATTCATAGAGGTTCTTTCAACATTTATAGATCGGGTTAGTCAAGCAGCACTTGCCTTTCACAAACTCATGCTGACTGGTCCCAATCACCTGATTGTCCTGTATATGGTATGTAAATGTACTCAAAATGATTTGCTCCATAACCTTTCCTGGCACTGAGGTCAGACTGACAGGTCTGTAGTTTGGCATTTCCTGTAGATGGGAGTCACATTTACTAACCTCCAGTCCAATGGGACCTCCCCAGTTAGCCAGGAGTGCTGATGGAGAGGCTTTGCAAACACATCTGCCAACTCCTACAGTATGCTTGGGTGTAACACATCTGGCTTCATAGACTTGTGTATGTTGAAGTGTTGTAGCAGGTCACTGACTATTTCCTCTTGGATTGTGAAGGTCTCATTCTGTTCCTCCACCCTGTCTTCCAGCTCAGGGGGCTGGCTGTCTAGGGAACAACTAGTTCTACTGCTAAAGATGGAGGCAAAAAAGGCATTAAGCACCTTAGCCTTTTCTTCATACCTTCTCACTACATTTCCCCCTAAATCCAGTAAGGGATAGAGATTCTCCCTAGTCCTCCATGTATAATTTGTATATCAGCTTATTATTTGTATATTGGCTAATTATCTCTGTTTCTTTTCCTGTAAAATTTTACTCTTACAAGAACTTTCATTTTGGCTGTTTGTCTGATATGTGTTAAATTCAGTACAAAACATCCCACATGTTTGAATTTTTGCTTGGTTTTAGAGTAACTTTGGCTGTTAGAAATTACATCCTCAACTCCTACCCATTCTTTACTTTTTCCAGAATTAAATTAGGAACAGAGATATTTTAAACTGTTTTGAATAGTGGAGACTTCAGCTGATTTGGAGAACTTCTCCAACCACACCCATCCCAGCAGCCATGAAGAGAAATTAATTTAAAAATGAAGCAGCAGCTTCTATTGCTGATGATGGACTCTGCAGGTTTTTGTTTTGTTTTGTTTTGTTTTGTTTTGTTGCTACTGTCCTCTTAATTTATTGCTATTCCTCCTCAATAAGTAGTGGAGTGCTCACCGGTTTACCAAGTCAGGCTCTCATACTATAAAGTGCCAAATATGTGTGTCAGTTGCAACTCATCCAAGCTGGGAGAGATACCTGCCAGGCCTGGAGGCAGTTCAGAATATTTTGTCCAGTTGTTCAGGACACCCATAAGTCAAAAGACAATGGGTTAGGCTAAGTCATGTTATAAAACATAAGAAAAAAAAAATGCTATCACTGGTCCAGCCAATCACATTAATTTAGGTTTTAATGTTATAAAACACAGGTGACTTTGAAGGGCATTTTCTTCTCTATGTGTGTGGCGTCTTATGTCAATGTGAAACATGTGGTGTAATGTATTTGTAGTGGTTTTGGCTTCCGAGCACTGGACCGAAAACCAAGATTTATTGTTTGTTTCTTTGCTTAAACAAAATTCTCCTACCTCTCTTTCCAGCATACAAACCCAAAACAGTGACAGATAAGTATGCTGGACAGTGAGTATATGTATACATGCATGGGATGACAGGAAAAATAATTAAATTTACTTGACAGCATGTATCAGCATCTGCATTTTCTACAGTGTTTATAGAGTCTCACAGTATATAACTCCAAATCTAGCTTTGGATATATTCTTCTAAGGTACCACCTTGTCCTTGCTTTAGAAATAGTAAGGTTCCCCCTACCCAGCTATGAACCCAGTTATGAATAACATGCTCATATACATGTGTGAAAGAAAGAAAGAAACAAAAGAAGACTGAAATGATTTTCCTGATGTTCAGGTCTGATTGGTTTGTCTGGGTTTCACAAAGGTTACACCGTGTTTGCCAGGTTACTGAGCTAGAAAGCAACTCATCAAATGTCTGCTGCTAGAGAGTCTGCAGCAGCTGCAGGATGATTCATGCTGGGTGCCTGGAGGTGGCTGGTTTCTCACATCTGCAGCTTCTCAGGCCCTTCCCTCCCAAACCAGCTGAAAGATGGTTCTCCTGGAACTTCCTTGTCAGCAACTTGGCAGGGGCTGGGTGCCCCACTAGTGGTCAGGAAAGGGAACAACTATGCTAGCACAGTTTGGGACCAAACACATCTTTAAATTTGAAGATGAAATAGCATTTGCTTTTGTGCTTCAGGACCAAATGTTTGTAAGGGGCAGGAAGCACTAAAGTGTTTTCCACCTCCTTCACATAACCCTGTTGTCTTTCAACTAAGTAAACTAATATGGCTGACAAAAAGACACATTAAATGTTTTGAAGTCTCTTTGGAGAATGAACTCCAGCCCCAGAATGGGTCTTAGGCTGGAAATGAGAAAGTTTCAATGTTAAGGACAGACAGTGCTCAGTTGCTCCTCCTGACTCTATTGCAAGCACTTGGGAGACAAATGATGTGCTTTACATGAGCGTAGCCATGGATTATTTTGTTCATTTCCTGAATGGGAGGGAAATCTAAACCACATTTGGCTTAGAAGCACAAAACTGTTGATACATCTGGAAACAAAAATTAAGACGACCACAAAGAGCTCCAAAAAAAAGTGTGAAGGAAATGAACTTTATGCTATGCTGATCAGAAAGGATATCACAGGACATACTGAAGAATTAATGAAACACACTTCAAGAACCAAGTCTGCGTGACAGGAGGCCAGCTTCCTTAGTAAAATATTAAAGGCCATTTCTCCCTACCCATTTACTTTGACTTACTACAGAGCACTTTAGAAATCGTAAGAGACTAATAGGTATTGAAGAGAGTGTGGCTGCAGAGTGCAATAGAGGGTAATAGAATGAAAGTTCTGCAGAGAAAACCTGGTCAGAAAGTGTAAATCAAACAGGGTTGCCCTGGAAACAGGTGTTTCAGTATATCTGACATCTTTCAAACATTTCATAGATCAGCATTTGGTTTAGAAACAGAATTGTTTTGAAAAATATTATAGTGGTATATTGCACATTTTATTTATTTTTACTTTGAAAAGTAATGTTAAAATATTGCAAAAATTTATACAAATATTTTGAGGATTGGCATGTGACCACAGCTTTTTTACCAAACCAGTTTTCCCTCCCAAATGAACCTCAGGGATCATATCCGAATGTTGAATTTTCTTCCTACTCTGTACTAAGAGTAAAAAAAATAAATAAATAAAAAGTTGAGTAGCAATTATATTATGTTAAATATGTTATTTAGTTGCTAGTCTTACACATGTACTTTGTTCTATTTTGTAAATACATCCAGGCTGTACGTTGCTGCTCATCAACTACCCAGAGAGAGATGGCACAGAAGCACCCAGATCAGCAGCAAGGCATAGTTATTCTCCTTCAGGTCTTACATGCGTGACCTTGAAGTCAGGCTGAGTCATTGAAAGGCTTAACTGAAAGCACTCTAGCACATAGAGAGGGCACTGCTTCATTCTTTGACTAGAGATGATCATGGGCAGCTTCCTTGCTGCTGAGAACATTCAAGGAGAGTTTTGAATTGCCTTCAGGTGTGGTCCTTCCCAAGTCACCTGGGACAAACCAGGTGACAAGCATATCTGCCAAAGGTCTGTGCATTGCCCATGAAGGTGGAACACTCGAAAACTAATGTTAGGCTCACCTGAATAACTTCACCCAGAGCTGCCATTATTGTTTATATTAACTGTTTCTTCCTAGCCCCACATTATAATGATCAATATATAATGTTTAAATAGACAGATAATAAATCAGAGCCTTAAGTGTGATGAAATCTTCTGGAACTGTAAAATAGACTTTTTTTTTTTTAAAGTAATAAAAAAAATCATCTTGCATAGCACCTGTGCATTTTGCTTTTACAGCTCAGAAACAATAATATTTTTACAATAATCCCTTGAAAACACACACTAGATTAAGGCTGGGAAAGAAGTGGGTGGTCACACAGAAGACTGTGGTATGATTTTTTAAAAAAAATCTACTTGTTTTTTTGGAAACACCAAACTAGAGAACAATCACTGAATCTCTCATCATTCAGCCTGGTACAAATACTTAATTCTCCACTCCAGGCAGCAGATCTCCAGATTTTTCTAAGTCCTGAGCTGTACTGAAATGTTGGAAAACACTTTTAATACTCTTTGCCATATCGAAGTTTGTTCAGTTACCTCAGGCTTCGTTAGATTATCTTTTATTTGGTGATGGCTGAACTGTGATAGATTTAGAGAGCTGAGTAACTCACAAGAGATATGCAATGGTTAAGTTGCTTTCTGAGCAACTTTGTTACTGCAAGATATATGAAGGAACATTCAATAGAGTGATCTCAATGTGGTGGCATTGTTTGCAAAAAAACAATACTGTGGAACAGCCATAAATATAAATCCCATGTATTATTGCTTAATTCTTAATTGTTTGATTATATATTATCACATTTTGGTTATTTTGAATTTAGTTTCAGTAAATATATGAGTTTTTAGTCCTCCATTGATAATTCAGTAGCATAAAAGAAGTGTAGGAGAGAGACAAAGACATAGAAGATAATTCTAGGAATAGTCTCAAATAAAATGCTAGTGGTAAAAGCAATGTACTTTAAAATCAACTATTTTATGCTTGGCCTGAACCAGAAACTAATCTTCCTAAACTTGGAGTCTCAGTTACCCAGTGGAATAATTGAATGGATGTTTTTAGATAGAATGTTTTACATTATACCCCAACAGTTTAACAGTTCACTATGTCTGGGATTGACTCTGTTTATAATTTAGCTTCAGGGAGGATATTACTCTGTTGGGTTTTTAGGTTTGGTTGTTTGTTTGTGGTTAGTTGTTGTTGTTGTTGTTGTTGTTAAAACAAACAAACAGGATTGTTTGAAGCCACCCAGCAGGTGTTGGATTTTAAGAGTCCTTCTATCAACACAATGGCAAATGAGGATGAAAATGCCATGAAACAGACAGACTACAGTGTGTGAAGATGATCGTAGTGTTCACTGAATGTATTGTACCACAACACAAGCCTAGAGGGGTAGGCTGGGTGCAGAAGAGCTCCTGGGCCTCTCTTCCCATCAACTGCTCCAGCTGGCAGATCCTGCTCCTGATCTCACAAACTCTGATGATAAATATGGTGAGATACAGTAAAGAACAGTGAGCAACATGAGGGTCTGGGAGCCAAGGCCTTCTGAGCTTCCTTGATACTGTGGTACAGGCTTGCTGCTCTGCCAACACAGTATCCCTTCTGTATTTCAGTTCCTACAACNTTCTGTGATTCTGTGAACTGGAAGGACCTACACAACTGGAAGTACCAGCCTACCATCGGGAAGGACCTCCTGTTATCACTTGATGCTCTTAATGAGGTAGTCTCTACAAACCTGATAATCTTCTAGCAGCAGTTGTCAGTGACATCTTTAAAAGGGAATCCTTTAGAGAACTAGATTTTTCTGTTCTCTGCTCCCACTCTAAGCTCTTCCAACATCAACTAGAAGTTATATCTTCCATAAATTTGCAAGTTACTCCTGTACTACTTCCATAGTATCACAGTTTCTACAACTACCCAACACTCCACAGCTCTGATCACTGACCACACAGACTACTCCTTGTGCAGAATGCAAATCTTACCACAAAGGGCCACACCATTAGAAAGGAATTTAAATGATGTCTTTTGTAAGTGGGTTTGGTGGCCTTGGTGCTGCTTTAAGACCATTGCTAAAACAAATACTGTTAAAGAGTCATAAAAATAAATCCTATGTATTATTGCTTAATTCTTATTTGCTTAATTATACATTATCACACCTTGGTTATTTTGAACAGAGAAGCCTGTTTATCAGAGCTTTTAAGAAATCTCATGGTGGCCTTACAGTAAATCAAATGGTGCCTTTCCCTGTGCTCTCATTTGTGGTTTGAATAATTTACAGTAAGCATGTTTTCAGTGACAGAAACAGGTGTTTGGGGTGGTAGTGGATAAAACCCAAAGCTCTTTTATGAATGTAACTTCAGAGTAACTATAGTAAAAGGACTATGACTGACCTACACATGAAAATATGAGAGAAAACCAGAGGGTGCATCCCAGGATGTCTTGTAGTCAGCTTTATCTGAAAGAGAGCATAGTGTTCATTTGAAAATGTGCAAAAAGGAACAAAAAGCCAGAAATGGTGACCCAGAATATTGTCTGTGTGGCAGCAGCTTCATGCTGACAGACCAGCATGTGGGAATGATAAATCCAAATCTGGAGAGTTCTGTCTGCAAAATCAAATCCTCAGATGATGCTGGACTCACACTCCACCTCACAAAACATCGTTCCAGTTGCTGGAAGAGCCAAGGAAAAGACAATTCTGCATTGCTTTGGTGGTCTTTAGAGTCCCCTGATCACAGACACAAAGCAAAGAGGCTGTGTGTTTTTGCTCTGCTTGGGGCTGTGAGTGAGCAGTCAAGCAGTGACAGTGATTAGGGAAGGTGAGCTCAGGCTGGACTGTACCCAGAATCAATTCCACAAAGTGATTTTTTAATTCAGTACAAGGTATTTGCAATTATTTGGTACTATCAATTCAGGAATGTGAGAATACAAACACCTGGCTGTGTCCCAGCACTGTGGAGAGTTAAGTCTAAGAAACTACCAACAACAGTACTGCTTTGTATCTTCTGTGACCCAGAAAAAAGAGCACACCCTGTTCAGTGCCAGCAACCTATATGAGATGCCAGATCAATCAGGTTATTGAGGACATACTTGCATATTTAATAGCCTTAAAAAATAATCTCATTCATTAAATGTTTCCAAAATTCTTTATGGGCTATCGCTTGCTTTCCATATCTTCCCTGAGCTCCCATGAAAGGACTTACCCATTCTTCAATAGGAATGTTTATTTTTGCACTGACCATAGTACAAAGTGCCCTGCCTTTAGCAAAGATGTTGGGATGAATAAGCAATGTGACTTTCAGTAGGCTCAAACTTCTGAGATGTTTTGAATTTGGAGCTACATGACAGAGGTTGCAAACAAATGATCCAGCAAAAAGAAGCAGTGCAGGAGATGAAAAAAGCATCCATAATGCCTGAAGACTCCCACAAGTTAAATGCAGTGGGTTTTGTAAAAGTATTTCATCCACAGGAACAAAAAGCAAGAAAACATAAAATAATGTATCATCCATTAAGCAGTACGTTCACACATGCATGCCATTATAAGAAAAGGCTGCACAGAAAAATCTGAGGAATATCTTCTTTTCCAGAGTTGCATTAAGTTGTTGATAGAGAAATTTGAAACATAAAGGCTGGACTGGACTTGATCAAGAGAAGCATGCAAAGCACCACAAACCCTCTGCTAAGTCCCACCATAAGGTAGCTGCATTTCAGGCCTGAGTGTGCAGAATAAGAACATGCCATGTATCTGCAGACTGCCTCCCAAAGCAAGCAGATGGTTGCCACAGACAGAGAACAAATGGAAACTCAGTTCACTTGACCTCCAGAAGCAACCGTGGCAAATCACTTTAATGCTGATGCTGGTGGTACTGCACATATTTGTCCTAAGTAACAAGCAGGACTCTTGTTTTGACTGGAGTGTTAGGTCCAGATGTCTCCTCTCAAATACCCCTTGCCAAAGTCCCAGTCTATCCCTGAAAACTGGTGCAAAGAGGACAGGCAACGCCTAACTAGGAAAAATTATGACTCTCCAAAAATGATGACTCTCCACCAGAGGGACTATTGGGTGTGGACTGCATCCTGGGAACTGCATGAGCCCAGTGCTAAACAGAGCACAAAGTTTGGGGCACTACATCCCTGCCCCATGTGGTAAATGGCACAAATCTGCCAGTGTTTATGGACATTTACAACTGAAGTTATTAAAAGCTTCTGGATGGTATTTTACACATTTTGAAATAAAGCATTTAGAAAAGCAGAAATTTAATAATTTTGAAAACTAAGGCATCTGGAACATTAGCTGCTTAATTACAGCAGAAAGAATCATGAATGAACAATGTGAATAACTTTCTATTTTCTATTGCAAGATTAAGAGTTTGAGCCTTTTTATTCCTTGTTAAAAAAAAAACAACAAAATATGCATGCAGTTATGTTATGCTGTTCCTTCACTATTCACAAAGTTTAAAAAAAAACACTCAAATCAACCAAAGAACAAACCCTTCTACCCCAAAAAAATCCCTAAACCCTAACTATATAGTGATAAAATTCCATCTTTCTTTACAAAGCAGCAGTGACAACAATCGCCACATATAGTTGTGTATGGAAGAAGAATAATTAAAGAAAGATGTTTTGTTTCTTGGTTTAATATTGCATTTAATGTATTTTTTTCCCCACAGGGTTGTAAATCACTTGTCTTTTTGTGCTTTCTCATTCTAACCATTTCTGATTCCAGGGTAAAATCCAACTTGAAACAATGTGGACTTGATGAGTTTACTCTGCTTGAAACAAGGACGCCTTTGTCCCATATGCCCTAGGCAACTTAAAACACAATGCTGCTATCTTCCTTTGCCATAAGACCTTCAGTCAACATTCCCCATGGTTTATGATAACTGGACCAACAATTAGGCCTGAGGCATTTAAACATGGCATTTGAAATAGAAGGTGCATTGATGTGTATGAGCCCCATAGTGTGCTGCCATTGTCTTCTGCAATATAAAGGGTACAAAGGTAAATTTAGAATCACAGAATCACAGAATCACAGAATC
>VWZY01005682.1:22788-33989 GCA_013399075.1 Chloroceryle aenea | reverse complement strand
ATTCTATGATTCTATGATTCTATGACTCACAGGTCCTTTCCCTAGAGCTGCTTTCCAGCAGGTCAATGCTTAACCTGTACTGATGCATGGGGTTACTCCTCCACAGATGAAGGACTTTACATTTGTCCTTCTTGAACTTCATTATATTCCCCTCTCTCCAATTCTTCAGACTTCAGAGACCAGTTCTCACTGAATGGAAACACAGCCTCTGTTGTGTCAGCNGTTGAACAAGACTGGACCCAGCAGGGAAATCTGTCTTTGAAGAAGGCAGAGTCATCTCTCCTGAAGTCCAAGGCTCTAATCCTACTTATTGCCTTGCTTCTTCTATGCAGGATCCTGAACTCCACCATCTCTCATCTGGACTGTGTATGTCTTGCTGTGTGGTCTTTTCAGAAAATATCAGTGTGGTTAAAGTTCCCCATGATGACCAGGGCCTATGACAATGAGGCTACTTTCAGCAGTCTGTAGAAGACCTTATCACCATCCTCTTCCTGATCAGATGGCCTGTAGTAAACCTCCTCTCCCAACCCAAAACCCTCACTCATCACACCAAAGTATTCTGTACCATGTCCATAAAATTTAAAGCTGGAATATGTACCTGTTGACACTTGCTCATAATATAATATAAAATAGAATAAGTAAGTAATATACCACTTATTAATACAACAATAAGACTCTTGTTATTTTTACAACCATGTAATTTTTTTTTTAAAGAAAATGATAGAATGAGAGTCTCAAATAAAGGTATTTTCCTATTCTAAAGACTTTAAGAAAAAAAGTTAACAAGACAGATACCTTAGAGGGATAAAAGATTACAGTATCACATCACCCACTCATCTGAAAACAGACAACAAGCCAAGCCCATCAGGTACATATACAATTTGAAGACATAATAAAATATTTCAATTTCCTCTATACCTTCAATCAGATTATTTCCAAATACCTTACAAGCAGCTCATGTCTTTATTTCACAATGACACTATGAACAAAACTGTTAGTTTTCCTCATATGACTGGTGAAGAAATGAGTGGACTTAGATAAAGCTCATCTTTTTCCATGGGCCACCACCCTCCACTTGTATCCTCTGTGTGGGATCCCTGAACAGTAGTCAGCTGCACCCTCCTGCCCCAAGGCTAATCAGCACCCAGGATGGGGATGCAGTCCTCATATAACAGAGCCCAATGCTTTAATTTCCATCATGCCTTTTTTACTAGATGGCAAACTTTTGAATGTGGATTGGCTAATACATGCACAGAATACAATGTTTATTGTCACCATTACTAGTTAATGAGATAAATGTCATGGTTATCAAGTGTCACCTAGGTGTCTATAATTACATAGCTTAGTCAAGACACATTCTGCATCTGTCTTTTGGTTCTCTGAAGAATATTGTAGAATAGTGCACATGGTTCAGAGAGCAATCATACAAATTACATTCAAGTACATCTCAACACCAGGCAGCTTCAGATTTGCTCGTTGGGAACTGAAACCTTTGAGAAAATATTTATTTTACAAATACAGTCATTTACAATGTCAGACAAGGTGACTCTTTAACATCATTTCAAACACTAGAAATTCCAGTATAATCACAGCACCTCATTAAGCATGGAAAATAACTTTCATGTACAGGCATGTTTTGGGGGTGCTAGCAGGAACAAAGGAAAAGTTACAACATCTGACAGGCTCAGTAAGTAGCCCTGGGGATGCAGGGATGTAAAACTGTGAGGGGAATTAGGCCTAGAGAAAGGTTGTGAAGAAAGTGATGAAGCTGGGAAAGAGCAGAGTGCGGAAGAAAGAAATAATTTACTGAGATGCTCTTATACAGGGGAGCCCTCATTCTAATCCTGAATGGAGAGAACTGAGGTGCATTTTTACAGACCATAATGTTGCTTTCATGGTTTTACGCTGATGTTGACAGCATGAGAATCACTTCCATGTTATGGGTACTTAGTTGAAAAAAAAATTAATATCTAAAATACAAATATATGAATAATAAATAAAGAGAATCTTTCAGACCTTAAAAAATCCATAAAGTGACAGAAAAAATATTAAGACATTGTGAGCAGCTTCAGTTTACACTATTTAAAGATGGTAAGTTATCCATATCAGAAATTTTAAATGTACTCTTTAAATAGCATTAATGACACAACATTCTGCCAGGATCAAGATACATCCCTCATCTTTAACCTCAACAGAAATATTCTGATATGACTGCCCTTTTCCCAAGGATTCATTGGTCGTCTACAACAATCCTGTCCCCATGGGAACAAAACCTTCAGAAACACTGCAGAAAGTGTTGGGACAAATAAGAAGAGAACACACTTTTGCCCAAAAATGGGTAGAAAAAAGTTAGTCTTGCAAAATGTATATATAGGTTGCACCCGTGTGTTAGTATTCAGAGCCTGTCTGAGCCTGCAAAACATGTCCATCCTCCCCCACAAAAATGTAACCTATTCTTGTCCACAAAGCAAAGATCCAGCCTTCAGATTTGGAGAAGTAACCAGGAAAATTATTTTCAGTTAACTGCAAATGTAACTGGTTTCTGGCTAAGAAGCTTGTGTGCATTCATTTGTAAGTATCTGCATGTAAGTCATCTATTGGCCTATTCCCCTGATATCCAGCCATCTGTAAGAAAAATGCAGTAACAGAAATAGCCTACTGTATATTGGTTTACATTTTCAAGCCCTGTTTTGACAGGGCAGTCAGCTAGAACTACTCTTTCAAGAAAAGTGGAGATTCTCATTTGTTTTTTTAGAACCCTGTCATGCACAGAAAACCAAAGGGAATCCTCTGCAACACAAGAGTCCAAGCACACAGGATAAACTCTATCCTCATTAAGGAGTCCATGTTGTATTAATTATTAATCAGCTATTGTAGTATCTATATAAAACAGCAGAAAAAGGCTATTTTCTGTTAAAAAGGAAACAAAGTTAGAGCTCAGACTATAAAGAGACTGTAACTAGATGTTTTCTTGCATGAAAACTTCCTGGTGTTCATTTAATTTGCAGCTAGGCATATTTCAGGCCATGCAAAATCATATGACACTTTTTCATCCTCATTCTTGAGACCGGTCTGTCTCTTCTGTACTGCTTTGAACTTTGTTTTTGAGAAAATTATTCAGACACCAGAACTGCCTATGCTTCATACACTGATCTCTGTTGTATGCACAGCCACTAATATTACTTTCACGAGTTATGTTATTTATCTGCATATTTATTTTTTCAATCTTTAATAAAAATGTTTCTTTTAGAAAGGAGATTAGAAGTATTTTTTTTCCCAAAAAATATTAAACTGGTGTCCTAGGAGCCTGTTTTGCTTTTCATATTGTTTCTTCTTTCCTTTGTTTTGCATTTTATTACCAAATTTCTTTTTGTTGTTGTTGTTGTGAAACTTCATTAAACATGAAAACAAGCTCTCTATTTTACTCAGGGTGATAAATATTCTATAAGAGAGTTTACCAGGCTGTAGCATTTTAAAATCTTGCAAACTTGTGGAACTTTATATTACTGCAGAGCTACCAAAGAGAAAGTGGTTAGGGTTTTTAACAGTAAATGCCAGAAATAGTCTTACACTTCAGAGTTGTCTGGTATCTTTATTAGCAGTATTGTTCTGTATGGTCAAATCTGATTAACACAAGCACTCTTAACCTCTTTGCATCTTCTGAACAGCATAAGAGTGAAAGAAATGAAAAGCATGAAGAAGAAAATATCGTAAAGGCAGTGTTTCTAATGTGAATCATTCAAGCTGAGAAAGTGAGAGAGCAGCCTGAGAAGCTACATGAGAGCAAAGGTAGCTGTCATTTCTAGAGTAAGTGGGTATAACAACTTATGCTCAGAGGAATTGACCATAGAAATCAATTCCTGAGTGCTGAAATAAACAAAAGTTGTATGTGGAGACAAAGGAATCAGGATACTTCTTGTACCTTCAGTCAGTCATATTAACATATGTACAATTATAGTACACACAGATATTTATTTTTTTAATTGGGCTATTTCCTGATACAAATGACAGATGCCATCAGATGGGGTTGTAGATGATTCTAGCACTGCTATATATATCCTCTGTAGTATTTGGCCACAAAATACCTAGAAAAATTGTGATACAGTGTTTACAGTGTGCAATATGAAGCACTACAATTTCCTAGAATAATCAGGATGTGCATCTCTGTATTCACTACTGATAGTTCTGATTTGCTTTTCAGTCAACCAAGACTCAAGTGCAATGTTCTGAAGGACTGTACATTTTCCAGTTAAAAACACCATTAGATAATTACTGCTTATTTACATTAAAACTTGAAATTAATCCTGCAGTAAACTGCCTAGAGACCTCAAATGAACCACTTGATGCTTGCCTTTACTGTTAAGTTAGTACTCTGGATGGCACAGTATTTTCTAGGAAGAGGGCAGTGCCTGTCATCTCTGTGGGACTTGCTGGGATCTGATAGATCTGCAGACCTGACTTGGAGATGTTCCTCACCTTGCTGGATTCTGCTCTATACAACACATCAAAAACTGCACTCCTGTGTAACAAAGTTTTCTGATTTACTTCCCATTTAAAGCACATAGGAACTAAGCAATTGTGGAGTCAATGTCCACCTTTGAATGAGAACCTGAACAAATTCTAAAGCAGAATTTGGGTCTGGATATACATGTAACATAAGCAAATGGCATCTATTCCACAATGTAATGGCATGGTTCACATCCTGCTGACTTTATTCCCGTTAAACAGTAACAGTGAAGAGGAACAAGTTTTTGCCCCAGTGGTTTTGGTCATAGTTAAGAAAGTGATGAATTAAATTACAACCAGGGATTAGGATCTTTGTCACTCTAGATTGCTCTCTTCCCTATAGATCTGAGCCAAGGGCTTTGTTTAAACAATATTTTCTGCTCCCCTGAAGAGACTCTTTCCCTCTCCTTGGCCTACAGCATGAAGTATTTTCTGGCACTCATAGTAATACTTCTAAAGAGGCTGTTTCTGGGCTAGTATCACATCTCACAGATTTCAACAGTGCTGTTCTCCATGGACCACTTGGGGAAAGACATAATGAAGGTCTAGCTTTGTGCTTACGGTAAGCTTCTGGTTTCAGGTTCAGTCAACAGAAATCAAACTTCATTGTCCCCTCCAAGCTCAACAGTCTAACATATACACCTCTCTTGCCACTCTATCTAGTCAAGGTTTTAGAGAACAAATTTTAAATTCTAACAGGTGCATTTAATATGTGTATTTGTGAAATGGTACTGCCTGCTGTCTAAGGATCAACACGGGGAATTTCTTCACATATGAATAGATTTCCCAGTCACGCATCAACTTGTCAGAGTCTTAGGGGAAAAAGAGGAGGAGAAGAAACATTTGCTAAAATTTTTGCAATACATCCCCTGATCAGATGGCAACAGCTGCTTGCAATCAAAATAGTTTTCTCTCTATTGGCTGTTCATGTTGTGAATACAGAAAAGGATTCTTCTTATAATAAAATTAAGATCATTCCTTTTGAAAATAAAAGCCACAGAGAAACTGACCCCTTCAGCCCAACAATGTTATTACAGGAGGCACTTGAGCCTCGAAGTGCAAAGAAGCCTTGGTCCGCCACACCAGCTCCTACATTTCTCAAGTCTCTCTCTTGCTCCTTGGCAAAGAATATTACTGGATTAACCATGGCACTTCCCATGAAACTCCTGTGTCTGTGTCTGGCAGTAACAGACAAAAGGAAACTGTTTCAGAAGGAATGCTGATCAAAGGACTCAAAGGCTGGGACTTTTTTTTCCTTTTCCCATGGGAATATCCAGGTCTGATGAAAATGTGCAGCTTCCCTTTGCACCACCAATGGAGAAGCTACAAACTACCTATGGATGGTACTGCTTGCACTGGGTTCTCAGGAGAATGATTTCTCTCTGCACACACATACACACAAAATTGTTTAAAAACCCACTTATACGAGAGTGACAGGGATAGTTCTGGGATTGGTGAGTGAAAGATGAATGTACTCTAAAGGCAAAACATTTACTCACTGGTTGATAGCCAGCTTCACTGTGGTGGGCCTGATTTTCTGGCCAACTAAATTTCTGAGTGTAAATCCTAGAAAAAGCTCTTTAGTAACAGTCAACAGCAAGACAAGAAACAGGCAATAAACAGGAGCTAAAGACGACACTGGCACTTGCATACTTTATGTATGAATTGGAATTTGTTTCAGAAATGTTCATATAATGAACACAATTAAGCACAGAGCTTGTGCTATTGTGTTGCTTGTAATACTGCAAAAATATGTTCTATTAAAAATAGAATTACTATGCTGTATTATTGCTGTATTTCTGTCTTACAAAGATATACCAACCATGAAGAATTTGGCACAGTAAGCAGGAACACTTCTGAGGCTGCTATTAGAGAAAGACAGACTGTCACATTTTGCCAAGATGCAAGACAGAAAAGCAAATAAGCAAAGTAAAATGGAAATTTTTTATGTTTGCACTGACCATTCATTAGTATCTGTGACTGCTCCAGTGATGAAGAAAATCAGTTTACCTTTAAAAATCTGAGAAATGTCTTAAGTCAAATAAACTCTTGGGGAGGAAGGACTAATTCTCAGCTATTCTTAACTTACTCATCAACACTAAGCTTCCATAATAAGTGAGCTCAGCCATGCAGAAAGTTAAAAGAAATGCATCTCATTGTTATTATTTCATTTTCCAGGTTGAATGGAGAAATACAAGACATGTTACCTTTGATGTTTTTGAAATATAACTGATAACTGCAATAGCTACACAGTGTGTACTCTGCTGTTTCACTGTACCAATTCAAACAAGTATAGGACAATAGATTTTTAAACAAATTAATCCCCTTCAGTTTTTATGTTTTTAACTCCTCTGACAACTGTCAGAGTAAAGCAGTCATCCTCCATTTGCTACTACAGTCAGGATCACTTTTTCATTATAGAGGAAGGTAAACCTCACATTATTGTCTTGCACCTTATATGACCGTAGAACCTAAAAGCCCCATTCCAGATTGGAGTTCCACTGAGGAAAGACAGAATTACTCTTACACAGGCCACGCTTCAAAGAGCTCACTGTGCAATACTAACTTTTATGAACTGGCCTAGATGCAGCAGTATGTCATTTATAGTTTCATGTGCCCTACTATTTTCTGGATCATTAGTTTAGGATTTCTGGAAATGCACCCTTCCATTTGAAAAATCAGCACAATAATAAATGGTGAAACACAAATCTTTCACCTTCTTAAGAGTGAAGATTCTAATTTTACTGAAAATGAATGGAAAATTCTTACTGGTAAAGATGCTGCTTCTGTTATAACCATAAACCAAAGCTATTCTAAACCCACAAACAGAAACAGCTACCAAGCATTAGATTAAGTCAATGCTGTATGCACATCAAAGAAGTGTCCAGCTAAGCATATGGATATATTACACATACATGTCCATGTTTAAGAAAACCTTAGGATCTGTCACTTTTTGAATGTCATACTGAGAAATCGAAAATAGAGCAGCAAGTGTTTCTGGAAGTTAGAATTGTGTTGTATCAGTTCTGCAGCAAAGATGGATTTACAATCTCCAGTGGAAATTGCATTCCACTTTCCTTTTCAAAAGGAAAGATGCTGATTAGAATATGGGACTTCAAAAGGGAGGTGAGCAAAAATGGGGTAGAAAGCAGTACCTTGGTGAGGAACGGGCAGTCTAGGAAAGAGGAAAGGGAAAGGTCTGTTGAATTTAAACCTTTTGATAAGGTTTCTTTGTACTCCTGTGCTTCCTGCTCTTCACAGATAGCAGCCATCTTCTTGGAACAGGGACTATCAGTTTATTGGCTTTATGGATAGTGCACACCATGGGGAAGGCTTTAGCCCCCAGATGAAGCACTAAGGTGAAGAAATAACTGCATGGCAAGAACAGCTGTAATAGCAGTTTTATTATCTGGACTACTACCTCTTTCTCTTCAGAAGACAATCTAGTAGTGAAAGTATGAGAAAATATTCTTTGTAAATTAAATCATGGCACAGAGATTTCACCACTGATATACCTGGTCTTTCAGGCCTCCCCAGAAGATAAGACTTTTTATTTCCTTTCAAACTACTCTGTTGATGGATTTTACTTTAATGCACAATGTATCAAAATAATAATTGTGCAGTATTTGGCAGGTACAAACCATTTTGTTCAGCTTGGAATGCTTGATGACTTTTTATGATGGCTGTGACACTACATTTGTTTGACTAGCGCATTGAATATACAGTAAGAAAGATGCCAAAAGGCAAACTCATGATGAATGAACTGACCTGAAAAGAAAATCATCGAAGAGGGTTGTTTGTATTGATATTCTTTACTGATTGAGCAGTTTGAAAGACTCTGTAACAACCTGGCATGAGAGCTATCCAGCCTGTTGCAGGCTTGTATAGGATATTTGCAATATACTGAGTGTCTCTACTCCTCTCTACAAGTTCATTACACAATTGTAACATAAAAAATATCTTTAAAAATCTGAACTATTTTAGTACTGTTATTATAAATATATCTTTTAAGAGACCAGTAAGTGTTTCTGGAAGATAGAAGTGTGTTTTATCTGTTCTGCAGCAAAGATGCATTTTTATAAGGTGAACTTCATACTTCCATAAGCAC
Source organism: Chloroceryle aenea (assembly GCA_013399075.1). NCBI lineage: Eukaryota > Metazoa > Chordata > Aves > Coraciiformes > Cerylidae > Chloroceryle > Chloroceryle aenea. The sequence continues at coordinate 25,375 of VWZY01005682.1, read as the reverse complement.
TTCTCAAGTTATTTATACTTTCAGAGAATTTCCTTACCTCTCACTTCACATACTGCTCCAAGACAGAATTTATAAGAATGATAATATATAAATTTACATCAGCAACATATGCCAATTTACACGAGTCTTTTTGTTCTCAGCTTAAGGTCTGTCATTCTATTTCTCAAAGTGACTTTACATAAGTTTTCTTTATACTGTATTTAAATTTTCAGACACATTCACTTGCACATTGTTTTAATACTGCAGTATTTTTTCCCCAGTCTGATTTTGATATCCTAATATATATTTTTTTTTCTGTTAAGATTTAAATCCATATATATATATTCTGCATCAAATATGAAATGTTTCACAACTTACAATGGAACCCTCTTTCCTGTAGACACAAAGAACCAAAGGTGGTTTCTTGTAACAATTGCTTAATAGACCCTGATAACAGATGTGGCAACAGCTGGAGAAACTTTTTTTTTTTGTATCTGAAATTGATGCATGAGTCTGTGTTTGGCCAAATAAGTCTCTGGCATGGCAAACATGGAAATTCTTGAGGATGCCTTTGACTGCACAGAGGATATATTTCTCTTTCTCTAACAATGCCTGTTTTCTCTAAGGATTGATAGGCATCTGATCCTATCTATCCAACACAAAGCACATATTTTCAAGAACTTTACAAAAATGAGTTCACATTTATACATATGGAAGTTCTTCACTTAGGGGTCAGATCCTTATAATGAATTGGCTACCTTGCCTTGCTTTAGTAAATTTGAAATTCTTTACCGTCTCAATGACTTCCAGTAATTCTGAGGAAGGTGAGAGCACAAGAATGCACATAAATCGCTGAAACCCCAGAGGACTTGCCCTTCTTTGGAGGGTGGTTGGGAACTGGATGCTGTCTCAGGACTTCTCTGAGGCAACTCTAAATTCTCTCAAGGTTGAAACATCTTCATGATATGTAGAAAAGACTGAGGGGTCCAGGATCTAGGCAAGGGAGAATTTAATAGACACTTTTGATTTCTCCTCTTCTTCTTCATTTAAAAAAAAAGAGCTTCTTATAAAATTACAGTGCATAGTCTTTTAATGAAATTTTAAAATGGGTAACAATTACGCAGATAATCTTTACCTAACATTCTATAGAACTTACGCCTAGCCATTTCTGTTGATGTCATCCCTATTTCAACTCTTTGTTTCAACCATGCCCTCAAATTTGTGGTTAAATTTAGCAGGTGAAATTCTAGTCCCAGCTTCTTGTTGCACACTGCTATGTCAGGATAAAGGCTGTAAAGATCAGCATGGTGTGATGAAGCAGGCTCCTTTGTTTTGGTTTATAGTACCTAATCTATAACAGGGCACAAGTCTACCTGTTTCTTAAAATTATCTATTAGTTCGCTTCTTCAATACGTATGAAAGGAATAGAAATTCTGATGCTCCTGCTACTATCAGTATGGAGGAAATTCTGACCAACCTCTGGTTTCTGCAGGCCCATTATTTCCTGCAGTAACTCCTCTGATGCTCAAAATTTTTGGTCAAGCCTAGACCCTTCTAGGTGCTATCTAGGTACTACTTTGCAGCAGATAGATACCACATATGGGATCTAGAACCACCTGTCTAGCAGAAAATAAGAATTTTATTTGGCCTGGTATCCCCTAAAATCAGTGAGCTTTCAGGTGCATAAAACTTAACCACAGGCAACAGATCTTTGATGTCTTAAAACCTATATAGAAGAAACTCATACTACTTCCCTCCTGCCTGCCACTCTTCTTATTTTACTTGCCCTCCAGGGAATCAGACACCTGGAATCAATTAAATGAGCCCATATTCTGAAAGGCTCTCCCAGTAACTATTCAACACAAATGTGGGATTTCAGGTAGCAGCTGCAGATGTTCTGGCTAAGGATAACATGAGTTTAACTCTTTGCCTTCTGTTTATGAAGCTGGAGAAATTATCCCTTTATGAGGTTAACTTAACTATATAGACCTGTAAGTAAGCAAGTGGATGAGCCTCTCCATAATGTATACTAAGTCATTTCAACCAGACAGAATTGTTGAGAACTTGTCTTGTGCTTTCTTTTCCAATTATTTTGACATCCAAGAGTGAAAATAAACATGAAAGAACTAAAGCTGGTCAAAGCGGATTTGAATTAGGCAAGGATTTCTCTCCAGTCATTGTTTTATTGCAATATATAACTTACATTATTTTTTAACCAGTGCTAGTTAAATGCATAGGTGAATTCACAGTTGGGATAACTCCAATCAAAATAATTATATGAAACTGATAATTTCAGAGATTAACAAGTTACCTTTTTTTCTACTTACCGAGATTCAAAGGCACCTACACACGCTGAAGTAACACACAAAGTGACCTAGCATTCAAAGGACACTTTCCACTTTGCTTAGGACTGTTAGCTTTGTTTTTCCTTTTTCGTATTTTCATGATAACCATAAAGCAGATAACATTTTGAGTTTTTAACCTTTTGTTTCACTCTCACCTACTCTTGTATCTTCTTAATTCTGAAAGATTCACCAAGTTTTAAGCAACCACGTGTCCAATATTTGTCAAATACTGGATTAGTTTCTACAATACATATCAGTGTATT
>VWZY01005682.1:0-22765 GCA_013399075.1 Chloroceryle aenea | reverse complement strand
ACACTGGACATAACACAAGGTCAGATTGATTTTTTGATTATTGGTTTGAGCTGTAGACCCTTCAACACTCTTATGAGGCATATAGAATTCTTATATTTGACTTACTCTCTACAGATCAAAGCACTGAAGCACATACATTCCATGACTCATTCACAGACCACAAACATAGTCTCTCTGTCTTAAATGCAAGAGATGTGTGCTAAGTTTAACATTTTAACTATTTGATCACGCTTCCTTTCATTGAATTCTCTCTGAAATTAATTGTCTAAATGTTCCTATAATGTCTGAGATATCAGAGACTTCATGAGAAATTTGTATTTCTGCAAAAAAAAATTGTTTTCAGGAATAAGAACCACCTCTTACATAACACACTGTTCTCTGAAATATAATAGAAAGTGTACTTTGATCAAGAAGTATAGAATTTAAATCCTGAAGCAGATAAAAAGAGCTTTTATAATAGAAAAACTGTCACTAAAATTCTGTTGTATTTGAAAAATCAAAGACCATATAATTAGACTGTGAGTTGTGAAACCTGTAATAGCCATTGTGTGACTTTCTACACTGAATGGACAGTAGTAGTAATCAATATGATCAATGGGATACTAAAAATTTGAGATTCATTATCACCCTGTCTAACAAGAATTTTTTTTCCCAAGTTCACACAGGAAAATCAAGGGCAAACCCTATGGTTTGGTGTGAAGGGAAGTATGAAAATTCTATGAAAGTAAATGTATAAAGTGTCATAGATAAAAGAACTTGGGTAACCCTGTCTGTGAAGTTCAATTACCCTAGTTCAGATCCCTAGGCTCATTTGTTATGTAGCAATGTGTATTTACATTCTTAGAGAGTGACCCTTATATATTCTGACATTATGTGTGAGTGGTTAAGCTGCAAAATATTTAGTGTACTAAAAAGAAAACCTCAACTATCTCTGTAACATTTTTCTCATAGTGGTTACTGTAATAATTTAAAATACTAGAACTTCTATAAGGTAAAGTAAATAAAAGAATCATCTTTGGACATGTTTGTGGTATGATCTTAACCACTTAATGCAACAATTAAGCAAGTTCACACACATAATGCAAATATCCTGGTTCATGTCTCACTGATGTATCTTTTTTGTGTTCCCTGGAGGTATGCCTAACTGGGATGAGACAAAGCACACATCCACAGTAGTCTGTTCACCAAATGCGAAGAGACATTCAAAGGAAAAAGAAAGACTCAAAGTCCAATTAGTGCTGTGACCTCTTGATCCAGGGGCTGCTAGGAAACTGGCATAAATTAGGGAAGTTTAATGGCTGTTCCAATGTATGACATCAGCAATCAGCCTTGCTGGGCTCATACAACACATCAAGACTGCCAGCAGCAGATTTTTTCCAGAAATCGTTCAGGACACAGGAGGCGGAAACTACTGCTTGGGTGATTTAGAGCCCCCTGATGAATACCTCCCACTCATGGATAATTCTTCTCCTGGCTAGCAGCACTGCCTTCGGAGACAAAGTGCAACTTAAAGCTTCATTGTTGTATATAAGAACTGAGACCAAACTGCTTAACCTTTTCTTTCTTGGAAGGAATTTTTCCTAGAAATCCAACTCTCATTGTTGACAAAATTAAGTCAGAAATGCTCCACATGGCTTACAGAGCAGTGCCCAGAGCTTGCTGAGATCTAAGGGATTACATACTTCCATCTCTTTCTCATTTTAATGAAATCCAGCAGGGTTTTGTTTTTATATAAAAAAAAAGTAATTTTCTCTTTTTAAAAAAAAAAAGTATTGAAAAAATGTTTAGCCATTTCTAAATAGAAGGTCTGATCTGTATGGTCATGTAGACAAGTGTTGGCAAGACGAATTGCATTAAAATCATAGAAGCACAGAATCATAGAAATGTCTACGTTGGAAGACACCTCTAGAGGTCATCTAATCCAACCTCCCTGCTGAGAGAAGGGACATCTTCAACTAGAGCAGGTTGCTCAGAGCCTTGTCAAGCCTCACACTGAATGTCTCCATCAACCACCTCCCTGGGCAACTTGTTCCTGTGGTATATATCTTAAAAGAGTCTGGAAAGTCCAATTACACTACATGTATTTCATAATACATGTCTGTTTTGGAAAGCGACATCTATGAAACCAGGCATGTTTTATATCTTTTTAACAATTTCTGTATTTAAGGTGGCTATAGCAAACTCCTCTAAGGAGTTTGAATGAAGAAGCACAGGCTGCAGACATACTTGAAAGAAGCTGCATGGAGTCAATCCATGCACATGTAACTAAACCAGAGACATTATACTGCTATGTCAGCTAATACACAATGACTTCAACTTTAAAGGTACTGAATCCCTTCATCTTGTTGTCATAAGAGTTCAAACAGAAAACATACCACTATAGTTTTTATAGGCATGACATATTTCTATGACATACACGCTATATTAAATGTTAATATTCACTGACACCAGTACTGGGACGGTCCCTTGGAGCCATGTCATCTCTAAAGCTACCTGCTAAGCATAGCTGGAGGCAGCATGGGGTCATACACTAAGTGTGGAATATCATGTGGCTTTTCAGATGAAAAAGCACAGAAAAAAGAAGTGGAGAGGGGAACAGATAAAGTGAGTAGGAAGAGGGAAAGTATTGAGGGGGAAAAGTGCAAAGGCAAGGATTTGACAGTTATTAAACTGGAATGTTTTAAAAACAAAAGAAGCATGACTTAGACCTTTATTTGGTGTACCATTTCTGTTCTTGCTACTAATTTCTCTTGCTTCATGTTCACATACAAACGTCTGTATTGGGTATGAAACCAGACTAGCTGATGGGACACTTTATTGTGTTTGCTATTGCTCCCATCAGCTCCTTTATAAGGAGCACTTCCTCTCCAAGTAACTGTGAAGAACCATTTCTAGGAGAATACAAACACTTAGTATTGATTGCTTTCTTCTAAAGTATTGAAACAGTCCTATAGAAGGTAATCTTCATGCAAACACTGAAAAATGTCTCAGGGGAGTAGGTTGTCTAGGTGACAATGTCCATGGGACCTTGTGATCCCTGCTATGAGCCACTCTCAGTAGAAACTGTCTATTCAGTCTTTAGTTGTTACTGTGATTAGGAGACCTGTCCTTATTTTGCTGTTGTTTGTACAAGAAATGGGCAGGGGAGAAGGAAAGGCATTTCCAGCCAACCTCAGAGTTTTCTTTTTTCTGGATATAGGGATACATTAACTTTTATCTATTCCCTATAGCTCCCAAGGGACCATTGTGGAGATGTGTGATCCTTCAGCTCCTGACATGCCTGCCCCTTTGCGCCTCCAGTGGGAAGGAGCCATCCACCCTGCCACCTGTCTTTGGACACAGCCTCTGACACCTGCTCCAGCAAAGGTGCTCTCCCAGGTCACTGATCTGCAAGCAGCTCTGTGAAATGGCATTTATGTGCTGCACAGGGCTGGAATAAAAGGAAGTAGAAATGCAGGATCAAACTAAAACTGCTACCAACTACTTCCTGAGCCTTTAAGACTTCGCTCTCCCATCTGGTTTGAAGAAAAAACATAAAACACTGATGTTATAAAAATTGATAGACAGGTCAAGCAACAAATGTAATTGCTTTGCGTTTTGTTCAACATCTTTACTTTTTACCATATTTTTTTAATTACAGTTTTAATTTTCCAGAGCTTTTAAAAGTCCAGAGCAATAGCTAAGTTTTATCTATTTATTTATTTATTTATTTTTAATTCTGGCTGCTTATATACATTTATATTCATAAAAATTATCAAGTGGCAGATGATAGTTCTAATTACTTCAATGTATCGTGCTTGTCACATCATGGTTAATTTTTTTTAATGTTTCTGACCTTTTAATCAGTTGATCAAGAAAATAAGATGGTCTGGGGTGCTTTTGTGTCATGTTACTAACTGCTCTGAAATAGACTGGATGACTGCAAGGTAATTAGACATATAGTGATTATAAATAAAGAACTCATGAAAAAAAGTATAGGCCAGTGCTGGTTCTTCTGTAATGCCATTTTCACAGTGATAAAAGAGATTACAGTTAATTACCAGATTATTATCACACTTAATTCTGATAATTCTAGGGTGTCCAGACAATGTAAGAAATAAAATCCACTTTATTTTGTTTCTCCAGCAAGGTGGCAGTACTGTTTCTGTATCATCTACTTTAGTGATGCTGTATTTTTGTTAATCAATTAGATTTACTGCATTACAGCTGGTGCTCAGAGGTTAAAAATTTTACTTTGAGACATCAACTGTTCTCTTTCAGGGTGATTTACATGCATACATACTCACATGGTCTCTTGAGAACATTATTTTTACTGTTGTGGCACAATCCTTTTCCTTCTTTAGGACCAATCTGGCAAAGCAGGAGGCTGTGCCAAACAGAAATAGGCTTTACTGACTACAAAACCTTATAGCTCAAAAACTGCAGGCACAAAATCTCACCCACACTACAGTTGGCAGTAAAATGTAAAAACTGTGACTCTAGGGGAATACTGGGAAGTAGACCAAAATTAATTCATTTTCATTGTGACTAATTCAAGAAAACGTCTCTCTCTTGGAAGGTGATTAATCAAGTGCCCCTTTGATTTCAATGGAAGTTGAGGGAACCTTACAAAAGCTGAGCTGGCAGATTTTCATCTCGGCGTATCTTAATGTTTTGAAAGTACGTATGTATTTTTTCTCTCTTTAGAACCCATACATGGATTTTAAAATAATAATTTGAATTGAAAATCAAGGTTATATCTGGTCTGTGTTTATGTATATGATGGTTTGTCACTGTTTTTTGATCAGGTTTGTCACTGTTTTTTGATCATTTTATAGAAACAGAGAAATATAAGATTCTTTTTAAAAAATCATATATCTGCTCTGCAAAATTTAGACTGATTCTAAAACCTACTGAAGTGAAACCATGCTTAATGAAATTCTCAGTTGCTATAGAATCATGGAACATTTCCTTGGAAAAGAACTGGTTTAATTCCTCCAAAAGCAGTTGAAATTTTCCTAAAATAAATGTGAAGAAGCATTCTTTTCTGTAAATGAGTAAGAAATGCCCCTTTTGTTTCACAGTACCAAAGAAGACACTTCAGCTATTGTCTTCTACACTTTTTTTTTACCTTTCCTAAGTTTTGAATAGAATACTTTAGAAGTCAGCAGTTTTCCTATAATTTTGTTAGCTTTCCTCACCAAAACTGCTGAATCTCCTGTCTCCTGCTTAGCTAAATTTTCTTGTTATTCGAGTGTAAATGACAAAGCAGGAACTATTTCACTCTGTGCTATCCTGCCCCTCTTGCTCTTTCTGAGTATATGGTATGAACAATTCCTGAAGCAAGTTTGTCAAGGAGCAGCAAGGAGATGATTGTCAGGATCTGTTGGTTTGCAACGCTGAGTGATACAAAATTCAGAGGCATGACTGACTTCTGAGCATCCTGACTCTTTCTTTCACTATTCTTGACTCTATATACAGTTCTCTCTTTTATATTCATAAGTGATTGAACTAAAGACATTTTTCATAGTGACTTACACAGAAAAAAAGACTTGTGTACAGTCAGGATCAGTCTAGATCCTATACCACATCTCTGGCAGCAACATATTTGACTAAGTCAATGCAGTTGTTCAAATCAGGTCCTATATAAGATTCTGTGGCTTCAGGTGGTCAAAGCATTATAAACTTCTTCAAAAAACCTGTCATCAGCTTGTAAAGGGAGCTATGACACTAAGATTATTTTTATACGGTGTAATTAAAGGAATATAAAAGTTAAAATTTATGTTATGTAAGACCCGATATTGAAAAAATTATCTGTAACATAAACTAATTCCTCTAGTCCATCGCCATTACCCTTGACCTGTGTTTTGTTTTATAGGTGTATGATTATTTTGTCTGGGATAGAGTTAATTTTCTTCACAGTATCTGATATGGTGCTACGCTGGGAATTTGTTCTGAAAACAGTGTTGATAACACAAGGATGTTTTAATTACTGCTGATCAGTGCTTACACGGTGTCAAGACCTCACACCATTCCACCAGTGAGTAGGCTGGGGGTGCACAGGAAATTGTGAGGGGACACAGCCTAGGCACCTGGTCCCAACTGATCAAAGGGATATTCCATACCATATTATGTCATGTTCAGCCTATAAAATTGAAGAGGAAACGGTGTGGAAAATTTGAGTGATTGTGTTTGTCTTACCAAGTAATGAGATGGAGGCCTGCTTTCCTGGGGATGGCTAAACGCATGTCTGATGATAAGAAATGAATTAATTCCTTGATTTGCTCTACTGGTGTGTGAGGTTTTTGCTTTACCTATTTGAACTGTCTTCATCTCAAATCCATGAGTTTTCATACATTTATTCTTCTGATTCTCTCATCCAACCTACAGGGAGGGAGTCAACAGGGGCTGGTGTGGTGCTTAGTTGCTGCCTGACATTAAACCATGACAAAGACCATAGTATTTCACTATAAACCTCAGTAATGATTAAAATGAGATAAGCTGAATTATGAATATCTCTTTTACTACTAGAATATAATGACTGTTTGCCAGGTGAGATTCCAGACATGGATGTTGTCTTCCTTGACTTCAGCAATGCTTTTGACACCATGTCCCATGGCACCCTCATAGGCAAGTTCTGGAAGTATGGTTTAGATGAATGGACAGTGGGGTGGATTGAAAACTGTCTGGAAGATAATCCTCAGAGGTTTGTGATAAGTGGCAGAGTCTAGTTGGAGATCCATAAAAAGTGGTCATGGATACTTGGCTCAGTACTGTTCCCAGTCCTGTCCAGTATAATCATGAATCCTGGATGAAGGAGCGGAGTGTGCCCTCATCAAGTATGCTTATGATGCAAAACTGGGATGAGTGGCTGATGCACCAGAAGACTGTGCTGCCATTCAACAAGATCTGGACAGGCTGGAGAGTTGGACTGAGAGAACCTTAATGAAATTCAACCAGGGCAAGTGTAGTGTACTGAACCTAAGGAAGAATAACCCCATGCACCAATACAGGTTAGGGGCTGACCTACTGGAANGGGAACTGCTGGAGAGGATACAGACAAGGACAGAAAAGATGATTAGGGGACCAGACATCTCTCTTATGATGAATGATTGAGAGACCTGGATCTTTTTAGTCTGGGGTAGACTGGGGGGAGATGTTATCAATGCTCACAAATACTTCAAGGGTTGGTGTTAGGAGGATAGGACTAGTCTTTTTTCAGTAGTGCCCTGTGACTGGACAAGGGGTAAAGGGCACTAACTTGAACATAGAAAGTTCCATCTAAACATGACGAGGAACTCCTTTACTTTGAGTGTGATGGAGCACTGGAACAGGCTGCCCAGAGAGGTGGTGGAGTCTTAGCCTGTGGAGACACTCAAAACCTGCCTGCATGCGTTCCTGTGTGACCTTTTCTAGGTGACCTTGCCTTGGCAGGGGAGTTGGACTAGATCATCTCCAGATAACCCTTCCAGATTCTGTGATCTTAAAAAAAATCTGAAACCTAAAGCTGTGATACTATAAAAGAGTTTAAATCTCCCTCCTAATTAAGTACTCTGAGCTACACAATTTGAACATTTCCCTGCATTCCATTTCAGAAAATATTAAGTAAAGAGCTAGTCTTAAAATGTCTGAAAAATATAATTAAAGTGTATTAGCCTGAAAAAACAACAATGAAACCTTAGAGAAATAATTGATCCCCGAGAAATTTTGTGGACGTGTGTTTGCAAAGAGCAGGAAAGTTAAAAACCTAGCTAACACAGAGTATAAATTCATTAGAACAAAAAAAATCATTATTACACAACAGAGTTTTGTACACTTCTTGCATTTTGTCTAAAGATGGTGTCAGGCTTGAGCTATATCCCTTGGGCAAAATACTGTATCTTCTCTTTTCTAGTGATTTTTAAATAGATGTTTAAAATTCTTTCTTATTATTATTTTAAGAAGGTGGTAACAAACAAACTGTCCTTGCTTATATTCCATCTCAACTAATGCCACTGCAGGTCAGATTTCACTGAAACAAATGTTCCTCACTCTAAGCTTCCACTTCCTGAACAGGTGAGTTGGTACCTGTCTTCATGCAATTAATTCATAAGCAGGTTAAAACCATTCATACAGAGCTTTGATATGTGGTATATGGAAAACATAAGACATCATAAGAAAGCATATTTCAGTCATGAATGACTAAAATTAGTCTAGTGACTCTTAAACATGCAGCCTTGATATCCATTGCTTCAGTGTACCATGCTTGCAGGTTGCAGTGCAAAGATGTCTGCAGAAGAATGATGAGTTGACTTACATGAATAGGAAGGTAGTATCTTCAAGTAAAACATGAGTTTTTGAGTAAGCAGCTTAAGTAAGTTGGTATTTTAAATGAACTAAAAACCCAGTTGCTAGATTAATGTTAAATTCAGTTTAAAGGCTTTGTTCAAAAGACAAAAAGTTTTGAATGAAATATAGTTACTCTTGAAGTTAGCTGCAGGCATTCCTCATCTTCAGTATGATCTGGAGTGAATGCTACCCTTTGATTAAAAAATAACCCTGTTTCTCTTGAACCTGATGTATCTATGGCCCTGATCCAGGCAGCTTGTGCTAATGATTCCACATTTTACCTAACTAGCATCAGTCATTCTGCGTAAATCAATAAGATATCTTTCATGGGAAAGAAAGGCACAAGCTTTCCCCATAAAGATCTTTTGACAAATGACTGAAAGAGAAAATATAAAAAAATACAAAAATTTAAAATCTGTCTAAAAAACCAAAATGGGTTTATATTTCCTTTCCTGGGAATGTCTAGAAAAATAGCTAGTGTTTTGTGATTCTATTAGCTGACTAACATTCTATTTTATTGCACACAAATGGCCAGGATTTACCTTTTAAGACATTCACAGGTTCTTTCTCATGAATTATGTCTAATTTATAATCACTCCTATGTGCTTCATTAAAATAAGATTATTTTTCTGTCTTAAACCAATTTTCAAAACTCTTGTGTATAAACTGTTTTGCACTTTGATGGAGTTTNATTACATCCTTCCTCATAGCTCAAATGTTTGCAGAACTGGCACAGAGTACTTTGAAAAGTGTGGCTATTGCTCAATAAAATGGTAGAATCTTATCTGGGTGTAGAAGCCATGATTTCTGTGAGAAGAAGCTGGACCATCCTGAATGACGTTACTCATTCAGGAAACTGAATAAGCTTTTTGGGCTATTTGCATAAGAAAAGACTGCTCTTTATATGGGGAAGGATTGTACAAAGAACTCTACACAGATGCAGCTCTTGACAAGTCTGACATGTTGATTAAGGCCTTTTATGAGTAGAAAACTTTGTCTCAGCCTCACAGTAATATGTTGGGCATCATTAGGTGCTCTGCAGTTCTACAAGCAAAGGTTTTGGGAAAAAGGGGAGATATATGCTTTGCTCAGTGTGTTTTAACATAAAAACCATCAAGACTATGTAAAAAACAGTCTACAAGCTCTACTTCTAATGAAGAGAGTCTTTAGTAAAGACAGAGTGTAGACAAATGACAAAATCACTACCAAATCCCTTTGGAGTAGCATCAGAATGACTTTGCCTTGCCTATGCTGCAGTGCTGGAGACTGAGCATTGCTGTGCCATGTATAACAAGACATGCTGTTTTTCTGAAATCATGAAATAATGCTTCCTCAACTGGGAGGTGGTCATGAGAATCATGAAAGCAAGGCAGGGTTGTCTTAGTCCAAGCAAGGACTTCTGTGTCCAAGCTGAAGTGGGCGTAATGTTTTCTTGGAGAGGAGTCATCTGCTAATCCAAGTATGGGCAATATGACCCCAGAGACAGAAATATCCAGAACAGGGCTTGCTGGAGGGAAGCTATAGCTAGCAGGCTAGGAGACAGTTGTGATTTGGACAGTTTGACTTGATCTGTCTGAACCATATCCAACACAGCCATGAAAAAGGACACCAGACTACTGCGGCTAAGACTGGTCTCTCAGGGCTTTTTTGGTTATGCCGTGAGTCATGGACGAGCACAGAAAGGGAACCTGAAGAAGTAGCTGGTATCCGTCCTTGCTCATCTGCTCTCCTCAGGCTACAAGCTGTGTGCTGACATCTCCAGCACAGAGTTTCACCTTCCTGAGCAAGCACTCTGAAAAACACACGCACTTTGGTTTGGGGGATAGTGTTAAATAAACTTATTTTACAGCTAGAAAATACACATGGGTACTTTCTTCAGAATTTCATCCTAATGAGAAATGGGAGCGCAGAGTTTTCAGGAAGTCATTTAGGGAAAAGGAAAAGGATAACAACGGCTATGTGTTAAAATGATGTAGTGTCTCACGATTAGAATAGGAGAGTAGTTTCCTTATTCCAACAGGAAACTTAAGCAAATTTCTAGATAAGAAAATAAGAAGGTTTACAGTCCTAAAAAAAATTTAAGAAATAAGTTTTCACCCAGAATATACAGGGAACAGTTTTGAGGCAGAGAAGATACTGTGAGTTGGCATCATAAATTCTGCTAAATTAGAGACTGAACTCTGATTTCACTGAAAGGGGAATGTGAGCAGCCCTCCTTTGACCTGTGACCTCCATCTGACTGGGGCCACCCAAATGCACATGTTGATTTGGACTGAGCAGAATTTAAGAGGAATGTACACTTGGAAATACTTGAATGTTTTCCATTAGGAGGAGAGCATTGTGAAGATGCTTCATATGCTGGAATATTCTTGTTCCAAACGAAATTCAAGCTTGTTCTCAGAAATCTTCCAGATGGAGTGAGAGTGCTACATTCAGACAGCTCTACACTGTGCATGCACCTTGTTAGGCCTCAGAAAATCCCTCTCTTTTCCTTCTGTTATTCCTTCACGAAGCCTTCTACGTTCCTTGTGTTATTTTTCTGCCCTGTATGAAAGGACAATGAAAGGAGAGTTCTGATAATGTTGCTGACTTGAGCATCAGCCTGCTGTTCTCTAAAGCGGGCTGTGGTGCAAAGGAAGGAGTAATGAAACTGCACTCAAGACTGTGCCAGAAACAGAGTTTTTCCCTTAAATGAAGATTGCTGAGGCCCCAAGTAATTCTCAGCATACAAATATATTGATCATACTGATTTTCAGATCTGCAGGAATGTATACAATGCCTTTGACATGACTGTTGTTCTGAGCCTATATGTTTCAACGGGAGATAAGAACAAATCATAATAATTCAGCTCAAGATGTGAAATTATTCATAACTTTGAGACTTTGATACTGTAGCTAAGTGAATAACCAAACTCTGAGGACCTAATTCTGCTTTGCTTCTCACCAATCCAAACCCTGAGTCATTTATGGAATTCTTTAGGCATACATCAATCTTGAGGAAAGAATTTGGACAGAAATATTTGTAGATAATACCTTTGCTTTTAAATTGCAAAGCTACAGCTAACTTTTCTGATAATTTCTCACTCTTTCCTATTTTTTTTTCCTCCTAATTTGACAAGCTAAGGAACTGCTACCTGTATGCCTGAAAAGTGTGATACTGACAATTTGCTTTTCTTCTTTTGAGTTGTTATGATCATCGCTAACTGTCAGGAGACACATAATCAAGTACAAATGTGGTAGCAGTGACATCTCAACAGGTACAAGTCTTTTTATGTTTGAGCAAGACAGAGTCTACACAGATGTGCAGAAACTCATACTATAAAGCCACATACATGTTACAATTCTACTTTACCTCTGAGTCTTGAAACTATCCTTCTGAGTTCATATAAATTTCTAAAACAACCAGTAGTAGTCTGTGGTTCATGTAAGCTGAGGAGACAAAGAACAAGGGGTTACAGCAAAACTAACAGCAAACTTCAATATTTTGAAAGATTTAGCCCCCTAGCATTTCCTATGGAGATTTAATTTTGACATTCCATTGACATATTTTTCTGTTAAGGTGCTCTACAACTAAATAAAGCTCACATGAACATCTGTTCACCACTGTAAAAGTTTATAGTGACCTGAGAATTTGAAATTTAAATTACATAACATTTCAGGTTATAACTTTTAGATTAAAAAGAAATAGCTCAGTTTTGTAAATGAACTAACATTGGTAGAATGGTTACAGCATAACTATTTTTCTTTTTTACCTTAAAGCAAAAGCATATGGGATTGATGTTAAACAATGCCATTTTCTCAGGGTACAATTATATACATTTGTTATTTCAACAGAGAAAACAGTTCTTTAGCAAGATGCATCTGCTTGCAGAAATTTTTCCAAAATTAATATTAGTGTATATACCTGCTTTTTTACAGATACTCATTCGTTCTATTCCAAATGTCCCCCTCATATTTTCCAGCTACGTCCTGTTATTTTGCTCCACTCTGATTATGTCTTCTCTGCTGAGAGCCATACAGAACCAAATCCTGTTCACTCAAACAACTAGCCCCATCTCTCTTACTATGTAGACATAGGCTATGCCTTCACCATCGAAAAAAGTACACTTTTTACATTGAGATAGCTGGATGCATTAGCTAGCTTTCTGCCAAATCATAATGGAAATGAAATTTTTGACCATGATGTATGTAGGTGAGGTCAGGCTGTAATGTTAACCTCACCTAGTTACACAGTGGTAGCAAAAAAAAATTACTTATGTCTTGTCTCTGCTAGGATCTTAAATTGAGACAGCTAATGTACATTAGTCATTTGGCTGTAAGATAACCACCTGGTTTTTTGGAAAAGCCTTGAAAGAAACATGGTAGAGACATTATTTTTTTAATATTGCAAATTCAGTGGAATCATACAGTTCTTAATCTTTATATCTGCCAAGTTATGAGACTCAATAAATTGAAAGTATTTTCCAGCTACTACTTCCAACCATGTATTTCAACCGTGTTCTGACTTCATGTTGGTGCAGAAGAAATGCACAAAAATGGAAGTCCTGATAGGTGTAGGCTATTAGTGTGGACTATAATGTGGTGCATACAAAGGGAGAGAATTACAAAGCATTTAATACTTTTGCATATATATTTTTCTATGTCCTTCATTTAGCATCTTTCTCATGCATTTCAGTCTCAGGAAGTTGAACTGCAAGGAGTCTCTGCCACATGAAAATTTCTTCATGATTTTACCTGTCTTTATTACTTTGCAGACATATATTAAAATGTTTACAATAATTTCACATGGGCAGTTGACTGAATCTTTGGATTATTCTCTCTACTAAAAGTAGATGACATGAAGATAATATCACATAATCTAGAAAACTATTATATCACCATGCTAGTCCTAAAAAAAAATCTTGCTGTCACTCACCCATTGTTTCAGCTCTTGGCTGGGAAGAATATGGACTTGAGAGCAGTCCTGAGGCGACTGCTGATTGGAGGTGATGATTGACAAAAAGCTCAACATGAGCCAATAATGTGCAAGTGCAAGCATATCCTGGGATACATCAAAAAACCCCATGGCTAGCTGGTCAAGGAGGTGATTCTCCCCCTCTATTAAGCTTTCATGACAACCCATGTGGAGTATCCACCTCTGGAACCCTCAGGAAAGACATGAACCTGTTGGAGAGGTCCAGAGGAGGTCCACAAAGATGTTCTATTGGCTGGAATTCTTCTCCTATGAGAACAGGCTGAAAGAGTTGAGGTTGTCACTCTGGGGAAGAAAAGGCTCTGGGAAGACCTTTCAGTATCCGTAGGGGGCTTACAAGAAAGCTGGGGCTGGACTTTTTACAAGGGCTTGTAGTGATAGGACAAGGGGTAATGGCTTCAAATTAGGAAGTTCTTCTCTCTGAGGGTGGTGAGACATTGGAAAAGGTTGCCCAGGGAAGCTGTGGGTGCTCCATCACTGGATATGTTGAAGACCACGTTGGATGGGGCTTTGATTGAGCTGGTCTAGTGGGAGGTGTCCCTTGCCATGGCAGGGGGTTTGGAACTAGATTAACTTTAAGGTTCCTTCCAACTCAAATCATTCCTCAATTCTGTGTTTCTATGATTCTGTGATTCTATATCATATATGATTTTTTGTGATGATAAGCTGCTTAAGTTGGCTCTATGGCTGTAAAGACTTTAATTCCCTTTAACTTGCATGCAGTAGGACATTAAGTTTATACGTGTACTTGGAGAACAGGATTTCACTCTACCCGTCCTCTCACATTTCCACTATGTAAGCATACTTCAGTTAGTCTTGAATGACTAGCAATACTTTCCAGGGACTCTAGATTTTAGTAACAAAGTGGAAAATGCCCTGCAATAATGAATAATTAGTTTTCTTAACACTAATTCTGCTAACTTTAGTTTCCTACTTCCTGAACAGAGATCAAACAAGAAAATGTTAGCACAGCTCTATATATCACAGAAAAAGCATACAGGACTGCTCAACACTTTTTTGATAGAAGATTTCTATACCATAGAAGTTTTCAGGTTTGGTATTCCTTACTACAGGTTTCTCAAATCTATGTAACTTGAAGAAAATGAGACTGATTGTTAAGGTGAAATAGTAAGTGATACTGCCTTTTGATCATTAAAGTATCTGATCTAAGAGCTGGGGCTCACTCAGAGGTCTCAAGAAAATGTGGACTGGCATTTTCAAATGCAAGAGATATAAAATGTCTCAATATTTATCTTACTCCTAAGATCATTCTAGTTTCTTATCATAAAAAAAAAACCAAACAAACAGCATATCACATGCAGTTGGGTAGGTAGGGGAGGAGGGAAAAGGAAAAGGTTGATGTATGATGTATGATGTATGAACTACCTTATACATAATTACCACAGAACTTTCAAGCCATCTAACTTGTTTTAAAGATTTATTTTTGTGACCTTGCCTAGTCTCTGCATTAATTCTGTTTATGTTTACTTCTAGCATTAACAGTCTAATGCTCCACTTACACCTACATGCAGCACTGAGAGGCACTTCTACCTTGACAACATGTTGGAATAAGTGCTTCCTACTGTGCTACATCTTGACACGGAAAAATATTAAGACTTAAGGCTAGTGTTTGGGTCTGATAAAAAAAAATAATTGCAATAAAGGCATGAGATAGCTGATAGAAAAATTAGCTTTTAAAATCTTTTTAAACTTTGTTTTTAATGGAGATGGAGAAGCTTATGTGAAAAAAAAAGGAGATGAAAAAATGTTCAGTGACAACAGGCCATACAGGAATGTGACATAAAGTGTCTCTTCCTTCGCCACCACATCCGCCCCTCCAGCACCCCCCCAACAACAACAACAACAAAAAGTAGAAATTGTGGAAAACTATTTTTGACTAGATGAGATATTTCCTAGTTCCAGATAGGAGGGTAATTTATATTCTTGTAAATCTCTTCTATTTTTTGATGCTTTTCAGAAACAGTAGACTAGTCCAATACTAAAAGAAGCAGCCAACCAAGTATTCTGTATATCACCAGGTTTTCATCGGACATAAATTGGGCATTGCAACTACATTCTCCAGTCTTATTCTAGTTGTGAACAGTTTTGTGATTCTGATTAATCTCTTTTTAGTGTTCATCAGTGATTCTGTACCAACTCACAAACACATGCACCATCACTTACTTGGTGCTAATTCTGAACAACCTACATATATGGGCTTTGTCACTATTAACTTGTTTCCCAGCATCAAACCATATATGAATGTATAATTTACTCTAGATCTTATGTCAGGTCCCAGAATTTGGTGGACTGTAAGGATTCATGAGAGTGACATATAAACTGCAGAAAATACATTCACAGCCTTAGAGACAAAATAGTGGTGAAATTACTTTAGAGAAGTTTGTATTTGAATCAATGAACACTTGTACATTTCATAGTTCTGGGAACACACCTACAAAGGGCATCCTTACTGCCCAAAGTAGGGAATGTCCCGCCCTGATGCTCTGCATGCAACTTCAACCTTATCTACAAGAAACATGATACTTCCACAGTCAATGTCTATTCTCAGCACTTGCCATGAAAAATCTATTCTATCTAAACTGCAACTGCTTAAGGCTGGCACAGAAAGCACTATGTATAGGCCAGAGGCTTCTCATGTTGCAACTAGTGTATATCCTAAGGGAAAGGAATTCAGCTGCCTACACATGGTTTCTAGTACCATTTTAAAATTGCCAGTCTACTCCGTTTTGGACCATTGTGCTCCTTCTCCAGACAGATGAGGGTCTCCTGGTAGGCTTGTGTCTTAGTACATTACCCCGCAGATAGTGTATTACCCACAGTATACTGCAAATTTAGATACTTTAAGGCTTCTAAATTGGCACTAAATGCCTATGTTTTGTTTAGACAAGTGAATGACTTTGTAAGTAATTGGAAAGCAGAATGTTTTCAAAGAGCTTTTGCCATTTTGCAATGTAGTGCCCTCAGCAAAGAAAAACAGGCAGCCTCATTTCTGGTATAACTTCACCTTTTTTCCCCTTGATTTGTAAAAACTTTAAAAACTGAAAAACTAAGTAAACCAAGAAGGAAGTTATTCCTATGACAAAGATACAGAATCACATACAAATATAGTGCAAGGGAACAGGAACTCTGCTGCTTTAAGTGCTCTTAGTGAGGTCTTGGCGAAGCTCTGTGAAAAAGCTCTCTAGTTGCTGTACAAAAACTATCCTGAATTACGAGAATTCAGAGTATCTTATACTGAAATATATATGAAGTTCATCTACAGTTTACTGCACGGTTGAAAAGGAGGAAAACCAACAAAATAAAGTGCTTTGTAGTCTCATGAAAGAATAGAACAAAAAGACCAAAGTGTGTGAACACTGGGGATGCTAGCTTCAGACCATCACTTGAGGTAAAAAGAAAGTCTAGATGCTCATGTATTATGGGAATATTGAGGGATTAAATGGACAAAAAAATTTCAATATAGTTTTTAATGGCACAAAGTTATTAATTGAGCACTCTTCATCACTTACGGGGAACCATCAAAGGGATGTTGGATGTACATGAAAGGGTGTGAGGATACACTGCTATGCCCTGGGGATCTGCTGCATATAGCTGAGAGCATTCACCAACAGAGTGTGTTCTGTTCAAAAAGCTAAAAGGTGGAGAAATAAGTTCAGTAGAAAACATTTAAGCATATTTATTTATGTCTGCATCCTAAAGCAGAGGTCACTGAGAGACTTCTTGGGGTGGGGATAAGAAGACACCTAGGTTTTAGTCCAAAGATCGCTTCATACAAAATACTTAAAACATGCAGTCATGTCATAAAGTCATGTGTCACAAATATGTGAATCATTCCACTTAAAAAAACCCACGAAAATCTCCACANATTGAATCGCTTTGCTCCACAAGCCCGTGCCTCCTCAGAGGAAGTTTGAAGAAAACTTGCTTCAGGATATGAGTTAAAAATTAAAATTGCTGGTATGTCCAAAAGTGTCTGAGACTGGTACTGAACTATGTCAGTTTGTGTCAGCATTACAGTGGCATGTGATATTGGCTCCTTCACTAGCTCTTTAGAGACATTTTGTACCTTCTGAAGTTGCATTAGCAGAAGGTTAATTCTGTATAAGTGGAATACTGCTACTCTTAAATTATGAGGGAAAGTCCTGACCTCAGTGGTTTCAAAATTTTACATGGAGCTTTGGCAAGGACAAAAACGTAACTCTGATATATGAAAAGAATAAACCTTACAGGTGTGTGCCATATAAATAATATGAGACAGATAAAGACAAAATTAGGGTGCTATGATAACATGATATCAGGATGCAGAGATGAGTGGTACAAATAACAGTTTACAAGTGATCAGAAAGCAATACGTAAGAGAGTTTTACAGAGGAAAATTAAGAAAACTATTGCAGCAAAAAGGACAACAGTGCTTATTTCCATGCCAGTGAAAGTATGAAAAAGAACAACTGAAGTATAACCGGTGATTTCCAATGAAAAGCTTTGAAACTGAAAAACAGAACTCCTTATGTTGAACAAAGAGGAAAGCAGAAAATAATGGGCAGTAAAACATCCCCGGTAGCTGCATTCAAGATGTGGACTTCGGTAAAGACAGCATTTGTCAAGAGTAATGAAAAGAACACTTGAATAATTGATCCAGGACTGCACAGAGTCTGAGATTTTTACATTCACATACACTATGAGAGAATTTATCTATATTTCTAAGAAAAAATAATTGTTTGGAATAATGTGCCTGAGTGATAAATTGCTTTACAGAAGCATCAAGGAAGAAAAGCTAGAAAATAGGAGTGAATGTGAGATCTTTTTACATTAGTCTGAGCCTTACATGATCACAAGATACTGTTCTGTAAACATCAGAAGGATGGACTGAGCTTTTGGTTTAAAGGCAAAGAAGCAGTCTGTGAATGGAGAGACAGGACAACTGGTAGAGATTGTGGATCTCTTTATACATCAGGTAAGATAAGGAGGGAGAATGAAAGTGTAGCAGTGAAAAATTGTAGAAAAAGAATAAAGTAATGTCAAAGACCAGTAAAAATTAATTGAACACACTACAGAGGTACATAAACATGGAAAGGGCAGAAGGAGGGAATCATAGGACTGGAAGATACTTTACATATCAGGGAAATAAGACAAAAACATTGCCTCTAGGACTGAGACAAATAGTGAAAAATAATATATAGGTAAGGAAAGAGCTACACATGGCAAGGGTTTAGAGAGAAGGAAAATCAGGTAAAGCATCCATGCTTTCTGGATGCTTTAAAAATACTTAACATTTGAAGCATCCATGGTTCATTTTATACCGTGAGTTGAAAGAAAGCAAGCAAAAAACTGAAGAGGACACAAAAGCAGAGATGAAAGAGTAGATGAAAAATAATGGCACCAGTAGAAAAGAGGTTTAGATGTTAAAACAGGCAAGTCATGACTTGAAGCAAGAAAACTTTGTCAGGAAAGTGGTAAAAATGGAAGAAGCAAAATATGGTCTATGTATTATATTACTCTGCATAAATTATTCAAAACCACGAAGTATAAAAAAACAACAAGAAACAATGGGATTCAGAGATTCAGATTATTCTAGAGACAAGAAGTTATTCAGAGCTGCCTGTTCAACTGGTACTACTCCAAGTTGTGGTCAATGATAATGATAAGCATAAATGAAAGACCTTGTCCTTCTTTTAAACAGTGAGGTCAGAACTATTTGTGTGATCCTTAAAAATGGTGATGCCTTAAATCCTCTCTGTTACGCTATACATCATCAATTAATTTTTCCATTTTTTATTCATTATTATAACATCAAAAGCAATTGTGTCACTATGAGAATCTGCCATATGGCATAGCTTTGGCACCAGCTGTTTTTCCAGTTATTAATAGATAAGGATCTGAAAAGTCTTCCAGTAAAATGCATATGGATGATTTAATGGCTCCTGAAGTTCTAACAAATTCATTCAAAATTTGACCTAGTTCTAAAATATTAGGATGAGTATGAAAAGATCATTGAAAGGAGATATTTTTAGAAATCTGTTGAATATTGTTGTTAGATCTGCAAAACAGCAAGCTACTCACTGATGTCCACCATCGATGAGTCTCTAAGAAAACCTAAAAAGGGTACAAGATAGAAGCCTGAGTGGGGTGGTTCTAACTACATATTGGGACATCTTGTTAATTCTGAACAAAGGAGTTAAATGATCCAAAGGGAGGACTGGAAAGAGCATTTTATGGATCACTATCCTGGTACATATGATAGCTATACCATTAGTAAACTTTAAGTACAGATTTCAGGCCAATTTGGAGCACTCTGAAAAATTCCATGCTTCTTTTTCCCCTCTTTTATTAGTGTGTGTGCTTATGTGTGTGTGAGAAAGTTACATAACAAAAAAAACCAAATGCATTTTGATACTGCAGAAATTAAGAAATGGAGAGGAAGAGGTTAAAAAGTCAGAAAAATCAGCAGCTATTTTGGTGCTGCGTGTTGACTTAGATAAAAGCAAATAGTTAAATAGAATCTAATTCAATTGAAACAGGCAGTTTTGACATTTAAATGAAATTTCCAAAGCATGTACTGTGGTTAAACAAGGAGTGTGGCTAGCTTCCAGATACATATGGTAATTGTGAGGAAGCAGTTTTATTGATGACAATTAAAGCTGGCAAAAGAATTTTGGGCCATGAATACACAAAAAAACTCCATCAACAGCAAAAAACACACCGACAACAAAATAAACCACAACCAAAAAGAAACCCCCCAAAACCACCAGGGCCCTGTGCATAATTTCCCTCTCATCAGACAGATGATCCCTGTCATCTTCCCTCTTTATCTAGTTAACTTTTCATTTTCCCAGTTTTTTATATACGTTATTCTGTAATACTCCCTAACTTTTCTTCTAAATGTTCCTTTCCTTGATTGCTTCCTCTCTTTGATTGATTCTTTCAATCTTTCTTTTCCACATCATTCTCTTTCCATCATGCTTCTGTTCTAACTCCCATCATTCTCCAATATACAGATACACTAGAAAAAAATTGCCCTAACAATCCTGCAAAGATCAGCTGAATCTTCTTGCAGTCTCTGTAGTTGATGTACATTTAACAACTGCAATCAATAGAACACCTGTCAAAAAGAAGGCACTGATTTTTATTTACACGTGAAGAATTTAGTCTGTTTTTAAGTATTGACTGTTCACAACCCATGTGTGACAAATGCTTAACGATTGCTAGTATATGAATGCATCATGCTGTTACCAATGTTAAAAGGAAGTCTCCAAATGCAGTATATCTAAACAAAGTCCTGCAAAGTATTTCATCTCTTCCTGTTCCTTTCTATGATGATTGTCAACAGTTTCATATCATACACAGAAGTAAAGTTCAGTATGTGCCTTTACAGTGTAGCAGCTACTTTTAAAAATGGAACAGACCAGGTAGTGTCCAAAACAGCACTGCTAGACTGCAGTCTGCTACCCAAGATGGGGAAAGGTGGAACAAAGAGATGAATTTCTTATCCTACCCTAGAGTCAAGACTGGCTCAGGTGGATCTCCAGCTGCAGTGAACCCCACATTCAAGTATTCTCTCAACAGAATGCATCTTGTTCCTGCTGATTCTACCCACTGAAATTCAAGTCAAATCCTCTTTCCACTGGAAAGACAGAGGTATTACCAGAAACAGCTGTAGGGATGTGGATCAAGCACTTGAATTAAATCCCAAACTGCCTTAGCAGCAAAATCTTTGGTCTGCCCTGGCTTTGAAGCCTTAAGAATTTCAAGGCAACTCTGAAGCAGTAATAGGTGGAGAGTATTTTAACTTTCTTCTCTGGAAGGGATTAAATCATAATTCACTCCAGATAGATCTGGAAGAAAGAGTAAAGTCTTAAGAATACCTGGTTATACAGAAAGACCAAAGTAGTAAAAATACTTTGATATTACCCTCCTACTTCACATGGAAACAAATACAGCCTCATACAAAAAGAAAGTCAATTCATCCACTTGCTGACCAACCTCATTCAATTTTAGAGGGAAGGCAAAGCATTCAGTTGTGGAAATCCACACCTTCTCACTGAAATTAGCAGTAAGTGTTTTGACCTCACTCAATGAAGATCAAAGTGCAATATGAAAGTTAACAGGAGACACTATTTTACCAAATTCTGACATTTTCCTGTATATTTTATAGCTTACATGGTGATGTCAGTTGAATCTCAAGGAAAAAAAACTATTTCTGAAAATGTTGAATGTGTTTTGATTAAGGTTAATGTATAACTTCAATGAAATGAAAGGATATTTATCTAAGAGAACACTACTTTCTAATATGTCAGTGAATTTAATCTATTTTGTATGTAAGACACTGAAGTTGATGCTAGAGGGACTGTTCAGAACTATTTCACTACCATGATTGACACATCAAACAAAATGGCCAAATAAGACATATACCGCTTATTCTAAAGATGACTGTGCATTTCCCTCAGTTTTTTTCATTATGACATCCTAGTAGTGTTGCTGTTTGGTTTTCCTCACAAAATCAGAGAATGATACCATATTAAAGCTGTCCAGAGAGCATGCAGCTTCTGATGCAAATACATTATCAAGTCTCTATATTGAAGAAAAACCTTTCCAAACTGAAGATACTGTCTTTTGATAAGAATCAGACTTTTGATACTCCGTCTCAGTCTGTGAATTTATCCATGCACAATAGGTCTTTCCAGCAAGTTCTGTTCAGATATTAATGTCCTTTTGCAATTGCTACTAGAAAATTGTTTCAGAACAAAATTTTCTTCTTCACATTTAATCCGCAGACAATTGTAATTTCTAGGTGGGCTTTCAAGGTACATTTGGTGTGTATTTAACCCATGATCAGCTACATAATAGAACACAGATTATATGAATGCATTATAGCTGTTACAGCTAAAATCAGATCCTATAGTCTGTCTGTTATTACCATCAGTTTCATAAACTGCTATTTAAGCATGTTCTCATGTTCTATTTGTCAGTGTAAGGACTCAGTGGATCTTTACATGACTGTAAAGTCTTTGGAAGACTGGAAATACGAATATACTCCATTAAAATACCCAGAGAAAGCTGGAGAATTATTACATAGTTGTCAGTTTAAAAGATAAATGGTTTAAATGTATAATACATTAAAAATAATCTTAGAATATGTGCTACAGTCTAGACAAACATATACTGAACATGAGCCAACAATTCACTTGCAGCCCAGAAGGCCAGTCACAACCTGGGATGCATCAAAAGAACTGTGGCCATCATATCGAGAGAGGTGATTCTGCCACTCTGCTCTGGTGAGAGCTCACCTGGAATACTGTGTCCAGCTCTGGAATCCTCAACAAAAGAAGGACAGGAATCTGTTGGAGCGAGTCTGGAGGAAGGCCACAAAAATGATCAGAGGGCTGGAGAACCTCTCCTATGAAGACAGGCTGAGATGGGGTTTTTCAGACTGGAGAAGGGTCTCTATAGACCTTATAGCAGCCTTCCA
>VWZY01005679.1:91542-102043 GCA_013399075.1 Chloroceryle aenea | reverse complement strand
GGAATGTAATGTTGAGGTTAAAGATCCATTAAACATTTCAAATGTTTCAAGCAGGGTATTGGTTGGAGATCTGAACAAGATCTGAAGAAGATCTGACAGTCATAGTACCATGCAAAAGTAGGAGGAAGAAGAAAAATAATAATAATTTTTAAAATATCATCTTAATTTTCTTATACTGCTATTTATTTCTTTTCATTTATAACTCAGACAGGGAAGTGGGGTTTTACCCCAACAAGAAATATATCCATGGCCAAGTAAGCCCATTAATTTCTCCAATTATAAAGTTACTTTTCTTCATGTGAAACTCCCTATCAAGTTGTGTTTTGCTGCTCCTCACATCACCAGGAAAACTGTAACCACCACTATATATTTTTGTAAGCAGGTTTAGCTGCTGCTTGTATCCTTTGGAAAACAGTTATTTCCACAGCAAGCTGATTAAATTCCTTAAGAACTCCCTACAAAATCATTTAGGAACCCTACTGCTCCACAAAAGGGCTGTTTTCATCCTGCCCTTGTTAGCCTTTCCCTCAGCCCCAACACAATATAGGGCACAGAATTATCTAGCTTGAAAGTGATGGTTCCAAGTAATCTGGTGGCAGCTTCATAAAGCTATTGGGATATTACACACAGGTCTTCTTAAGAATCAGCCAGGTCAGCTCTGGAAAACATAAGCAATACTTCACAGTCGGGCTCTGAGGCCTGAGGATAGGCTTCAGAAAACAAGCCCAAATCAAAACAAATTCCAGAAGTGATAAAAACTTATTAAAAATCCCTATGAACAGACATAAATAATGGGATGAATTTGAAGCATGACCTTTTATGAACTGGAAAGTGCCTGTGAGATGGTGGCTGACTGCACTCTTGTTTTCACCCTGGTAAATGGCTGATTTTAAGATGCACTGCAGCCATAAAGAGTAAACACTTTTAGCAGATTATCAACTAGAAGGAAAACAGTGAGATAGGTGGCAACATTCAGTGTGAAGAAACAGCTATTTTCATTAATATAATTAAAGGTGGAGAAGGCTTGAAAGCTTCAGTAAGAGGAGGTAAATGAAGCACATGCAATTTAAAATGCAACTCAACTTGAGGGAGTTTTTTGAAGCTCAGAGAGTGCTACTCTTCCAGGGAAGGTGTTACCTATAAACTGACTGGCAACACAGGGTGAAAGGAAGGAGAAGCTGATGTATCCTTATGGATACCTGGAGGAAAACTCACATTCAGCAAGGAGCAGTTTTGCTTTACTGGGAGCCAAGAGGGGTAGCAGATATTTCAGAAAGCTTTTCTTGTTGATTATCTAATACTTATCTAGCAGCACCCAATGGGAAAGAAATTCCATTTACTATGGAACTTAAGGTAGTGGCTTTTGGGATAATTTCTGTAGTGAGAGGAGTGTTCTTAAATAGGCTTCCCTTCTACAATATCTATGGCATTTATTTCCTCTCACAAAACCACCAGACAATCCAAAACCATAATCAAGGAGAGAGCAACGCCCTTTGCATGTAGCTGGACATCCAGCCAGAGCTGTGTTGGTTATCCTCACCAGCACAAAACACAGACCAACAGAAGCTCACTCCTTCCCTTGCAGCAACCAAAGTAAGGCACAGAGCACTTAGAAGGCTGTGAGAGGAAAGAGTAAGAGATTCTTACAGTGCAGCTCTTATGTCTATTTCAAAAGACATTTTCTTATGCATTTTTAACTCCTAGTGCCTATAATTTTGGGTAGTTTTTCATCTCCAGAAGAAGTTTAATTCACAACTAAAGAGTTACCGTGTAACCTGCAAGTTACTCTGCAATTCATTCTTGTCATTCTTCCAATTCTCCACATCACCTCATAAAAGTAAAGCCCTTATAAAACTATTAGAAATCTCTTCCAAATTAGTTGTAAAACTGACAGAAAGTTAAGTATTTACTTGGGACCACTCATGTTGTGCTCCAGAAGTACCAAGGAGATCATCAGTGGACACTGTTTTACGCTTGGATAAACTCCCTGGTGCAACCACAGAACTTCCAATGCTTTTGGACAGACACCACTGCATGAGCCCAGTGTGCCCCAGCCTCTTTCTATCAACAGGCTCCATGGATGTAGTTTGTAATTCAATTAACACAACGAGTTACTGGAAATCGTGGTGCTTCTGTCCAAAAAAACTGAACAAAGAGACTACTTGATTACTTATTACTGCACTGCCCATACCTGCCATTACTTCTTCACAAAAGCTTCACTGTATTTATGGCTACATAAATACAACAGAAATAATCTCTGTGGTATTTCCAACAAATATCTAGCCTTTAAAAATCAGAAGCAGAAATCCCATGCTAAAAAATAAATCTGTGTTTGTGCAATTAACATCCAGGTCCTCAGCTCCTGCTCCAGACACTCTGCTGCCCTTTTTCACACCCCTGCAGCTACAAGTATTAGCAAGCAGGGTCGTTGTGTGGGTGCTGAGGACTCCACATCACCACCATCCACATCTAAAGGTGCTTTCCTTAAGGCTGGCTGTAAGCTGGTGCTGTAGACCCACAGCCTCTTAGGAGCTGGCATAAAACAGGCACGTTTCTGAAACGGCTTCTGTTTTCATTTCAGCCAGAAGAAACCCTGTGCAGTTTAAGAGAGCTCAGACAGTAAGAGAGGATGAAGAAATTCAGAGGATAGCCACAGTCTCTTGACACTTGAAGAGGGCATACGTTATAAAATGCTTTAGAAAGACACATTTGGAGAACTCTGTTCCAGGTACATCTCAAATCCACCTTTAGCTGACTCCTAAATTGGGGTAAGTTTTCAAAACTGCTGATTTATCTAAAAGTCATACAGGTAAGTGGCAGTACTTCACATATATACTTCAATGACACATACAGGATAATAATGAAAAAAGCCCCAAACCCTAAAGTTAATTACATTACCCTAAATCCCAATTACACTGAACAGTCTATTTATAATTCTATGTGTGACCATATGTGTTTGTCAAACAGCTATTTAATCTTGCTTTAATGTTTACATTAAACACAGACCCTTAAGGAAAAAAATAATCCTATGAATTCAGTCACTCTCAAGATCTGTTTAATGAACAGCTCAACAAAAAGATATCCCCTCTACTATGTGTCATTGTGGCATCTCCTTCCAATCTGTTTCACAAATCTGCTTTAAGATTTTCTATTATATTCGCCAGAATAACTCCATTTCAGAGCTTCCCAGATGCCCCTACAAGAACTGGCAGCAGAAAATTGACTTGTACTTCTGGGTGACACTCAGGTTGAGGGGGATGACCATGAATATCTTTTGCTAGGGTAAAGGAAGAAGTTATGAAGGCTCTTTCTCTCTGCACACCTAGCTGATATCATTAGCTGTGCCATGCACTTTATTCACTAGTTCTATTTTCAACTGACACCAATGACATCAAGCAACAGTTACCTGCTTCTTCTTTAATAAATGACAAGTCCTCTTCTGGATACGGGACCGATGGTTGCAACACTGAGCAATCTTCTGAGTTCTCTTCAGTGTTAGGTGGTATATTATAAATAAACCTCTTGGCAGTCTGGTTTTTCCTTCTCGCTTTTCCGGGTTCTTGAACTGATTGTCCCTGGGAGCCCATGTCATTCCATACGAAAACTTTTCCCTCACCTTGAGATTCATTTTCAGCCATTTCAGGTGAGCTGTCCTGGACCCAACTGCAGTCATTCATTTGGTAGCTTTCCATTTGGCCCTCGTCAATGGAGAAACCATCGTTCTCAGTTTTTATGCTACTTGCCAAGTTGGTAAGGTTTCGCGTTGCCCAGAAGCTGGCAACTTTCTGATCCCTTGGAGACAAACCATCCCTACTAACAGATCTTCTGTTGTAATCCACAACAACGGTCTCTGGAGCTTCTGATTTTATACTGATGTTTAAGGCATCTTTAATGAAGTTGCGGCAGGACTGGACAACCTCCGTCATCTGAAGGTAGCTGGCCACCGACATCACTTCAATGGCATTTTGGCTCGTGAGCACGAGGTTACCAGAATATAAGAAGTCCAAGATGACAGAAAAACCTTGAACAGCAACAACGTCTAAATAGGTAACAGTGGTTTGGTTACGGCTTTCTTTGTTTGTAAAGCAATACAGAGTCTTGAAGAAGCGGCTGCCTGCAACCAGGATGTTCTTGTGAGCTCTGAAGACCCTCCCACTCACCACAATATTAACATCACAAAGAATGCCTTTCTTCCTCTGCTCGTTGAGCTCTTGCAGGAGCTGATAGCAGTAAGAGTTCTCATTTGGCCTGTTGTTAAAATCACAGTATCCTTCATTATTCAGTTCTGACGGTAACTCTGATTCCTGCAATCAAAAAAACAAACCAAAACACAACTACAGTTAGTTCCCAGTCAATGGTCTCCTTAGTCCTCCAGCAGTACCACAAGGATATAAAATAAACTGAAGAAGACAACATTAGTCAAACTAATTTTTATGTGCTTGGTTGTAAAAGCAGGCAGGACTAGATAATTAAACACAAGTATTTCTGAAAACTAAGACTCCCCATCTAATTCTGCAATCTCTGTCCCCAAATCTGAAACAAAAACAGAACTAGCACAACTGTTTTGAGGGCAAAGGAAGTGAAATTTTGGCCAAAAGGAAAGATTCAATTAAGTATGAAGTACTGGGTTTTCTTAACCCACATATGTTAAAGATTCAGGAGTCCCTCCTTCTGAAGATTTAAGCAGAAGGTTCTCATATATCCAACCCCTCTCTCTTCCCTAGAAATCTCCACTTCAACAGTTCAGCAGAAGCCTGGTAACTGATTCAACGTTTTCTCATGCTGAGAGATGAATGTAGAAAGATTAGGTCTGTATCTCCCAATCTGTCTTGCACCACATCTCTTCCTTACATAGTTCTACAAATTGGGCATGTCTGCTTTATCTTCTAATTGTGGTGGGTTTAAGATGAAATAGCTGTATTACACAACAAGTGGAGAGAATATTTTTAGAGCCAACAGTCTATTTTATACTGGATCTCTAAGACTCTTTTTCCCTAGCAAATAAGGAGAGTTGAAAACTAGCTGGCTCCAACACGGTTTTGCATGAGAGGAGACCAGATTTTGCAAATTATATCATTATTTTCTCATTTTCTGAGAACTCCTCCCAGATTTGGGGGCTAGAGGTATTATAAAGCTCCACTGTCTCAACATTACAGGTCAAAATCAGCATTAACAAGGCAATGCTAATGCTGTCAAGAGGCCATAATCTATATTGAGACTAAAATACATGTTGCAGGAAAGTCCTGCCCTTAATTTGGGATGATGGCAGAAATCAGCTGTTTAAAAAGTCACTTTCCACCAGGCAGGAATTGGTGCATTAAATGAGTACTCACCTCAGGTTACAGTCCCAGTGTGGATCACTGGGATGACAACTGAGTCTGTACCTACATTCTCTAACATGGTATTTACATATGTGCAGCAAATAATGCCCAGCATAACCAAAATAGCAACCACATCTCATTCCAGCATCTCCTGCAAAGAAATTCCAGTTTGCTGCCACATTCAAGTTGCTTCTAAATCTCTAGCCTTGACAGGAAAACATTTCAGTGAAAACAAGAGGTGGAAATAAAAGCAACCAGGCTTTTATGTGAAAACAAGCAACAGATCTTTGGCTGACTGTGGCTTAATTTTTTTTTTTTTCTGCAGACTCTCTCATACCCGAGTACTCCCTGAGGTCAGAGCTCTGAAACAGAAAACACGTCCCCAAACGTGTGACAGTTCAGTCTATCACTCTGTAAATTCTCAGGGGATTTGGGATCTGGACTAGTTTCCTGTCACTCCAGCAGCAGAGCACTGCATAGTTTCAAAACCCCAATTACACCAACTTTGGATCAGATTAGGAAAAAATTACTGCACCCTAAAGTGCTGTCACTCTACTCAAAATCAACCCCCAGTGACCTGCACCTCACACAGTAAACGTGAGGTGGATGCTAAGACAGCTGACAGTTTTGTTCTTGGAGAACACATTAACCACCACGTAGAGTTTAAAACAAACTGCAGCTGTTCTTTTCACAGAATCACGGTGTTAGGGCTTGGAAGGGACCTCTGAAGGTCATCAAGTCCAACCCCCCTGCCAGAGCAGGACAAAAGTAGGGCAGATCACTCAGAAATGCAGCTGGACTGGCCTTGAAAGCCTCCAGAGGAGGAGACTCCACAACCTCTCTGGGGAGTCTGTTCCAGCTCTTACAGTAAGAAGTTCTTCCTCATGTTGAGGTGGAACCTCCTCTGCTCAAGCTTGAAAACAATGCCCCTCATCCTATCACAAGGCANACTGGTGCTTTGATTGTTCCTTCCCGGGTGCTCTTCTATCTCCAGATGTCTGATTAAGAATGGACATACAGTGCTTTTTGACCGAGCAAGGGTGTGTGTCCAGGCTGATAAAGAATTTGTAAACAAAAGTCAAGATTTACTACATATTTTTCTTTTATTTTCCCAAGCAAAGGAAAAACCAGCATGGTAAAAAGTAGCTTCAGATCACAGATTTGCTACAGAAACTCAGGACTGAAGCTGTCATTGTGAGAAGACCAGAAGGCAGAGTAAAAAAATGAGACTTGAGTGTGTTGGGGGAAAAGAGATCAATATTAGAGCTTTACAGAAAGGGGTGCATAAAGCTTTTTTAAACTACCTGTAAATCAAAATCCAGTGTTTAACTGCTGGTATGGAAGAAGCTACACCTAATGCCACACCTGAAATGAAAGCCCTGTCACCTGAACAGCCCTGAGGCCTATGTACCCCAAGTGTGACAAGGAGAATTAACATTTACTGTGAGAAAAATAAACGGCATAAAACTCTCCAAGGGACTTTTCCCCCCATCTCCCCTTTGTACAGATCAAGCACAATATAGTTCAATAGGCTGTAAGGTGCAGAAAATAATTACAGAATTTTTTTCTAAGTGTGTTTCCAAGCTTCTGTTACTGATGTGCTCACAGCACAGCATAAGGGTACTGTTTTTCTGATGAGAATCACAACTAATTAACAGTCTTTGCTTAGACATCAATTATCTTTTCAGAACACAGATGACCAAAGACTGCTACTAGAAACTCACTTTTCTTTCTCCTTCTGTGCCACCAGCACAGGTTATCTCCTGGGACTGGGGGACTATGACAACTGGGGGGACACAGGGAGAAAAAACAAACCAACCCACCCATAGATTCCATCATCTCAGCTGCATGTGTATGAGAAGTAGTTATGCCACAGTTCTGTAATCCCTTCCCCACTATCACACCTGACCCTAGAGCAGTTCCCTCTGCCCCTAAATTAATTCTTATCCCAAAAAATTGATCCTCTAACAAGTGAGTTATCAAAAAACTTAAGCACATGCAGCTACAGAGGAAAATGATCTCAAAATATGGTCTTAGCAGCTGCACACATGATGCTCCACTGCTGTTTTACATGCCACTGCTTCACTCAGAAAATTCAGCAATTTGAAACTGTTCCATTAAGTGCTTAACATCTAACTGAGTATTTTGAGATCTGGTAAAACCACTACATAAAAATACAGCAAATGACAGTCCTTACTCTGAAGGCCTGACTTTCTCCTCCACCTTTTTTCCCTCTGCTAAGAGTAATTCAAGAAGTTAACTTGAACACTATAATGTAACTCTTGCATCTGAAGCATAACTCCTATTCATCACCGCTCACATAAAGCAAACAATTACAGTTCACATGGAAAAAATAACACATCAAAGGCCTTCCTCTTTTTGGAGAGCTTCTGCTTTAAACCAACATGCCTGTTAGGCTGCAGAAAGCTTTTCTGGCTCTATTGCCAAAGCTCAGCTTGAAATGATGTCCAGAGAGAAAATGTTTTAAGAAGCTGCTTTTAGGGGTTGGAACTCCAAGCAGCCAATGAATCTGCATCTTATGGCTCTAAATTCATCATGCAATTGAAATCTTTTCCTGTGTTTTCCCACTAAATGTCTATTCCTTACATTTTTTTGCAACACAGCAGTTTGTTTATTAAAAAAGCAAAGGTAGTTTCCAGATGATTGTATCTTCCCTTAAGCTTTAATGTGGAGACTCTTTTAAATACCAGAATAGGAAGAAAAAAAATAAAAAGCATTTTTGTCTTAGAAAGAAGCACCAACTGACAGCTTAACACCCTTGAATTAAAGCAGCTGTAACCACTTGTGATATATTTTGGCATTCCAAATTAAATGTATCCCCAGAATAAACTGAAATCATCACTCATTTCTTCTTGAGTGTAATATCCAACAGACCTATAGAAATTTCCACTGCTTTACTGTCTTAACACCTACAATTTCCTTTCTGCCCTCAAACAGTGGCACTCTGCCATATGTTTATTAGCAGCTGCTAAACATGCCCTGCAGTTGAAGCTTGTCAAGTCAAGAATACATGTGTGTTGTCTCCAAGACAAAGGCTGAAAGATCTCTCCCAAGTTTCATTAAATCTAAATGGCTTTGCTGCCTCATTATGTCTGTTGGAAATATGGTCAGGGTACAAATTACCTACTTTTGTTCCAAGTATCTGCTATCGTGGCATTAAGGAAATAATGGGGCTATTGTTTTGGTATTAATTTAAACATATGTATCGAGAGAAATTCAAATACTATTAAAAGTGTGAAAGGATATGGAAATCAAACATAAGAGCGGAAAGAAAACACAGATTCTTAATCAGATGTTTGATAAAGCAAGCGTGACCCAAAAATGCACCACAAAGTAAACTACCCTGCCTCTGGAAAACCAGCGAGTCCTTCCCTCCTGAGAAGTGCTTTTTAACTGAAATGCAACTGCACAGGGATGCAGCCAACGCTGCTTTCCACTTAAGAACACCAACCTCTGTGCAGCTACCTTACAGAAGCTTACTTGGTCCAACCCTGATCTTTACTACAGTACATAAGAGCTGCTGGTGCATCTCATCTGTCCTACTGTTTCAGTTATTATTATGGTTACTAATATTTTTTTTCTTAAACTATCAGGGGTATAAAAGCAGAGGCTCATTTTTATAACAACTCCCATGGCAATAAAAGGTTAATCCTTGAATAAATGCTTTAATAAATGCATTAACTGTTGGGCTACTGTGACATGCAAGCCAATATTCCAACCCCACTTCCACCCTTCCAGTATTTAACAGGTTTATGACAGATGGGGGATAGAAAGAGAGAAAAAGTCTTACTAAGCTATTAAGTTTAGTAGGAAAAAATGCTTGGAGCATGTTTTATTTACACATAGCTTAATGGGAGTGAGAGAAACTTCCACCAGTGGCATGAATTTGCAACATCTAGTGCCACAGTGTGACATGGACATACCTTTACCGGGTAATCATTCACAACTCAAAGTTAGAAACTAGGCAACAAGCTGATAAGGAATATACTGCAATAACAAACAAAAACACAAACATTTTCAAAGATGTAAAACGGTAAAAAAAGAGAATGCAAGTTTCAAAATTAGAAACAAATTATTTAAAGCAAGTTTGGCTAAAATACCGCAGAGTGAACTAGCAAATCCCAGAGTGGAGGAAACTGCTGAGATGACCTTCTGCCATGAAACGCCTGTAACAACAGCTGCCTTGGAAACACACCTTCCAAGAGGTGGTGTTACTCATCCTGAAGGCAAACGCTGCCGTGGTAAATCCAGCAATACTGTTTTGGATAACTGATCTTCGTGTGTCCTACTGTTCTCCTTGCAGTCCTGCAGCAGTTTCATGTAAAACTTGCATACTTTTACAACTCTGTTTGAGAAAGCCTACGTTCACCTCACATTTCAGCTATCCTCCCAACCCAAACATCACAATAGAAGCTCTTGTCCAAGGTACCCTGAGCTCCTTCAGAGCTCAAGTAATAAGCTCAATTTCACTACTGCGCTACAATTTGGAATCCAGATGGATTTATATAACAGAGATGGGTGTTTTACTTAAAACCGAGCTCTCCATAGTGAAAAACGGAGCGATCGGGGATTAAATCCGGCTAACAGATCAAATCCAGCCTAGCAATTCAAGTACTAGCCGAACCTGAAGCACATTAGCCTGTGCCCGCTGGCAAGTCTAGGGAGGCAGCGAGGGAACTTGTGCAGCGCAGGCAACCTCGGGAGGACAGGCTGCAGAAGGCTGGTGATTCACACGAGTATTCCTGAGGAGCTTTTCACCCACCTGAGTTCTAGAGCTCGCCCTGCCTTATACACGAGCCAAGAAACACAGTGATTTTCAGTTCAGCGGGGAACGTGAGAAGTTTCACTAGTCCTAAAGCATTAGAGGAGAGCTGGCAAATTAACATGGCTTTCAGGAAACCACATGTTTATCTCTAACTTACACCAAGCAATTGCAGACTTCTCGCTCTGTAAGTCAATCTAAAGCAACACACTCAGGAAAAAAAAAAAAAAAGAAAACAAAAAGAAAACCAGATTTAAACGATAAGGTCTTGACTACACAGTTATCCGATTAGTGCCCAGGGACCGCACCGTTAAGAAGAGCGGAGTAATTCTAATTTCACGCCGGCAAGTTCCAGTTTCAGAGGCAGTCGTTAGCCGGACACTACCCTCCCTTCTCC
>VWZY01005679.1:71021-89943 GCA_013399075.1 Chloroceryle aenea | reverse complement strand
GATGTTGCTCAGCGTGGAGTGTCTCGTTGGTGCGGGCCATCTTCCACCCGCGTCACCTCCCCACCTGTTCGGCACCCCCAGCCTGTTCACCGGGCGCGGGGCAGAGTGAGGAGCGGGCCAGGCCTCGATGCTGTTCGGCAGCCACAAATCCCAACCACAGCCCCCCCCAGCCGGCCCTGAGGAAAAGTTAACTCCACGCCACCCAGACCCAGTGCAACAGGTAACCAGAGATGTCAGGAGGGAGGGCTGTGGGTTTTGTCTTCCAGACAAAGTGGTGCGGCGGCGTTGTTGTCGTGTAACATCATATTCAGTCTTAAAGACAGTCCCCTGTGCCTTGGCCTGGAAGTACGCAGGGGTCTGGGAGAGCTGACTTTAACTTTGGAGGAGACCTTGCGAGTATACTATAAATACTGCAGTGAACCAGAGTGCTTTCATCCTTCCAAGAGTAACTTGGGAAAAGGAGAACTTTGGTAGGAAATTAATTGATATTCCGGAAAGCTTAAGAAAATCTTTTTGAAACCCTAGGGAGGAGAGGCAGGGAGAGTCAGTCCTGAAGGAACAGAACCTGTAAAGGCAGTGTCAGTTTGCCAGGAGCTGAGCAAGGATGCCCTCGGTTTAGGCGAGGGGGCAGAGGAGAGGTGGGAGGTAGAGAATTGTGCCTCTGGGGGGCACAGGGTGGAGACAGCCGTTCAGATCCGTGTTCATCGGAGCGAAGGCTTCCCATGATGCAGCCTCTGCAAGATACAAAGCAGACCCATCTTTCAGAAAGTGTCAAGCTTTGTGATCTATCCGTGTTCTTGTGTTCCAATGTTCTCGTCTTCCTGTCGCGCTTGTTCCTTGCCCGTCAGCGTTTGCCAGCTGAGTGCCTCAGCACTTACAACAGCATTTCTTGCCGGTTTTAAGTTGTTTTTAAATAAATGTTTGGTGCTGTTGATTATTTCTCACTGTATGCGATTGCTGTGAGTGTATGCAGAGAAGTTTGCATTAAGAACCCCTGCCGGGATTCACATTTACAGAGCAGATTGCTTGGGATCTCGGGGAATGTAACCTGCAGCCAGGACTGGTATGCTTGAAACCTACCCAGTGGACATCCGGGAATGAGCTGGGATAAGGTGCATCAAAGGAATGGGAGTACCGACAGCGAGCTGCGGGGTCTGGAGTGCACAGAAGTGTTGTTAGATTGCAGCAGGTAATCTAGAGTGGTAATGATTTGATAAAGAACCATAAAATAATTTAGATTGGAGGAGGCCTCCAGAGTTCACTCAGTTGAAAGCAGGGCCAACCTCAGAGCTGGCTGCTCAGAGACAACATCTCAGACCCTCCTGGATCGGCTGCTGAGGAGGCCACTGGTACCAGCTCCTCGGACTGTGCTGCTGTGCAGTGCCCTCAAGAAAAGGAACTTGACTGAATCATTGTGGGTAATTAATTGGTCTGCGATGGCTCTGACGCACCGGAATTGAGGTTGCGTTGGTCTGTTTGGTAATGACAATTTACTCAGTGTCTGCTTGGACACAGGTCCCCCCAGGTAACTTTTGCATAACATTTTTTTCTTCCTGAGTAATTTGCAAAAAAAAAAAGGTCAAACCACTTAATCCTTACTGCGGGAATTCTTGTTTTCAGACTGCTTTGTTGAAAATGAGGTTTTATGTTAGCCATAAATGTTTCAAAAAGCATCCTGAGATGCTGTAGTAAATACTCATTTCTTTTAGAGGAGCATTAATTTGCCATTTCTCAGGGGGGTTTCAGTTCCCCTGTCAAACCCACAGGCTACTAAGGTTCAGAATTTTAAAATAATCATTGCAGTTACTTCATGGTAACTTTTTAACACCCCCTTTTCACCTACAGTCTCTGGAGCATCAGCAGTGTTTACCCTTGGACAACAGCTAGAATCTCTTTCCTTTTCCATTCTGTGATGGGAAGGATAGGAAAGAAAGCTCTAGTTGTTAACCATCCTACTCCTGGAGATGGCCAATGCCATTTTATTCAGTCAGAACCTGTGAAAGGGAGTGAGCAACACATCAGATCCAGTTTATTGCTCCAGCTGTATATGTATCTGGGGAGAGTGGTTTCTAAAACTCCTTTGTGGGTGAATATCATCACTAATCAGTTCCATGATGCTACTTAAAGCCCCTTCTACCAAAACATTTAAATGTGTGCTTGTATATTCTGCCAAATCAGGGTTTCAGTGAACAAATTGCAAGCTCCTACAGAAAGAATACGATCAGTTGCTTTTAGATGATAAACCCCCCGTGCACGGCTGGGGATTAAACTCTTACCCTTGTAGATGCCTGATGTAAAGAGCGCCGGTGATGAGTGACAGTGTGTTAGCCACAGGGGTAGTGAGCTTGCTGCACACATCCAGTGTCTCCTTCTGAGGAGAGTACTTTCTCTAACTCTTACAGAGAAGAGAAATAGATCATTCCACGAGAGACTTTGTGCAGTTCCAGTGTATCCCAGTCACAGCATTTTCAGCAATACTGCTGATGCTAACAGCACGTTGTATCTGGGAAGAGTTGTGTCCTGAAATTCCTGCTGTGACCTGAGGAACGCTTTTATGATGAGGCTAACTCTTTCCAAGATCACTTCTGGAGCTGATGGGTTCTTGTCCTATCCCTAGAGCTTGTTTCTGCAGGGGATGTTCACACAGTAAGAAAGATCCGAGGTTTTGTTCCACTAACATCTTTGTGTTACTGGAAATCTATATCCCTGGGCATCTGGAAGTTTCAGTTCAAATCCTGCATATCGAGGGAAGCCAGAATTTCACTGCTGAGAGAAGGCTCTTGCCTCTCAAACAAAACCACCATCAGAACAGGCTGATCTGTGGGGATCAAACAAAGGAGTGTGTCGGAATTAGAGCCGTAGTACCACATGCAAGTGCACGTTTGGCCTGACACCCCAAAAGTGGAGAAATAGATCCCAGAGGAAAACAAACAGCATAAGCTGACACTTTGTAGTATGAAATGCCAGGAAGAGAATACAGTGATGGGAGCTCATGAGGAAGGTCTTGGAAACCTCGATGCCATCCTTGGTCTGAGGACACCTGTTCTTGTCACAACCCTTGCTGCAGAGTCCAGTTAGGAAGGGTTTTGGAAGGGTAATTCCAGTAATGGAAGCACACGTTTGTAAAGTGTGATCAGAATGTTTGGACTGCAGTCAGTAGCTGTTTCTGTATTAAACTGAATTCAGGTTGATGTTCTACAGTTACTCCTCTTGAAATACCTTCTAAGTGATACTTGGAGAGGTGAACCACAACCTTGTTCAGGTCAATTGCTTAATTTTGCACAATCACACTTTATGACCTGAGCAGGTTAGGAAGGTAGCATGAAAGAAAACTCGCCTTCCATTGCCTAGCTGCTCCCTTGCACACTCTTGGTGCACACTCAGCATGAGATAATGTGCCTTAACCTAGCCCATAGTGGGAGATATTTCCACATCATTGCACGAACTTTGTATTGCTGCAGAGTGAAATATATACACGGGCAGGTTTTGTGCATGCAATATGCTCTATATAGCTTGTGTATGCCAAGGACAGACAATGCATTCCAGATCTAACTGTGCCATTTGAAGAGTTCCCCAGTCTGCACCTACACCCTGGCCCTTTGATGCTGTGCTTACTGCTGTGGTGGCTCTGCTGCTGAAAGAACTGGTTTAAGAGCACTTTTCACTTGCTTCAGGCAAAGCGAGCAGGTTGCTTTAAACCAACCCTCTTCGTTGACTAATCCAGCTGACTTGGAAGCACACGAAGGAACACTCACTTAATTCCTTCTGCCAACAGAGCTGCGGGGGTGGAAGATCAGCAGAGCAGTAGGAAACAACTGGAAGAATGATACTGTCACCAACTGGCACACCTGTCTGCCAGCGGAGTGCCAGCCCATGACTTAGCTCTGCATGCACTGTGGGTATTACAGTTCTTCCAAACATCTCTGCGCCTGTTCTGTTACACATTCATGGCTTAATCCTCTTTTATAGTCACTACTTTTCTATTGCTCTGGCAATACAAAACAATTTGAAAGCACCTGGACCTGTTAAAGCCTCCTTACTTGGCAAAATTACGTGGACATGCCTAGCAAGTGAACACCAATGAGTAGTGTTGCAGAACCAAATCCATCATTTTCTCCTTCAGAACCTTCAACAGATGCCAGGTGCATGGGGAGCCCTCGAGGGCCAGTCTGTTGTGGGGCTGTATCACACTGATGATACACTACTGGGGGGAGTTGTAGTGTGGAGTGTGCTTCAGCCTTCATTCCCAGCTTGGGTATTTTCTCATGGCCACCGTGCCCGTGGTTCCCATTACTCTGAAACCTAGAGGGATCTAGACACCGGGTTTTGCTAAAGACATTTGTTTGTTTTTTTTTTTTGAAGTAGGCCTGGAAGAGGTGATGAGAATCGTGCTAGAGGAGGTGGAAATCTGCTCATTCCTTGGGGCCAAGCACTCAGGTGGTGGAGGGATTTTTTTCTGTATTCCTATAGCTCTTCCCATTTTAGCCTTAGCAAATGCAAGGCATTTCCTCATAGTTCCAGCCCTCCTTTAAAGTAAGGTAGCCTGTTTCTACCTAAGATTTGTTAGGCTTATTTACATCTTTCTGATCATTTTCTGGGTTGTCTACCTTGAATGGAGGTCAGCTCTGAAAGCTGCTGGATTTCAACGTTCACCTGGCTCCAAAAACAACACAAAACCAAACCAAACAAAAAACCAACCCCCACAACATTCTTGGTATTTAGTATCTTATGTTTCTTTGATGGTCCTCCATAGTAGCGCTGTATTTCTCAGTCTGTGGCCAGGACAGATGTGCTTTATCAGGGAGCGAACGAGCTGTGAAAGATACACTAATCAGGGAGGGAACGAAACTCCCTCCTGGCTATTTGAACTACCGCACTTTCCCTGGGACTTTGATCAGTGCCAGGTTACAGCCTCCTCCTACCGCTCTGACTGCTGACTTCACCTAATCCAATTTAGCCCTCCCTGTTTAGCCTGCTTTCCAGCTCTTGTTTCTCCAGATGATCGTATACGTTCCTCTTACTTCTGTTAGCGAGCCGGTGGTACCCTCTTTGTCTTAAGTTACCAAAGTT
This sequence comes from Chloroceryle aenea, assembly GCA_013399075.1. NCBI lineage: Eukaryota > Metazoa > Chordata > Aves > Coraciiformes > Cerylidae > Chloroceryle > Chloroceryle aenea. The sequence goes on along the minus strand of VWZY01005679.1, from coordinate 84,873 downwards.
CATACAAGGCATTTATCTCCATTAATCCCTCCTGATATTAATTGCTGAGCAGTTATTGCAGTTACCATGGACTGCAGAATCTCATCTGAGCAGAGTTAGTGCTGAGCAGGAGTAAAACTTGACAATTTTGCTTATTAAAACGTCCTCCATGTAGGATGATGTTTGCGAATGGGAGGAGTAAAGGGAAGGACACAAACTGATTTATTGGGGCACACTTTGTTAATCCTGCAGTTCTAGACAGCAGCCATAACAATAACTATATTTGTTGGAGAGAATTCAAGTGATTTCCTGATATATTTTTATAAGATATCTTTAATCCCTCAGCAAAACAAATTTAAGCACAAATTTCTGGAATTTAGTGAAATCTGTCAGCAAAAATGCTAATGGCCAGTGAGTGAGGAACAGGATGAGCACCATGGAGCACTACTGATAAACTCGTTGTAGGATGTTGCAGTTTCTGTTAGTGCCGGTGCCAGCCACGGTCACGCAGATCTTTTCTTCTGGCAGCCTTGGCAGGCCGTGCACGGACAAGGCTGCAGTGGAGCTCCAGAGGGGAAGAGATAACTTCAAAGCAGGTCCCAGGGGAAGGAGGGACAGCCCTGGCCGAAGCCTCCCTGCATTGCTTTTGGGAAGAGCCTTCCCCAAGGTCACCAGCTGCGCTATCTCTGAGTTGGCCCTGAGCCCAGGCAGCCAAACCCCCACAAGGATGAGCTCAGGGCCCTGACAGCCCATTTTGTCCTTACTCAAGTCCCCTGCCCACTTCACCAGCCATCCCTGACCTAACTCTCCCTGTTCCTTTTCCCAAAGCAGGAAACAGGAAAGTGTTGCCTAAACTCAGTGGCTCTTCCTTTCACCATGGCATGGGCATGGAGTGTGTCCAAGCATCAGCACCTCTGGTGCCTGTCTGAAGTATTGCTCAATATCCTTTGTTTTCCTCTTTGTGGTCTGGGCAGCCCGGTGTCCTAATCTTCTGAATCTTAACAGCCTTATGTTGCTGTGGGGAATGTTGTTGTTGCCAAATGGGTGTTTCAGAAAGGCATGTCTATTTTCACAAGGGAAAAACCCCTCAGTTTTACAATGCTGCTAAAATGTGAACACTAATGCTTTGTAAAATCCTGGTTTAGTCAGGAAAACTTCAGGCTTACCTCAGGGTAACTACTCAGGCTTTTCTGAAAGTTGTAAGTAAACTGAAAAACGTAATTTTTATTGTATGTGCAAGAGAATGGAGGAACATACAGACCACTGACATTAAATCAAAGTGGCCACTTGACTTTCTCCCTAGGAATCAGGCATATGTCATAATTGAGTTAATTATCTTAAAGTAGTGTAAATAAAAAAAGCCCTGCAGACTCATCTGTGCACATGGATTAGAAAATTACAGTTGGCTCCCTTGTAACGTTCTGATGTAATCTGGGGAGGCTGCCTTTCCAAAACCTGAGACTCCTGTGCCTGCAGATCTGTCCTGCCCTATTCTCATATTCCTTCCACTTCTTGGTCAGAGAGCAGCTCCACACCATTTCTGCAGGAGATCTTGGCACCGGGTAAACTCGTGCGGTGTGGGAAGGCTGGAGCAACTCTCCACATCAGCAGCCTTTCCTATAAGTATGCTGCACAGATATTGGGGGGTTTTGAGCTAACTTGGGAATATGGATCAAAACTCAGGATCCCAGTGTGGGGTGCCTTACCATCAGGGAACTGCTGTCCAGAACAGTGTTCTCCAAACCTTCTTGATAGTGAACCCCTATCACTAAAACGTGTCGAGCACACCTGCCCAATATATGTATAGATTTTAATTTATAAATTATATACATGGCCTAAATGTACCTTATAACACACACACAAAACTCTAAATTAAACAAGGATAAGCTAAAGATAAACCAAGGCCCTTTACATTTTGTTTATTTATTTATTAACGACACAAGATCTATTTTATTCCCACACCCCATGGATTGTCTTGCGCGCTCCTTGGGTGTGTCCACCCCACTTTCAAAACCAGTGGTCTAGAAGATAAGATACCTAGAAGATAGTGATAAAGCTCAAGGCCAATAAGCAAGACAAAAATCAAGACAAAGTATTTCCTCTTTGGCCTTAATGTACTCTGTGCAGGAGGTTAAAGGCTTTCAAAGTCTGGTCCAAGGCTATGGAATGAATTCCCTCGGGAGCTAAGACGTTCGCAAACATCATCATCCAAATGTAAACGAGATTTCTTCAACCTGTCTTTATGACAGAAATACATTGCAACATATGCATTAAAGAAAAGCACCCAAATTATCACAGCAAATCACTCTACAAACCTCTCCCCTGGGGCAGAGGAAGGGAGAACAAATGACTGTTGCTTAATGTGCTACTGGAAAGCAACTGGGTGGTGCTGCAATGGGGCGAGCACATGAGTAAACTAATGTGGGATAGGAAGCTAGTTAGTGTTTCTACTCAGAAAGCTGCACCAATGTGAATTAAATGTTGCTTTTTGGTCAGCGAGCATCATATATTAATTTTGTAATTGGGTGCTTCTTGTTTAGGATTCTTCTATTGTTTCCTTTCTTCCCCCGTGGCATCCTGACTGTGGAACCCTGCATAAATTAGTGTGAATCGTTGACTCTAGCTGCATCTGGCTGTCAAATAAGCTCTAATTTCTTTAGCTCACTTCAAGAAGCTTTCTTGGGTCATATTTTAGTAAAGCTGGATTGCTTCATTGGCACAACTCTAAATATAGACCAACATTTGAATTGCTTGCTTCCACAACTGCTTCGAAGAAGTATTCTGAGTCAGAAATGCAGTTAATATGCAGGACAGCAAATGCCAACCTTCCCAGGGGGAAGATGCTATTAACTCTTTCAGAGTTTCAGGACAGTGGAGCTGCACTTCTCAGAGGTGATGAACCCCCATCAAAGTTAGGAATTAGCATGGACAAAAATCTCACAACCTGCCTTAGGTGTCTTCAGTCTGTCACGTCACCAGCAAGCCTGTGTGACTCCATCACCAAGACCTGCCTTCGGAGATCATGTCTTCTCTGTCTGATTTAAATCCTCACGAGCTGTCACGGTAGCTAAACACAGGAACAGATCAGCTTCCTACTCTGAATCCGTATGGGGCAGCAGAGAGGTGTGATGAGCCTGCAGAGTATGTCAGCAAACACTGCTGGGCTCGGAGCCTCTGCCTTGGGACCAGCAAAGTCAGACAAGCTCTCTCACATCACCTAATGTGGCTGCTGCTGTCAGTGGTGAGGAGCGTGCCCGTTTTCTCCACAAGTCCCAGTGGATACCGTGACTTGCAGCAGACAGGAGCTGCTGTGCAGACTGCCAGTCTGCCACGTTAGGTTCAGCTCCTGGTAGGTGGTACAACAGCCTGGAAAAGCTCCTGTGTGAAACACTCCATCAGCTCCGTTCTCCTGGTATTTCCTGCTAATAGCTTGGTGACCTGGGGTAGGGGGTGTTTCCCCCGAGCTTGTTGTGGACTTTGTGTGTCTTCCTGCTGTAATTCTTTGTCTCCAGTCTCCTTGTTTCAGGTTCTGGCATCTGTGACACTCCTGAGCATTGACAGGTTTCTGGATTTTGTCTGGCTCACACCTTCGGCTGCCGAATGGAGCTGGAGAAAGTCCAGACCTCGAGTGCCCAATCCTTCAAATCAAATCCATCTTTTGCAGGTTTGATTTTAACTTTTATTTCTGGCTAGTGAAGACAGTGATACCAGCATTGCTAACGGTGATACTTGTTATCTTCACATCTTTTTTTATGTTCCTTTTCAGACTAGAGGCTTCAAAGTTTTCACTCTTTCTTCCATGCCCTTTCCTCTTGGAGATCCCCTGGAGCAAGACTTTCTTTTTTAAACATTTAATGAAAATGTGATTGCATCTCCTTCACAGTTCTTCCTTAAATAAATTTCTCATTTATTTGTATCTTTCTCAATCTTTCAGCTGCTGCCATCTGTCAGGGGCTGCTTTATCCACCTTTTGCTTAGCTGGATAATACCTTTTTTCAGATAACCCATCTTCCATTTCTGACTAGTCCTTCTGAATGGCCTGCACTGGCGAGGTTTCCTCTGTGTGGTTATGTTCCCTCTCTTTTCCTCACTTCACAGACATTCCTCTGCTATAACTGACTCCAGATTTCCCTTAGGCGATTTTACAGGCTGCTGGCACTTGAGTGTTCCTTTCTTTTCTGTCATTCATATGAGCTCTTCTACATACTTTGAGTTATTTTTCACAAAACATCTGGCTTCTCTAAAACCTGCATGCTATAATGTCCTTAGGTGATTAGCTGTTGTAGCACCACTATAAACAATACATTAACACTCTGAATGTGCTGCACTTGAAGCACAATGTTCGCATGATTTGCAAAATCTTGGATTTTTAAGCTTGTGAGAATCAAGTTGTGGTCCATTGTCTACCACTGCCATCATCAGTAGGCTATATCTGGCACATACCTTGACCCTGACAACAGTTATATGCCCATCAGCTGTGCCATACATTCCTGGGTGCTCCTGATCTGAGCTTGTTTGCAGGCTGCAGGCAAGTCTGTGGTTTGCTAATTTAAACTGCATTCATTCATCTCCTTTGTCCTCCAGAATTTGCTGTGTATTTGAGGGTGTGTCATGTCACAGTCTTCTCTCCCTACACATGCTTGTGGGGCCAAGTGATACAGCTGAGGAGAATAATTCATATTCAGTCTAAATCCCTGCTGATGAGAGAGAGGTTTAGGTCACAGGCTATGTTGTCTTGTCTGGAGTGAATAGTAACAGGTTGATAGGACACAAGAATTCTTTACCACCATTAGCCAAATATTCTTGTGTCCAAAGCAGGTGTTGGCCAGCATTTAAGAACCAGTTACTTGCCTGATGAGCTGCTGAGGGTGAAATGCTGGTCTTCTGCACTCTTGCAGATTTTGAAGTGGAAAGCTGTGAGCTGTCCTGCCTGTGATTTTGAAGTAATCTTCCACCACAACTGCCTCCAGCAACCTGCACAGTTTTATTACCAGGTAGACAACATGTATAGGTCTCAAATATACTTGTTGCCAGTCACCCTAAAAGTCTGCTGTCCATGATGTGAAGGCATGGTTGCTTGGTGTGCATCCATTCTCTGGAGCATCCCCCATCCTCCTGCATGTTCTGAGGGCTCCTTTCTGAGGTACAGAGTCCAGAGCTGCAGGCTGCTTGGTTTCTTCCCAGAAAATAACACACGCCTTAAAAACAAACCCACCTTACACTAAAGCAGAGACATTTTTACACAACTTCAGGCTGGGCTGGAAGTCTACAAAAGACATAAAAATGTCTTTTTTTTCTTTATTTTGGGGGATGGTATATAGTACATATTACAAAACCCCAAAGAAACAACTATTCAAGATCTATAAGCAATGGGAAACTTGCACGTGAGATACACGTACAGTTGTGGGCTGTCCATTTGAAGCAGAAACCATCATTCAGTGATAGTTGTAGTCAAACAGTGTAGAGATTAAGTAGCTGGATTTATTCAGCCTGTGGCCGTTGGTAAAGGTTGTGAAAGCTTCTGGTTGCAAAGTGCATGTGCAGGGGAGTAAACCACCAAAAGCAGTGACCTAACTGCTCTCCAGGTGAGAAAATGAAACCCTTGACTTGGGAAACAGGTCAGCTTTAGAAACACTGGATCTGGATGGGTTCCTGGAGGATTGAAACTGGGGAACAGGTGTCTTTTGTCACAGGGGGTTGTAAAGATGCTGCAAATGGGTAGAGAAAACTCAGCTCCTGTAAGACTGGGTCTGGGGTGTTTGATTACTGGGGGGTTCGATTCTGCATTTGCTCAGCCTGGCTTTGTTATTAACTTCAGGACAGTTAATCCCAACACTCCCACACACATAACAGCAGAAGTGAAATTTTTTTGCAACTTGTAAGACTAACAAGTGCTCCTGAACAGAATAATAGGTGTGAATTAATACTGAGAAGCTAAGACTTGTTTGTGCAACAGCAATGCTTCCTAGTTGTCATCCCTATCTCATTACGTGGGAAAGTGATTATAATTCCCAGTTTGCAGGCAAGAAAAGGGAAACAAAAGAGATTCAGCAGCCTGCTAAAGGTGAAGCTGACAATTGTTGAAAGAGCTTGAAATAAGAGCTTATTTCTCACGACTTCAGAGTCATTTGCAGACGTGGACACTGTGCTGTATATCAGAACATGGCTCTGTGCTCATTAAAACTGAATAACCACCCACCAAACCCCCTAATGCAGGTGTGGTGTGAACACACAAATCTATGTCTGTTGGATTACCCAGAACAACGATGGTAATGCTGTCTGGATGAGGGCAGATTACAGAAAAGGAAAAAAAAAAATAGTCTTTGGGGACAAATCTGCTTCTTCAGATTTCTTTTGAACACACTTGAACTGGCAGAAAGATTTTGCATCATTTCAACACCTTTTGTCAGTTGGCTGTGATGCATTTGAGCTGGCAGCAGGAGACCTCCCAGTGGATTTAGCACCCCGTGGAGTCACTGCTGGGTGTGACAACCCTGGAAGCAAAGCAGCAATCAAATGCTAAACCTCTCTGGTGGTGTTTTCCATCTGTTTTTCCACCACCATGCAACATGCAGCTTGCCACCATTTCTAGGGAGGCAAAGCTGTGTGATCACCCCTATGCCTGTGTGTTCACCCCATTAACATCTTTCAGTCCCCTGGCAGCTCTGACCACATTTAATGACAGGGTGTATGTCTTGATATAAAATTAGTTCCTGCATGTCCAGTAGAAATACATTATCAGGGAGACAAGAGAACTGAGTTTGACTGAGCACAAGATCTGTCCTAGTGGCTTCTGATCCTGTTCCATAGCTGAGCTCGTGGGAGAGCCTGTGGCAGGCAACCACATGTACAATGAACCATGTTCAGATTTTATCTATGCAAGGCAGCCAATCAAGAAACAAAAATCCTCAAGATAAAGGACTTCAGTAGTTACACTAAGGATGGAAACTGCTGGGGAAGAAGTGAGATAAATAATGTCATGAACTGTGGATGTTTGGTCCACTCTTTTTTTTTTTTAATTATTATTATTTGTTCTTTATCTTATAATTAGGTTTTTACAAACTGTCTTTTCACCAATCTTAGGCTTCGACCTGTGATATCCCCCCACAGATTCTGAGACAGGAAAGTGCTTGAAGTGTCCAACTGTATGTACTTGATTGTAAGCCAGACTGGCTACCTATTTACTTGGGAAAGTGCATACTTTGGAACCTCTTTACTGATGAAAATCATCTGTTGTCAACTGAGTATGTGTTTCCTCCCCAAGCATAAGGAATGCAATCTTTTTTATGTAGAACAAAGACACTCGGGGTGTATTTTGAGGGGGAAAAAGCTGAAGGTTGAGAGAGGTGTTTTGGGTTACCTCACTAACTGCTTATTTTAGGCTTTCTCCAGGAAAAAAACATGATACTGGAGGCACCAATTATTTTCCTACTCTTTAGCTCCTCTTGCTAGTTGGTGTTAGCCTTGAATCTTGGTTCAGTGCACAGTATACCATAAGACATCGTGTCAGGGGCAGGAAAGAACCAATCCTTTATCCCACACTAGGTAGTCTGATGCAAAAAGCAGCACCTGAGCATTAATTCTGCTTTGCCATAAGCAAAGTGACCCACCTCACAGGCTGTCATGAGGGTCCCTCTGACCAGCTCTCTACCTGGTCCCACAGATGTCAGTTGCTGTCTGTCTTCCAAAGGTTATCCATGAGCACGTTCACCCAGAGTGCCCTGCTCCGGTGGTTAAAGCACTCTTCACTTCTGTCTGGACTGCACGGATACTTCAGAACACAGCCTCTAGCTCCTAAACCTCAAAGCATTCCTGTGTAAGCTCCAGCTGGGGTTAAAAGGACATATTCTTACCCAAAGGCCATGTTCTTACCATGTCATTCCTGCGATTTGGTCCCACAGTGTTTCTGAGGACAGTACTGCTGGGCCCAGCAGGCATTAAAGCATCCGAGTAGGTGGTCCTCAAATGCATGAACTGCCACCTTCACAGGGAGAAAGCAACCACACTGTGAGAATAGGTTTGTGTCACCAGGGGTGTCTTATCAGTGCAGAGAAATACCTGATGGGGGATATAACAAAGTCTTAATAACAAAGACATGATGTGACATAAGACACAGTAACTTGTTTAATGATCACTTAATAACATTGTGGTATGTTATAGTATGACATAGGGCATGATAAAGAATGAAGACAGGGTCAGACTCTTCTGAGTGGTACCCAGTGAAAGGACAAGAGGAAACATCAGTGCACACTGTAAATCCTTTACTAATGATGTGATGTAATGGGTTTATTGAATAACTTAGGAAGAATCATGGTAAACAACAGCTCAAAGATCTCTGCTGTCCCTGTACTGTTGGATTTGATCACTAGTAAGTTACACAGCAGAATAATAGGTCTGTGTACTGATCACAACACTTGTCATACAACACAAGTGGAAACCTGTGCCTCTGCCACTGGCCTGGATTTCGGTGTTTGTACACACAGCTTTGTTTCCTGCTTAACCATTCATGAAATGCAAGCAGTGAAAACGGCAGAAACTGTTTTTAACATAAGGTGTTGCTATGGAATACTGTGCTTAAGATCCTCCGTGTGTATTGTTCCCGTGGCTTCTTGGGTGCAGCTCAGTGGAAACTGCAGTGTTTCAGTGGCTGGAGTTCGTGAGGAAGAAACATCACAAGTGAAGGAACCTGGAAACTCTGGAAACATTTTCAATGATGTAGTTTAATGAATGTCATTTTAATGGAACATAGAAATATAAACAGAGTCTGTGTGTCCTCAGTTTTTCACACTGTGTATTCTCAGGCTCTTTTTTGTTATTTTTCAGTGAGATTTAAATTCCTTTCCATACCTTGTCTCACCCTTGCATCATTCTTTAGATACCAGAGCATCCCACAAAGCCTGATTTTGTTGGTTCCAGTCTTTGACTGGGAATGTATGGACTGAGTGGACAGGCAGGGCAACTACAAAGGCTGGGATTACAATGGGAAGACAAGAAGCAGAGCATTGCAGGTTTTTGATGCTCTTTTAGCCACTGGGAGGGGGTTTTCTGGTGGGTTTCTGGGTGTTGGGATTTTTTTTTTGCCTGAGAAGCACCAACACTCTTCACATTTAAAGCCTTAACTTTGGTGGGATTCAGTTCCTTGCCACTGGAAGTGGCAAAGAGCCCACTAGCTACTCCTATAGAGTTATACAGCAGCATTAATAATAACATGCTTGTTTATAATAGAAAACCTTCCTTTGACAGCAATTTATGTGAGCTTCGTGGTGATTCTGTTCTGAATACATTTACCTCAGTCTTTCCATTACTCTTGGATGTTAATCTAGCGTAATTGTCAGATATTAACCATAACGTTAAGACAGATTACTGAGACAAAGCCCATTAAAATAATCACTGTTTGATCTTGGACAAAAGAAACTCCATCTGCCAGCATCTGGGGCTGGGAGGCTGTACTCACTGAACGCAGTGACACTTCAATTGTATCATTTACATTTATGGACTCTTCGTGTTTATCTGTACTGAGGCGACCTGTTTCTGTTCTGGTATCTGTGCTCATTTGGAAGAACTCCAGTGAAATTAATAACAATGGCACAGTAGCATCTCTGTGAGGTCAGAGCCATCGGAGGAGGAGGAGCCTTTGGTTAAGACACTGGACTGGGAGTTGGAAAATGAGAGATCGGTCTCCTACTTCATCACAGATTTCCTCTGTAAATTCAGTATGCAGCCCAAGCCAGAAAAGTCATCAGATGCCTGATGCAGAGCCTGGCTGGAATTGGCTGCTTAGACCCGAGTGACATCACACGTGCCTTGTCCCTCTGCTGGGATACCTGTGGTTTTACCTGTAAAATTTCCAAGGTGATCAGTTTTCCCATGGGCAGGGACAACAGAAGCTATGCTTTTCATAGGCAGTGAGTCTGATGTTTGATGTATGGGGGTGCTGTATGCAGTAATTCCACGTCTGTCACACAGAGGAGACCTGCTCATGTGCAGCAGCCTTCTCCAGGGCCAGCTGGTTCTCACTAATCCCCCCCAAAGCATCACAGTGACGATCCCGATGGTACCACTGCACCGCAGAGCGCCGAAACCTTTCACCACAGATCCATGTGGTGGGACTCCAAGGAATATCCCTGCCAGACAACTTCAGCAGTTAACAGAGAGAGAAAGCCTGGAGGAGAATGTGGTATTTCAAATGCATGCACATATATTTATTTTCTAATTTGCTAAGGTTTAAGATTATGCAGATACACGGAAGTGGTTTAGCCTGGAGTTACAGCGGCTGTGGAGAGTGTGCAGGCATAAAAGGGTGTGTTGTTTGGACTTCTTTGTTTAGAAGAACTATTAAGGTGGTGGTTTGTTTTGGGTTTTTTTTCTGAAATATGTGCAGCAGGAAGGAAAAAGACTGGCAGGTTGCTATGCAGAATTTATTTTAAATGGCCATTTGAGAACTTAGCACCCTCCCCTGACTGCCCTCGCTAAACGCCAGGCCAGGCAGCTGACAGAGAGGCAAGGGTGGAGAACCTCATGGAGGTCACCCATCCTCCTGCAAAGCCCTGCCAGATAAATGGCTGTCGGAGCTCAGGAGCCAGCAGATTGCTCTGAACTGCCATGAGTGCAATAAGATGGACACACTTTGGCAGTAAGACTGTGTTATTAAAATTTGTTTTATTTATTAACTGCAAATGGCCATGCACATTTAAACCCCAGCGAGTTAAGACCTGTGTCTTTGCACATGGCCTGGAGTTCTTCTAAATATCAAGTAATCCAGGAACAGACTGGGCATTATACACTATCATAAATAAAACCAATTTAATTTATCATCCTAAAAGCTTATAATTAGTGGCCAAGCTTTCAGACTTCATCAATAATGCCAGATTTTGTGGGAGCAGTAACTTCTGCCCCCGGACTTCAGCAGAGTTGGGAGGTTGCAAACTCCACCCACTGCTGACCTACATTTTGGCTGTCCCGTCAGCCTCCTTGCAAGAAGTACTTACCACAAGATGCCACTAGCAAATTACTGAGCTGCATCCAAGGCTCCTAACCACACACAAAACAGCTCAGTTTGGGAGCGTCGTGCCAAAATAAGCACATCCTCACCCACACTGGACTGTCTGTCTGAAAGCAGAGGCAGTTAGACATTTCTCTGGAAGATGTTTCTTCTTGCTGGAAGGTAAAAGGCCCTTTTTTCCATGTTGATGTACTTCCAAACTCTGTCAGTCCTCATCATGTAGAAAGCCCTGTTCTGCAGTATATACTGAAAAGCCTTTGGATCTGGTTTTTGACTTCCCCAGAACTAGTGGAGTGAAGGCATCTCTGAAGGAACGGGACTCGTGGAAAACCAAGTTCAGCCAGTCTGAATTAGAGCAAAACAAAAACCAGGACACTCCCTGCTATGGACTTTGGTGTACCTGACTTGCTCCTTGCTCATGCTGGACTTCACTCCCTCCTGAGGGCTTTGTCCACCCCGGAGGAGGCAGCAGGTGTCCGAGTGAAGATGGCCAAAGCAGTTCTCTTGACCACACTGCTTCAGCTGCCTGCAGAGGCACGTGACCCAGCTCCACGTGACGTCTTACGCTTGGTTTGGAATGAACTTAGGTGCAGGTTTGAAAAGAATTTATACAAACATATGCCTCTGCTTGCAGTAAATATAGCTTTTCAGAGCCATGGCAGGCAACTGGCTGCCTAAAGGGAAGTCTGGGGAAGCAGAGTGGGAATGGGTTCCAGTTGGGGATGCTGATATTCTGAGTGAAGGATGGATGGATGGATGGATGGATGGATGGATGGATGGATGGGGGTGCGTGGCTATGTACAGCATCCAATGTTTCTGTGTTTTCTTCTTGCTGCCTTAGGGCTGGGTGAGGAATGGCCAGGATTTGTGGATAATTTCAAGGGTCCTGGCTGTAGGTGGAGTGGGTGCATGGAGTCCTGGTCTCATCCTGGGTGGATGGATGGAGGGACATGCAGTTCTCGGAAGAAGGGGTAAAATGTTCTGGAGGCTGGGAGAGAGGAACTGTAGCTGGGTCGCTCTGGAGGACAGAGATAAGGTGTCAACCTGCAATTATTTTAGGAGAACAGGAGAGCTGAGGGAAACTTTGGTGGGGTTCCTCTGATGAGAGGAAGTTGCAGTGATGGCAGGTGAGAAGATTTTCAGGTCCATCTGCACTTTGCTCTTCATGAGGTGCCAGCATCCCTCTCCTTGCTGCCTGGGAGGCAGCAGGGGTGCAGCTGGAGGCACGTGGCTTCCTCCTGTGTTCAGCTTTGCCAAGGAGGAGGAAACAGTCAAGATAAGGCAGGTCTGATAGGGAGCTTATAGTTGTGTGTTTTCAAGCTTTCCCTTCGCAAGATAAATGAGGGAAAAGAAAAAGGAAGGTCTTGAAGGAGAAAAAAATGTGTAGGGTTCAAAAACACCACTAACAATCACCATTTTAATTCTTTGCCATTAAAAATGCTTTTTCCTGCTTTGAAAGAACCCCAGTTGTTTAATTGACCCCAATAAGGAAATGGAATTTCTGTTCTTTATAAAAACCTGACCTGCTGATATTTTCCATCCTGAATTAGAATTAAAGTAGGCAGAGTGAGCAAACTTGGTGTATTTTATTCATCAAAGAACTGGGAGTATTTTGAAGGAGGGGTTGAGGAAGGCGATAGTTTCATGTTCCATTTTCTTTGTGAGCAGTGCAGCCCCGGATGTGTTTTGCTTTGGGATTTTTTGCAACCCAATTAAAAAACCCAGTTCCCTGATCCAGTTTACTGGGCAGCCCTGCACACAGTCAGTGCTGGCACAGCTACGAGGGCAGCATGATAACAGTGAGGGAGTGGGGACAGGCAGCTCTGGACAGGTCTATCCACCAGCTTTGTTGGGGAAGAAAATACACCATGGAACTATTAACATTGTATGCCTCTCATCCATAAGTAAAATGCAGTCATTGCCAGAGTTAAATATGATGAGCAGTTAACAATAACCTGTAACACTGTCCAAAAGCAGAGGTCTGGAGGAGAGGAAGAGTCTGGCTAATCCTGAAGGAAGAGACTCAGGTCTGTTAATCAGGTCTGGTGCTATTCACTAGCTTTTGTTGGGCTACCTGTTTTAGCACCACCAGAGCTCAGCTCAAACAAACAGACCTGCTTGTCCTTTAAGATAACCACTCTCATCAGCTCAGGATGCATGGGATTAGTAGACTTTGGTATCCCATGGCATTTGGGGAACTCAGTTGTGAATTGGCCTTAAATTATGCTTACAGGAGAGGTTGGCCTGAAATGATGTTCCCTTATTTACCAGTGACTTCACTTGTGTCCAAACTGATCCAAGTCAGGTAGCTGCAATAATTTGTGGTGGTGACTGTTGATATAGTAAGAGACTGTGGATTAAAGTTGAATAGCCACATTTTGAATAGGTAGGAGAACAGGTTTCTTGCATGCATCAGTAAATCAAAGGGCAAGTTATAAAGGCAACTGAGCGTGAATTACAGTAGGGCTAAGTTCCCATTGACCGAGTCACCCACAGAAGGAGCAATTCAAAGAGTCCTTGTGCCTCGCAGAGTTTACAGTTAGTCAGGGACCAGAGGGCTGCCTGATGTGAAATGGAGCAGCCGGGACTTGCCAAGGAGTAAAGACACCTCAGCCACATCTCTTTACCCTGTCATGGCCTTAGAGGCTCCATCCATCTAAGCTGAAGCACCCAGACATGCTTTCAGATTACTGCAACGGGCCACATGTCTTGACCAGGTCCCGTTGGGCAAGGCACAAACACAGGGGCTAAGTGTGAGCTGCCACGTGCCTCAGCAAGTAGTCAGTCTGGACACCTGAAGGACCAAGAGCAATGAACACACTGCACACGTTTCAGCCACTGTTCAGCTGAAACAGCAGCCAGCAGAAACCC
>VWZY01005679.1:39978-68819 GCA_013399075.1 Chloroceryle aenea | reverse complement strand
GCCTCCAGGAACTAGCTGATGTTCTGGCTGAACAGTGTTGTATCTCATCTCAGAGACTCGTGTCTTTGTCTTACAGTAGTCCTGTNCAGGTTAACAAGAAGTGCACTGCCATCCCACCTCTGTAAAATTTCTCCCTCACATAACAACCCAGGTGCAGAGAAAGCCACAGTCACCTTCAGAGGCCTGGCCATCTCGGGGACAGCAAGTGTCTATGTCCTGGCTGCTGAGAGCATTTAGTTTCCCAGCTGTGGCTGGACAGATGTGCTGGCGTGGGCAGACCAGCCGTGCCCGGCCGACCCACAGAACCTCTTTCACACGAGGGATTTGAATCCAAGTCCTGGTGGCCACGGACTAGGCTGGAGCAGCTAAATGGCTGAATCTGTCTTTTCATCCAGCTTTAAATCTCGGCCTTGGAAAGGCTGGATGCATCTGCTTCTAGCTTTACAGCAGCTCACAGCCAGAGCTCATTGCACGTCCATAACCAGATCTCTGTCCAACCTGCTTCACACTGACCTTCCTCTGTCAAGGGGTTTTAAAACACAGTCTCCCAGACATGTCTGCAGTTTTAATAACTGAGGGACCCTGCCACCAGTGCAGGGGCTGCAGGAGGACAGGCTGCTGGCTTCAGACCTCCTGTTGTTTTCAGATAGTTCCACGAGGTGAAATCGAATAGTTTCTGTAGGTAACGCATCCTTCCCATGGTCCCTGAGCCTCTGGTACTGTAGTTGCATATTCAGAGATCCCTCTATAATCAGCTGGGTTGTTCCTAATGCCACTTCCCATCTGGGTGTATGCCTGTGTGGGTACGTGCTGTCTCTTCTGGTCTGGGCCTGTCAGGGGGTGTCAGGCATGCACAGTTTACCTCTGGCATCCACTGGCAGGACACACTTCCTAAGGGTGTCTCACAGGGGGAGTTGTGATGGATGTTTTATTCCCCTTGGACACCATGGCCTCTCCCCACTAAGAGTCATTTTCCATTACATCTTTGGCAGAAGAAAAAGCTAAAGCTCGGGGGAATTGCAGCAATTCATTTTTCACTCAAGATTTACTTGAAAAAGCAGGAAAAACAAAAGTTCAATAGAAGACAGTTTAGCAGGGCTAAAGGTCTGAATATTTTTTTTCTTCATAGTGCTCTCTGATCATGCTGTGAGTAAGGTTGGTGTAAAGTACACCATGAAACACAGCATCCCGTGCAGTGAGTGTGCAGCTTTCTTTGCACCCAAGAAATGATAAAGCTCATCATGTACGACTGATAAAGCTTCTCATGTACAACTACTCCACTGTATGACCAGCAAACAGTCCTGCAGCTGTAGCAGAAACGGCTGTGCCTTCAGGCAAGGCTCAAACACCACCTCTCTCCTCAGTGCACATGGAGCTTTTCCCTTCCAAACAGCCACCCTGAACCAGGGCTGCTCACAGACCAGGCTGTATTCACCCAAAACCCAACAAAGAGGGAGAGGAACCTCCCTCATCCCAGTGCTTGGCTGCTGTTCTCTCCCTATCTTCCGTCCCCAAGCCACGGTGCAGCATTCCTCACTTCTCCCTGCCCACCAGGCAGCACAGCGGCAGGCTGGCTCCTTGGAGAAGCTCTTGCTTGGAACAGTGCAGGCTGTAGCAGAGGGCTGAGGGGCTGTCGCCAGCTGTCTGAACACAGCCAGCAAAACACCGTGTGGCTGGCTCTGGGATTTTTTTTCAAAGGCAATGAAGAGATGAGACAATTAATGAACTAAGTTCGGTGTGATTGCCATGGAGGTTACTTCACTGGTTATGCCTCACTTCTGAATACTTCCTGCTTTATGGAGATGAGGGATGTAAACCTCTCTAGGAGAAGTCTAGAATGTGTAAGGTCATAGATCCTTCTGCATCAGGAGGCTTTGCTTTCTTAACACCTTGCTCAGGCAAACTGGGTATTCACAGAACTAGAGACAGCTTTGGTGTCACGGGGTGACCCTGATGACAAACAAGGTATCTCATTTCTTCATTCCTCAACAACGAATCCTGACTATTAAAAAGGCTGAGATGAATTAGTGAGAAAGTCAGGAAGCACTGTAGAGCAGAGGGCTGGTTTCTGCTCACACCATGAGGGTGAAGTATCTTCATCTGTACCTTAAATGCCTCTGTGCAACAGAAAACATTGAACCACAAAGTTGTAGTTGTTCACATCTCATTTTTTGTACTTTGTAGTTCCTCACAAGGTGGTCATCCATGGCAGTGACTCGAGGGACATTCTGAACTGACCTAAGATCTTTCCTGCTGGCCCAATTCAACTGGTTTGTGTCTCCAGCAAGCGAGATCTATCATCTCTTCACCCATCAGGAAAGCTTCTGGGCAGCTGAAACTTTCCTATTCCAACCCCAAAATCCGGCTGGTGACATTCAGTCCGGAAGTTTGAAATACATCATCACTTGGTATTGTCCAGAGATCCCAGCTCAGCTGGTGAAGCTGTTGGCCCCTGGCTGTATTAATCAAGGAGCTGAAAGAGGCATAGCCAAAGAACCAGGTGTTGTGCTGCAGCACTGTGCTGTCTCCCTGGCTCTGTCACAGAAACCTCATACACGCTGCTGAAATCAGGCTCTTCAAAAGGGGCTACTGGTGGTGGTTGTCTCTCCCAGGCTGCCTGCTTGAGCGTCCTCTGCTTCTTGTATCAAAGTGTGAGGGACATTGACGGTTACATCTCAGCTGTCAGCTCCGAGAGGAGAAATTCACTGCAGTTCTCTTCTTCCCGGAGAGGCACTGGGAAAGATAAATCAATTTGTGGTCACCGTGTGCTTAGAAAATATCAGAACACTTCTGCAGGACAGGCTGGGAAGAAACTAGTAATTCTGCCTTCAGACCAGGGTTTCACTAGTGTGGAAGAGGTAAGGGAAGAGGGATTGAAAATTGAGGATGGACCAAGTGATTTTATCCTCCGGAAATAAAATCATAAGGAAATAAATTGGCAAAGGTAGGAAAATACACCCTGTCTTCCCGGTAGGTGTTACTTCATCTCTAAGTCTTCTGCAAAAGGATTCAGTTCCCTTTCACTCGGATCCTCTGAAAGCCTGCTCCCAGTCCCAAGAGAGCGGTGCAGAGGAGGAGGAAGCCAAACAGAACAGTATGGTTTACAAGCATTTTAGATTGTAACTCATTAACGAAGAACTCCCAGGGAGTGGAACAACTTTAATGTTCATTTTGCCCTTGACTTTTCTCTTACACTAACACAAGGCAGTTTCTCACCCTGAGACAAGTGATGTCTACTGTGAATTTCACTGTAAGCCCCTTTTGGGTTCTTTTTTTCTTTTCTTTTTTCTTTTCTGAAGCAGGATGTCTAGTTATCCAGTAAGTGGCAGCAAATGGCTTGAAGTTTCATCAACAGTAAGTCGTTACCCAGTGACTCTTTGCCCAGGGCATGAACAGAAGTGATGGATTTCTGTACAAACACTTGCCAGCCCTCAAAAAGAACTTGCCTTTTAACTCCCAGTAAGTAAAACCACCTCAGTTCACAAGATTCTTTAGCAAAAATGATGCAACTATTCAGCCTGGAAGAGCTCACGCTGCCTAAACCAAAATCTGATTGCTCTGGCTTTGGTGATGTCTCATGTGAATGGTGAGGAAGCTTTAAATAAATAATAATAATAATAAAAGCTATGCAAGCAGCCACATTTCCCTTGTTTTATCAAGTACTTAGTAAATAGGAGAAATGAGGTGTTCAGAAAAAGAAACAGTCATAAAGAAATGCATTTCAAGATCACCTGGGTCTTCCTGCTTCTTTTTAGTTCCTTTGTAAAAAGAAAAAACTGAGCTGTATTACAAACCAGTGCTAGCATTTATTAAAGAAAAGGAAATGGAAACAACTATTTGCCCACAAGCTGTGTCTAAAATGGCACTTAAGTGCCATTTCAAGCGAATTTCATGGCTAATTCTGGATATTGTCAGGTAAAATGAGAGTTCCTCACTAATAAACGCTGAGCTGGAGTAGTCTCTTCTAGTGAAACACGGAGTGCCTTTTGCCCACGGGAGAGAATGACCCCTCACTGTTTTCATCCTCCTTCCAGGCAGATAACTTTATCTGCCTGCCACACTTACCTCGCCTCTTTGTCATTTAAATTAAGGCAGCGAGGCTGATAGGACCTTGTAGGGTCCAACGCTGTCTTTCCATTTAGTTGCCATCACCCGGCTCAGGCAGACACATGGATGGCTGTGAACTCCAAGGGACCCAAAGAAGCTAAAGCTGCCATGCAATAAAGCTGACTCTGGAAGAACTGTCTTTCAAAGATGTGTATTGAGATTACCCTTGGGAGAGATGACAGGGTGCTGCTGAATCCATCATGATCACTTGAAGCTGCTGTGACAGGAGCCATCTCCTGTAAAGTGAACTTTAATGTAGTCTGCCACAATTTAGTTCTCTCTGGGTCTTAAAGTTCTTAAAGTCCACCTTGAAATGAGGTCTGGTATGGCCCTGCCCAACTATGATAGTACAGTTAGGATGACTACATGATTCCGGGGCTTGGATTTCTGCTCTACTGGCAGGAGCAATTGAGGGAGTTAGTACTGATTTTCAATCTCTAGGTGAATAACAAGCTGATTGCTATCAAGATTGTCAGAAGGATCTGAGAAGTACATGTTAAAAACCCCACAAAACTATGCCCAATGGCAAGGCAGGTATTTTGTTGCTCTTTTGGTTTGATCTTAATAATTGAAATACTGGAGGCAGAGCCTCTTAAATGAAAGGCTTCCTTTCCAGGCTGAAAATCTGGGGGTGTTGAGGGTATCTGAGACATAGTGAAAAACCATGCAACCTGTGTCACTGAATCTAACCTCTTCTGTCACAGGCAGCCCTGTCACATGGTCACTCAGAAAGGGATTTCCTCCAAAGAAGGAGTTGATGCTCCTTCCTGGAGACTGCCTCACTGCTGTGCAATGGCACAGGCAGCAGCATCAGGCTGGGCAATACTGTCCTGCACCATCCTGCTCAGCCCAAGGCAGAGGCCTCCTCTGAACTTTCTGTTCCATGAATTGCATTTCTGAACTGATTCCTTTGCTGGAGGTCTCTCTGCTTGGGTGTCCTGCTGCCTGCTGGGGAATAACAGCAGGCAGAACAGGGGGAGAGGAGTAGCACTGTTTGGTGGCACTCAGTGGAGGGGCAGTGGGTATGGAAGAGGAGAGAGGAGAGAGAGTAGTGGAAGAATAAATGAGAAAACAAGGAAAAGGAATAGAATAGGATAAAGAGGTAAGATAAAGAAAATAGATAAACCCTCATGTGGCCAGGCTGTACAAATTACAGTTTACAGGTTTCTTTTGCCTGAAGCTGCAGTGTTCTGCTGCCATGCCTGAAGAGTGATGGTGGTTCCCCTCTTTATGTGTATGAAATCACACTCTGTGTGTGCTGGTGAGAAGAGTCATACTCAAGATCTCAGAGGATGCCTAAGCAAGGCCTTGCAGTGTGATGTTCCCATTGCTCTTTGCCTCCTGGATGTACCTCCATAGATGCATCCTATGATCATGTGGTCATTTCACAGAGATAGCTCATAGTTGTTCTGTAGCTGACATCTGTGAATGGATCTTGCTCCATTATTCCATTATCCCAGCTTCTCGGGCACCAGGTCACAGTTTTCTGGTTTGAAGTTTTTCAAGCCTTAGGCAACGAGCTTCCCCCCAGGCCCCCACTGCTGTTGCAATTACTGTCACTGCTGAAGTGCACAAAAGAAGGAAATGTGGATTTTTACTATGAACACTTGTTCCTTATTTTTCAGAAAGCATGTCTGTAGTGCTGTCATGGTGTACACTGCTGAACTCCACTAGACAGTGTGCTGTTCTCAGTGTGGGGTAGCCAGGACGACCTTAAGAAGGGTGGCTGTGCTGATGGACTCCGAGGCTTCTTGCTCAGACCTTAATGGTTTAAATGTCCTAGTTCTCTCCTAACTGCCAGGCCACACTGCTCTGTGCTGCTCACAGCAAGCAGGCTGTGTGTGTAATTAACCACGCAGGACAGCAGACAAGCAAAAAAGACACCAGAGCATCTGTGAGCCTTTAGCAGGTAGAGGTGACAGTAATAAATGTAAAGAGGGCGTGTATTCTGCTGGGACCATGGTCACATCCAGAGGGAGGCAAAACCCACTGGAGTGAGGAAACCTGATAAACCTGGGCTGCTTTACCCCTTTGTATCTGTCCCATTGGTATCCTTTCATCCAGTAAACAGACAATTGATGAAGAGGAGTTAAACCAACCGTGCAATTAACAGTCTTTTAAAGACTTCTGTTAAGTCCTGTTTGTCAGTGGACTTTAGTGCCACTCCTACGTATGTGAGAAGTAAACCTCAGAGCAGCTAGAAGCGTGCCCCGAGGTCTGTGCTAGGATGAGATGACACTTGACCACATGGCCACTAGCCTGTGACCAAGGGATTTGTGGTCTCCTGGCAGTGACAAATGTACTGGGGAGCTGGCAACGCCCATGAGGAACATCCACTGTAATCACAGAATAGAATCATAGAATAGTTTGGTTTGGAAGGGACCTTAAAGATCATCTGTTTCCAAGCCCCCTGCCATGGGCAGACACATCTTCCACATCTCCCAGGCTGCTCAGAGCCCCATCCAACCTGGCCTTGAACACTTCAGGGGGTGAGGCATCCTCAACCTCCCTGGGCAGCCTGTTCCAGTTCTCACACTCTCACAGTGAAGAACTTCTTCCTTCCATCTGATCTAAATCTAGCCGCCCTGCTGCAATTTCCTGGAAGATAAACAAGAGTCAGCACTAATAAGCTACACTATTTCCAAAACACCCTACTTAACAGCTTGCAGAATGGGAAAACTTGCAGTGTTTCCCACAGCTCCAGACAGTGGCAGGTGCTTTAGCTCAAGCCTTATGGTGCCTTAACCTGCTCCCCTGAAGACACCGTGATCTCCCAGTTCCCGTTGAACCTATCCAACTGCATTTCACAGAATGGCTTGCAAAGAGACAAGAGTTTTCCATGAAGGGCAGCTGCTGTGCAGAAGAGAGACCCAAACTCCTCCTTCCCAAACAGGATGGGCATCACCTGCAGCTCCCTGCAGCAGCAGATCTGCTGGGGCTGGGGCTGTGCCCAGGAAGACAAGCAGATATGGGAAGAAGCTGGAAGGAAAGGTGTTGGTACCATGGGAGTCTGCTGAGGATGAGAAGTTGGGCTCTCAGGATGCAAATCCACAGGAAAAGCAGGATTCGTGTTTGCTGCTTATGGGAAACTTTCTGAAGTTGTTCTCACAGAACTCTCTCATTTACAACAGAGGCCGAGTTTTTGACAAGAAAAATTAGAAAAGGCACTTAAAAGGCTTGGGAAATGTATCTGCTCCTGGCCAGGGCCAAGGCTTTCTATACAGCCCTGAACAAGTCACTTCATTTTTCCATGCTTCAGTTCCCTCACTTATAAAACTGGAATAAAGATACTTGGTAACTGTAACTAAAATTTCTTAATCAGTGCCAAATATATAGCGTCTGAAAAGCTTTTGATGACATCTTTTCCCAAACTGGGTATCAAATTCCTGCTTTTGGAAAATAATTTCCATTTCTGCATAAGTATTTAAAGGTGCCACATGTAACACTGCTGAGATTGAGATGATGGCATTTCAGAAGGCAGTGATAAATAAAACCAGTTGCCTAACAGAAGATTAGTCCAGACCATGCAATCAAAGCCAAGCCTTCTTTTTTATTCAAAGGGAGATCCACTCCCTACCGAGATGCTGAAGATAAGGCTCACAACCAAGGGAACTGAAGAGAGCAGCCTTTGATTTCCAGAACCACCCCACTGCTGAGTGTGCCCTCAGGGGAGAACAGATTCACCTACAGCTGCTTAAAGCTGATTCAGCCCTTCCAGGGCATCACATGCAACATACGTGTCTCGGGACAAGCTCAGGGGAATGGTTCTCACAACCACTTTGCTCTTCCTTTCCCCTTTCTCAGCTAGGTGCTCTCTCTGTGATACCATTCCTTACAGAGACTGCAAGCATTTCAGCAAAGGCTCTAGCTCTTCCTCCAGCCTGTCTCCAGCTGGCTTTTTTGACTTCAGGTTCATGGTACCACGAGTAACTATCAGATCTGAACTCTCCCTTTCTGGGTTACAACCTAGGTAATGGCTTTACTATCTTAAAATGCAACTTATAGTGAATTTATTTTTTTTCTTCCTTTCCCCCAGCTTCCCTACCAGCCTTACCAAGTTCCTCTTTCAGAATTAAAACCTCTGCATTTGGAGGAGCACACATCGCAGCACTTCTATATTCTGGCAGCTCCTTTTCCTTCCAGCACTTTGCAGCTTCACTTGCAAAACCCAGCCCTCTCTGCCACAAAGACCAAAAAAGACGACATGGTCGGGGCCAGCGCGGAGAAATGCGCTTCCAACTAAAGCCTGCTCATGTCCGGGCGGCCCCGGATCCAGGTCCGCCCTCTTTATTCACCTTTCAAACTCGTCAGCCAGCAGCTTGTGCCCGGCGGGTATGCTCTGTGGAGGATCCCCTGAGCTTTCAGGTTTGGCAGCATTTCTGGAAAGGTTCTGCTCACCTTTCCCCGAGAAAGCTTTGCCTCCCTGACTCCAGCCCAAGCCCCTAAGGGCATGGGCTCTCCCTGTGCCAGACTTCACCCTTCTCTGCCCAGCAGCTACGCAGGGATCTGCCTCAGCAATCCCAGAGCCCTGGAAGAACAAGCTAAGGAGCTCCTTTGCTTTGGAAGAGAGAGATGCTCCTGAATATTCCATGCAAACATGGCTTGGATTTTGTGGTTGGGCTCACAGGAGGATGACTGAACTGCAACATTAAGCTTCTCAATGCTCAAGAAACACTGAGCCCACTGTAACTTGCATGGTGAAGTGTTGTTTATGCAGAGGATTAACAGATCCCTCAGATAAAGGTGTTTGTTTTGATAGCTTATCCGCCCTGGGCAGGTCAGAGGAACAACCCGCATGCTTTTACTTCTAGAACAGGCTCTTCAAAGAGAGCTTCAGTAGCGTGTCTGGTGTCAGACTGCAAATCTCCAGTTCCTGCTGAATCCACTTAGGTGACACGACCGTTTGCTACTAGGCTTGTGTTTTTTCCTTGACCTTAATATGGTCATTGGGTTTGGTTTCATTTTCTGCTTTTTGGTAAAACTCCCCTGAGAGTTCTCTAGCTGCGAGGTCTGGGACAGTCATTTCTGTCGCCGTTTTGGTGATGGGAGGGGAAACAGTTCCTCCAGGAATCAGTTCAGGCTTTGCAGCATTACACACACCACTGGGTGTTACTGCTCACGTTTCTGCAGGCAGAATCAGGCCACATCTGCCAAAGACCTTTCTGAGACTGGCACAGGTAGTGCCTGGCTCTCTGACTTTGGGGTAAACCTGCTTAATGTAAGCCTGAGTCATCTCAGTTATCTTGGCTCTCACTCCCCCTCGAATCTTCTCTGTGGTTCTGTAGTTTCTAGGGACTTAGCCCAAGTTATCCCATGCCAAACAAAGCAGCTGGGCTGCAGCACACTGTGAGATGCCCTCCAGCTGGCAAAGAGTCTCCATTTCTTGCCCTTCGACACATTTGCAGCTTTGCTGGTGCATGATCCTGCTCAGCTTCACGTCTGAGAAGCAACCAGCTCCTCGTGATGGTAACAATGCTCATCCATGATAACTGGGCAACTGCTGGAAGTACTGGGGACCTCCAGGTCCCTGTGACATTAGAGGACGGAGGGCAATGAGCAGACAGACCAACAGAGCACAGGGCTGAAAGCAGCTTTCTCACCTAATGTGCAAGTGAGCTGGAAGCCCTGCTCAGGAACCCCAGATCTGTGCTCACTGGCTCTGTGTGATGGCTGAGGGATGGAGAGCTTCTGAGGCTCTTGCTTCTGCTGGACTTGGTTATCCAGTGCCATCAGTTTATGGTTCATTGTGTTTAAAAATGGAACATCAAGGATGTGCATTTATTGAGTGTGGGCACTGGTTTTTCCTACCATGGCAAGGTAAATCTGGAAACAAACAAACAAAGAAACAAACAACTTGTTATTTTAAACACTGAGGGACATTTAAATGGATGAAATTTCAGGGTAGCTCACTCATGATGTGTTTTATCTGAGATACTGCTGTAGGCTTTTGGTGGTGAGCAGCTGCAGTGGCAGCATCTGCTTTAAAGCTCTTCAGAATCTGATAATGCCTTTCTGCAAGGTCTGTGCCCCAAAGCAAGAGGATGTTTTATAGCTTGTGCAGTTTTCCACGGGTGAAGAGAGGCACGGTAGAAGTTGCTAGTGCAGGAGAGACATGGTTCCCAGGGGCTGCCCAGGCACTGGAGTGCTGAGTGCCAGGAAGCACAGGGAGCTGGTGATGCTGGGTGCCAGCGATGCTGGGTGCTGCTGAAGCCCATGGCTGAGCAGGTCTGTCCATATCCAACAGAGGGTGGTGACACATATTCCTTAGGCAACTCCTCCAAATAACTTCTTTAGAGTGAAGAATTCCACTGGTCTATTTTGCTATAAAAGTACCAGAGATATTGGCAGAGTGACCATCTGATTTTGTGTCTGCTGTAAAGAGACCTGGATAGACATCTTCCAGCTGGCACAACGTGGACTCCCTTATTATATAACTTGATCTTGTTTTCCTCTCTTTAGGAAGAGGTGTGGTCTCTCAGATGGGATTAAAAAGAAGAAAGCAACAGATGTATGGCCATTACATATGCTGTAGCAACTGCAGCAGGTTTCAGCTGTACTCTTTGCTCTATTTACTCAAAACTTCCTCTCTTTACTCAAAACTTTTTTTTTTCTCACCATTTGGTAACACCATTTCACCCCACAGGGATGTAGAGGCCTTGTTCTCACCCAGGAGGGGTGAGGGAAGGAGGCAACAAATAAATGAGGGAGGGCAGGGGCCCCTCTGCTGCCCATCCCTTCCTGCATCTCTCCCCTGCTTCCTCCAAGCCAACGGCTGCCGTGTTGCAGAGGTCTCCAGGTACTCCCAGTCTGGGAAGCTGCTCTTAGGACACCGTGAATGAGGCAATGTCTTTTTTTTCTGTCAGATTTCAATACCTGATGGGTTAAGGTCCTGGCTACCTACTGCTGAGGCAGCAGCTGAGGTTGTACTCTGACAGTGGCAGCTTTGTGTTCCTGGCTGGAGCCCACTTCTGTAGGACCCTGGGTGGGAAATGGGCCTGCCCTTGGCTGTGGCAAAACTCCCTTGGAGTGTAGGAGGTGCTCAGAGCCCTGAGGACCTTTAGCCACCTGCAGGTACCGTTGTCCTCTCTGATAGCACTTGAGGCTCCCGAAAAGGAGAGGTGCTCGTTGTAGCAAGGGGATTTCGAGGGGCATTCATAAACTGGACTGCAGGCAGAGGGCTTTGAACCGCTGGGCTGTGACAGCCCAAATGAGGGAGCAAGGGTGCAGAAAGGAGTTTTCATCTTCTCACCTACTTGGGATGTGAATAGCTGAGCTGTTGTGCAGGTGAGCTGCTTTGGGTGTTGGGCTGTTCTTTGTTCCCAGGAATGCTGCACGGCTCCCTGGGAGAAACCCTCCCACCTCTGAATTTCACAGGGCTTTACATTCACGGGTCAGACGATAATCAGGGAGCCCAGATGCTTATTTGTCTTCCTTCATTCCTCCACCCCCTTACTAGCTGCGATGAACCAGTGTGGGAGGCTGTAGCTGCTATTACAGCTGGCTTTGTTCGGTTTGGGTTTATGTTTTTCCTTTTTGTAGTTTGCTGAAACGAAGGAGCCGGCTGACTTTTTATTTTGCAGGCTTCATCCCCTCCAGGCAAACAAAAAGAAACACCTGGGCACAAGTAACTGAGGCCCACAGTGTGCTCGAGAGGATTCAGGTAATTAATTTTAAGATGAGTGTAGCCAAACCCAGTAACAAACGAGTAGCTTCACTGGTATCACAAACTGTGACTCCTCACTGCAAGGCCTTGCTGTAGGTGTGGGTGAAAGACCACCTAGGTATCAGGGGGCATCCCCCTATGTCACGAGATGTAAATGCTAGATTTATTGCTCCCCTGTTGCTGTTTGCTGTTGAATCTCTCTGGTCACAGCTTTGGGATCCAGCTGTGCTCCTCATAGACATTTCTGACTGGTTTTGGGGCATTTCTGAAGAATCCACAACAGCAAGTTGTCAGCTACTCTGTTGTTGCTAAACCTCAAAGTATAGATAAATAAATCCAGGTATTAACTTCAATAGAGTTTGATTCCATAGCCTTTATCTCCTACAGAAGCTCGTGCCTTAGATGTAATATAACTTATCAGTTTAAGTGTATTAGGCAAGAGCCCTGGGGTAGTAAATGAGCTGATAACAGCAAACAAACAAAAAAAAGCACAAGCTTATGCTGACGTCATTTTAAGTGTTGCAATAACCAGTGGGAATTACCTTTTAAAGCTACAAACTGCATCCGTAAAAAGCCTGCCCACCCTTTTGAGAGGAGATGGGGCTCGAGGTTGCAAACACCAGGAATTGGGTCTGGTCAGCCCCCAGCACAATGGAGCCCTGTCAGGGCTGGCTGCGGTTCGGAGAGCCTTGGAGCTGATTAGTCACACCACCACTTGGGTTTCTTCCATGGGAGCACTTCATTAGATTGAACGCTGCTAATTTAAGAGATAACAAGATAAAGTTAGCCCGGTTAAGTGTATGTGGTGGTTTTATCTTTTATCAGCGGTAGGCTTCCCTTGTCTTTTTCCTCTTACAAGTGTTGGATTGGCGATTCCCCACAAGCTGTTATCAGCACTCACCTGAAAGGAAAGGAGCTGGGAACTCCCTTTCTGCAGGGGGCAGGCAGCCCTGCAGAATGGGCAAGTCAGTGAGGACTTGGCAGGCCTTCAGAGGGTGACAATGACCACTGTTTAAAGCCAGGCTAGGGGGAGGCTCCGTGGGGTGTAAATTGTGCCCCCATCTAGCCAGACACCGCCCTGCACACCCTGCAGAAACAAGCAGAGAACCTGTAACTAACTACTCCTATAAAAAATGCAGTGCCTGTAAAATGGTGATTAAGCTCATCCATCCCATCTTAAATCATCCTGATTAGATTAACTGGAATAGCCTTCCAGGAAAAACCCATCCATCCATCCATTGATCCACCCATCCACATATGCATGTACATAGACAGGTATGCCTGACGTGAAAGTGATCTCTCCACAAGCTTCTCAGTACCTACAGCTGCAGAACTCCCTTGCCTCAAAAAGTTTGTTGGTTTCAGAATTTCTAAGCTCAGATCCCCCCAAATGACAAATGAGGCCTCAAAGCAGTGATTTAGGCTCTCACAAATGAGAGGTGCCTTCAACCTGCTCCATGGTTTGGCAGGCAGAAGGGAAAAGGACAGAGGGCTGAGGCAATGCTGTTCCTGAGTCTAGAACAATAAAGAGGGGATGAATCAGCATAGATGAGGAAAAAGCTCTTCTTGCTTTGTTGTTCTTGCTATATTTATTCTCATGAGTATTATACATTCACACATCCTACCAGTCGAAATAGAATGTCCCTAAAGTGTGGAGTTTGAGCAAGGGAAATGAGATCAGTAGCAGTTGTCAGGTCTGAGTCACCCCCTCACTGGTTTTTGGACCATGGAAGTGAGCAGCATGTTCCAAGCAATATGCTTACTGGAGTAAAAAAATAAAATAAACTCACTCACCACAACCTATTTACATCAAACAATATTATTGTGGCTACAGCCTCCAGGGAAAAAAAGGAGCTGAATCCAAAAGGGGACTTTTGATGGCAAATAGAAGTAAATAAAAGACTGGGAGGAAAACTAATTTAATGAATATGATTCACTTAAATATTTACAGAATAAATCTTTCTCCAGCATGCATTCAGAGTAACTAAAAGCAAAATTTGGCTCTCCCCCGTTTAAAATAAGAAGTGGGTAATATTTAACTTAAACAAAGAAGTGTTTATTATTAGATGCTGTCAGGTTGCATTGCAACGTCTAACTTCCAGAGGGCTGGATTCGTTGGGAAGATCCAGAATGCAGAGTTAAGCACCCAAGCTTCCTTTGTGGTGTGCCAGGAAAGGAGCAGAGGCATGCAGAAAGCTGAAGGAACTTGCCTACTCATTTGAGGGGCTTTTTTTTTGTCAGCTACAGTTTATTACAAACCTGCATCTTCTTCTCATGCATCCCACAGAGGAAACTTTGCTTCATTAGCATCCACTTAATCTGTCTCCAGCAGCTTTTCACCTTATCTAGGTTGGTGTTTTAGCAGAGGAATGTGCTGCACCTGCTGTAGCACTCCTGGAGTCTGGAAGCTGGACCCCTTCCAGAGTGAATGAAACCCTAAGGTCTCCTCCAGGAGCACAGCTGGGTGCTCAAACCACAAGTGCGTGTCCACTCCATCGGACCAACCAAAAGCTCAGCTTAACTAACACTCCTAAGGGCACCTCGTGTAGGTGCCAGGTTTTCAGCATCAACTCTTGGACTCTGCAGATCCGCTGCATTTCTCATCGTGTGGACAGAGCCCTTTTCCCAGGCTGCTCAGACTGATTTTCCTGCTTCCCCTTTATCACTGGCCTACAGCTCCTTCTCACCTTCACCAGCATTCAGCTGCTTCTTATAAAGCATGGAATGGCTGCACAAAGATAAACAAACAATCAGCCCCCAAATCTGTCCTTGCAGAGTGCAAATCAAGTAGTGGTAGCTGACGGGTGGTGAATAACAAGGCTCCTGGCTATGGAAAAGACAGTGAGAATCAACACTATTGATCGGTAAGGAAAACATCTCAGAATGTTTAATGTGTGTCTGCCTCACGTCCCTGTAGCTGCCTAATCGCTGGCACTTGGAGCCCTCCCAGCAATCTGTTAGCTCGGGAGTGCAGGGGAGAAAGGATTTCTGGCAACTGGGTGCAGTCAGGCCTGTATGAGATACCCGTGTGCCATCAGCAGATCAATACCACTGCCTCTGCTTGGACAATGCAGCCCCACGCAGAAGGACCTGTGACACCAAGGTGACCATGAGCCAGCAGTGTGCCCTTGTGGCCCTCGGGACCCCTGGGGTGCATTAAGAAGAGTGAGCAGCGGGCTGAGGAAGGTTCTCCTCCTCCTCTACTCTGCCCTCATGACTGTAGCTGGGGTACTGTGCCCAGTTCTGGGCTGCCCAGTTCAAGAGGGACAGGGAATTGCTGGAGAGAGCCCAGTGGAGGGCAACAAAGATGAGGAGGGATCTGAAGCATCTCTCTTAGGAGAAAAGGCTGAGAGACCTGCTCTGTTTAGCCTGGAGAAGACTGAGGAGAGAATCTTATCAATGCTTATCAGTCTAAAGGGTGGGTGTCAAGGATGGGGCCGGTGTCTTTTCAGCGGTGCCTGTGATAGGACAAGGGGCAATGGACACAGAGGGGAACACAGGAAGTTCCACCTGCACGTAAGGAGAAACTCTGAGGGTGACGAAGCACTGCCACAGAGAGAAGTTGTTGAGTCTCCTTCTCTGGAGACTTTTGAAACCTGCCTGGCTCTGTTCCTGTGCAACCTGCTGTAGGTGACCCTGCTCTGGAGGGGGGTTGGACTCGATGATCTCCAGAGGTCCCTCCAACCCCTACCCTGTTGTAATCTGTGATTCTGTGAATCTGAGTCTCAGAGTGCTCCTGTCGCACACCTTGGCAGGTCCTCCTTATCCCCCTGGCCCACTATCACTTTCTGCATGGAGAAATGTCCTTGGTGAGAGGGAGCAGGAATGCCTTTGTGCAGAGCCCATGCCGTGAGCGTGCTGGGTGTGCATGCTGCATGGGTATGGGTGTGAAGAACCTGCTTTCTCCAACTCCAGCACTGCAGACTGTCAGGTAGGTGCTGAGCTGCTCTCCACCATCAAGGCAGAGCTGCACCATGGCGTGCTCTGATTAGGTGTTTGTGACAGGATAAAGTAGGAAAGAACAGGGAAGCAGCTCCTGAAATGGGGGCTTTCCTGGCTTAGGTGGAAGTACGGAGGTGGAACAGGTTGCAGTGAATATAATTTCACCTGAAGTTTCAAAATCAAAACCTCTTTGAACTTGCTGCATGTCCAGAACACTGCAGGATGAAGTACAGAGTAATCAGCGTGCAGCAATACCTACTTCTGCTTGTTTCACAACCATTTCCACAGCAAACTTTCTGCCGAGTCCTGCTGGATCTGGCCCTGAGTTACAATTCCCAGAGATGATTAAAAGTGTATCTTACAGCTCTCACAGAGTCTGAAATTTCAGTCTGAAATCAAATAGCTTTCTGTGGACAAAAGGCAGAGACCTCGTTCAGATTGGTGCATAATCTGTGTAGGGTTTCTCCAAGTTACATGGAAAGAGAAAAACAGCCTCTGAGGGCATGATAACTAAAAAGAGAAGGAACTTACATCATCCATGGCTTGAAGGAGTGTTAGGAACTAAACCCCAGCCTGATGGAATGGGTTGCAAATGCTGAGGAAAGCAGGTTGGCTGTTGGACGCAAATTAGAGGCTGGAAGCCAGGCAAAATAAGAGAACGTAATGGAGAGTGTTGTCCTGGGACAGATCTCTCGGAGACAGAAAATTTGGGCAAGCAGAGCTGAGAGGAAAAGCAGCCTTGGAAAGAGTGAGCAACACAACCACGCTGTTCATTCCCAGGTTGTTTCAGGGGCACAGGCATGCGTGCTCTTCCCTGTGAACAGGCAGGACTGAACACCCAACAATAAAATAAACCCATCAGGCCATTGGGTATTGGCTGGCTGAAACAAAACAGAAAGCTGCTCCAGCTGCATCAGCTGTCGTGTGTCTGACCCTCACGCACAGGAACCCAGGTGTATTCGTAGCCAGATCTGGAAGGGAAGTAAAATCTAATCCTTATTACTCCAGAGGGGGGAGTTTTACCAACATGCTCCCTTTGATTTACCACAAGGCCTGAAAACTGGAACAATAACCAAGGACTGCTCAGGAAAGACTCCAGACACAGTGCAAGTGGAAGGTATTCTGTGGGCACAGCACTTCAGCTGATATTTCATCTATTGAAGGCTTATTTAAAACAAAAATGCACAGCTGGGCTCTGAGA
The DNA here is from genome assembly GCA_013399075.1 of Chloroceryle aenea. Taxonomy (NCBI): domain Eukaryota; kingdom Metazoa; phylum Chordata; class Aves; order Coraciiformes; family Cerylidae; genus Chloroceryle; species Chloroceryle aenea. Next base: position 51,906 of record VWZY01005679.1, on the reverse strand, counting down.
ACCAAAGCTCAAGAAGGACTTCGGAACGATAACGGACAATAAATCATAACGGATTAACAGCAAGAATAATGCCTGGGACTTATCAAATGATGTCAAATCATTTACTATGAGGCAATTACCATCCACAGTGTTTCCAATTATAACAGCAAACGGCCAGCTCTGTTGATTCAAGATACGTCTATAATGTTGGGAGCTAGAAAAAGTGTTTTCATGCCTTGGGAATGTGAATTCTGTTAATGCATTACCAGCAAATACTGCCACGGAATACAGGACACAGCAAGAAGAACAAATGCCAGGGCCAGGGTTACTACAACACTGTTACATCCTACAGCAAAGCCCAGGAATACGCTGAGCATGCTGGTTAATGTGCTTCCAGCTGTTCCCTTAACTTTGGTCTTAGCCTTGCTATTGTCCTAGTTGAATGATTTTACATCATTCTCTTTAAGTAGAAATATTGGAGGGGAATCTCTGCACTTGTACAGTTGTGAACTGCTAACCTGTGCTAGAAAGACCAGTGCTTTCTTGTAAAAAGTTGCTATTTAGCAACTGGAATAAATGCAAAGTGTGATTTACTATCTATCACCCATGAAGAACTTACCAAGTTACCCGATGGTGTGAGCAGCAAACTAAAAAGATGCTTTATGGTACTAAGGTTAGGAAGAAAGAGGTGAATCTCAATGCACTCACCTGGTTTGTCCTTCCCCTCAGCACAGCATCTGCTGTAACCAACAGGAGGAATCTGCAGAGAGTGTTTTGCTAAATGCAGCAAGACTTGTCTGAAGTCTGGGTCCACCCTCTGCCTGTCTGTCACTGTTACAGTACTAATGGGGACGTGGCTAAAGAACATAGATAGCAAAGGCAGTGAAGGTGGGGAACTCTGTCACTTTGGAGGTTATATAACCAAAAAAGTGCTTTGATTATTGCAGTTATTTGTGCGTGGGAAACCAGTAGCAGCTATGCTAACGAGACACCTCCTTGATTAATCCTTTGCTGCCATGAGAAGGGACTTGCTAGCTTGGGTAAAGTAACAGTGTTAGTGCAGCAAAGCTTTCTAAATGTAGAAGCCAAAGTGAGGCTTGAATAAAACTGGAGGCCCGGGACACCTCCTTACAGCAAGATCTGTGAGGTAGGATTGGAGACAATTTAGCTCAAACCTCTTCATAATTAATCACAGTAGCTGAAGTCATCCAGTGCTGGGTTTCCTCTCCCTCAGCTCAAACTCTCTGGCAACCAGGGTGCTGTGGTATCAGGCCAGCCTGGACATACATTTCCTTCCCTGGACCACAGATCAGCAGCTGGAAAAGTCTGAATGAAAGCCCAAATTGGCAAGGCTTTCTGATAAAAATCTTACTGTGCTCATCTGCTGTAGCACTGTAGGCACCTGAAAGTCACAAAGTCAAGGCCATTAAAATGCTGCACAAACAAAGTGAAGATAAAACTTACACAGGCAAACACAGTTAAATCATCGTGCCAAGCCAAAAGCCTCTGCAAACACAGACTTCTGAGAGGCTTTATTCAGCTCCAGAAAACTGGAGGTGGTGGGGAGGTCCTCATGGCACATACAGCTCAAACCCAGCTACATCTCTTGCTGCTTGGAAGCCCTGTCAACCTTTAACTGATACCATGTCTCAAGTAGAGACCAGATCTGCAGACATACAAAGGAAAAGAATTTGAGTTAGTCCTAAGGGTATAGCAGGGAAACCCCCTGGCAGAGTTGTCCCTGTTGCCCTCCAGTGCTGGGTGTCATAAAAGACACTCACCACCTTTCCATTGCTCATTCCACCTTAACTTGCATCTGCAAAAGCTTCAGTGTGGACTTAGACAAGGGTAATGAGAGTTGTCCTGTAGCCTAGTTGAACAGGAGACTGGTGGTAGCTGTACTAATCAAATAGCACTTCTGATAATTTAACCTGCAGCTTTGCTAATCCTGCCCAGAGAAGCTGAGGGCTTTTGTCTGCAAAGAAATAATACTGGGATTTTTGGAAATAAAAATCAAGAATGCCCAAGGAAAGGGTGTTGTTAAGAAGAAAAATATTTGGAGTAGAGATACTGCTGGTGGAAGAGGGGAACAACTCAAACATGGAAGAAGAGATGGAAAGGGGCAATGATCTTAAATCCCTTCAGCAACCTCTTCTGAGGTGTCCAGACCTTCATTCCTCACTCGGCTATCTCTGCTCTTTCCTCCTCTGTCAGACTGCAGCCTGGCACTGTCGGAATCTCTCAGGCCTGCTCTGCCAGCTTAACGTTGACGGGATAGATGGACAGTGTCCGAGGTGGAACCACAATATTAAACCCCCTTTAGGGTGCTTAATGATGGGAATGAGCACTCCTTTGGGCTGCATCGGAGGAAAGGAGTGAAGACCACCTAGGGCTAACGTGCAGTTCTGTTCCCCTGATAAAGCGGCAGGGAAGACAAAGCCATGAAAGGGAGGCAGGCGGTGGAGGAGGTGCTGATGTGCAGAGCTGCAGCAGTAGCGGTGTTGGAGCTGGAGTACTTTGGAAATCCAATAGGGGCAATATCTGGGGGAGAGAGGGGTTACTCTGAAGCACGAGGTCTCTTTCAGTGATGTCAGATGCCCTAATAAAAGCAATTACTTTGTATGAACCTTTGCAATACCCTCAGGTCTAAGGTGAAAGAAAGAAGGCACTGAAGCGACGTCAGCTACAGTCTGGTGCATCCCTCCCCCTCCTCCTGTCTGCCCAATTCATTTATTTAGGCATCTGAACTCGGTACCTTCCCCCCTCCTTTCTCCCATCGCTGCCTGCCCCTGCCTGGCCTGGAAGGGCTGGGGCTGGCTCCCAGGGCTCCCCAGTGCTGGGGCTGGGGTGGGGGCAGGCACAGTGGGCTGTGGAAATTTCACACGGAGACAGGTTTCATGGGAAGGGTGGGTTAATTAGCTCACGAAATACTGTCTTATCTCGGGCAAGCAAAATGAGGGAGTCACCTTTAGTGGAAACAGTTCAAAGCAAAAGAACTTTGGTTCTGTTTTCTCCTAATTTCTCTCTCACACAAAGCTCAGCATTTTAAAGCAATGATTCTTCTGAGCTTTTAAGTAGCTCATGTTACTTTTAATTTATCTTGAGGTTGTTCGTACCAGTTGTCCCTCAGCATTTTGGAACACAGCACAGTAACTTCCTTCATTCCTCCCCTTCTACGGCGTGGAAAATCATCTCCAACCTATTTTACAGACAACGACCACAAATCTTATCCGTAAAAACACAAACAAATTAATTTGAACAATTAAAGGCAACTTAAATGGGAACCCCCTGCCATAATTTAATGACTTTTTCCCAGTAAGCATTTTGGGGAAATGATGGTGACTGGGACCAGTGATGGTTTGGTTTATTTTTCCAGAAAGTGCTGAGCCCAGCTTGAGTCCAGAGTGTGCAGGACTGAGCTGAAACTGCTAAAAAGACTTTCCAGGTAAGGCCTGATGAAAAAGCTTAGAATATTGTTCTCTGGAAAAGGAAAATATTGTTCCCTGTAGAGGCAGAGCTGTTGAGGTTTTATTGCCTTTGCAAATCTTTCAGTACGTGGGAATACGTATTGGAAGGGGTCTGTCATAGGCTCTGTAGCACAGGCTTACATTTCAAGTTTTCCTTCTTTACTTCGTCAAACATGCTGCTTATTTTTATCACTTTGAGTAGACTCCTCTGATGGAAAAGTGTAAAGTCACTTGCAAACAGAACTGGTGCATTAGACACCTTGGATTTAAGTTTAAATGAACTATGGCTGAACCCACAAACCCACTGCTCTCAAAACCATAAATTCTGAGGCATAAAAGGAGATATTGGGTCTTTATCTGACTACAGAATTAATTTTTGTTAACTCTAGTGCCCGAGGCTTCCCTTCTTCAGGCTTTCTCAACTGTGAAGGAGAATTTTCTTTAAAATCTTACTGTAAAGCAAAGGTTTCAATTCCTTACAACCAAATCATTCCTGGAAGCTTTAAAGACAACAGTAGACATTGCAACACACTCTACACAGCTGTAAAAATGCAAAACAAACCTCATTGGGTTGTAAGAGTTACTCAAAGCAAAAAATACCTCTAGCTACATCTGCTCTTTTGGGAAAAGAGCAAATAGAATCACTGTGGCCCTGTAAATATTCCAGCCTTCTCAGCCACCACTGATACTCCCCATTGATCTGAGGAGATTTCAGACACCGGGGGCTCGTGCAGTGGGCTTTATCACAGCCTTTGAAGTTCCTCCCTTGCTGTGTTTTGGTTATAAATTCTCATCTTTGGAGTGTGTTATCGCCTACCCCAGAACATTCATTATTCTCTTCTCTGCTGTTTTGATATTCTATATGTAAACTTCATCTCAAAATGAGATTATGAAATAATCCCTTATATAAAGATAGGCTTTTGAAGAGCTCTTTTATTTACTTGCTTGTTTGCTCGGGGAGCAGTTTTGAGTTGGAGTTGCCAAGCCCCCTTCTGTTGTAATTAAATGGTGCATTTGGAACAGAAGGAAAATACATAGTGGTTTGTTTATTCGGGAGGAAAAGGTTGATTTAATTTAACATTATATTCTTGAAAAGGAGTAGGAGCAAAACCAGATCCCGAGCCAAACTCTGCCTTTAGCTACAGCTTGTAATCTGAAGTGACTCCAGAGCCCTGCTAGGGAGTGGGTCCCCAACAGATCATGGAGACTGTGGTGGGGCTGTGCTGCATCTCTGCGGGACTGGGAGGGGAGATCAGAACCTTCCTCTGACAGCTCAAAAACCCAACCTTCGGTCTGTTTGCCTGCCAGCTCCAACCTCTGCCCGTGCTGAGGAGAGAGGCTGGGGATGCAGGCTGCACCCGTGGTAGTCCCACCACAAACCAGCTGTGAACGACTGAAGGAGAAGAGTGACTGCATCTATGGCAACTGAGAGATACCAGCTGAAATCACAGCTCTCAAAATACACCGTGGCTTTTGCACAGTCACCTTGAACCCCGTGGAAAGTTCACGCGTCTCTTCTCCAGGGCTGGCTCCCGTAGGTGGTTTAAATATTTACTTCTGCCTTGGAAAAACCTATATGAACCAAGAGCCCAGAACAACTGGCTAACAGCTGTCTTGCTATTTAGTCTTAGGATCAAGATTTTGTATGATAAGGGCTTGTTCTTGCTTGGTCTTGGGGCATCTCTGCACTGCAGATAGAGGTCATCGAGCTGGAGCTGCAGTGAGGAGCCTCCTGCTCCCAGGTAGGGTAGCTCTATCTGCTAGACAAACAAGGACTAGACTTGGAAAGGGCATAAGGTTAATTAAGGGTTATAAAATCACAAAGATTTGAATTGCACTTAGAGTAATTCTCCCCCTCTTTTTCATCTAGTGGACAAATTGCCCTGTATGTGTTACAATGACAGCATCCCATCCCTGCTTACCTTCCTTCTCCGCTCCGGGTCTCAGTGAGCACAGCAGCAAGGGAGAGGTGGGGGTGAGGAAATGCGCAGACCACGAGGGTCAATCTTCTCATCTCTTCCAAAAAACCCAAAGGAAGAATGTGACAACAGGGAAAATACAGAGATCAGTATCTAAAATGCTTTACTGGTTTGCAGCCATTTACAGCTTGGAAAGAAGCAGAAGGGTGATTTGTTTTAAAGGCTATTTAATCTCTTTTTCTTCCTTTTGGGTTTTTGTCCAATTGCTCCTTTAACTTCCAGGAGCTTCCCAGACTGCCAGTGTCCTGTGACAAGGAGCTTCACAACTTAAGGCTGTATGGTGCTAAGTTACTTTCCATGACTTTAACTCTTTGGCACCTCCTGATTTTTTGTGCTGTAAGGGAAAACTGTTCTCTGCTTTTATTTGATGCATCAACCGTGATTTTGTCAACCTCTGCCATAGGTCTCCTGCCCCCTTAATTTCTCTTCCCAGAGGAACAGGTTACCTGGAAAATAGAAGCGTATGAAATCCTTCCAGCTACACTGAATGGACCATGCAATCACAAAGGGTCTGCAAAAGCAACAGCCTTGGTCTGTGCTAAAGGGTCTTCTTTCCTGAAGGCAGGTCTTTGTGCAGGACAGTGCTCAAACTTGAGTCCTAAAAGCAAAACCTTGACCTTCTGCCAGTCCAGTCCAACCAGCTTTACAACCATGATAAATCCTGGGCTGCTTCAAAGATTTTGAACAACTGCACCTAGTTTTGAATCACAACAGCACCCAAACCTTCCTGTTGCATTCCTGTGATTACTTTAGTTACAATTTTAAACTCTGAAGAAATAAAACGTTACTCTCAAGGCTCTTAGGGAAAGGGTCTATTTGGGGGAAAGTGTTTTTAGTATTTGCAGCAAATGTTTCTCCTCTTTGGCTCTTCTTTCTTTAATTGTACCACATTTCCCAGCTGTCCTATGGCTTGGGGGGCTCTGTCTTGCAGCTGCATGTACAGTATGCAGGCATTTGAAGGTGTTGGGAGGGTCTGGTGCTATTATGCAATGGCTCCACTGCTCCACCTGCAGTATCTTTAAAAGCACTTTGAGCCAAAGACTTGCATTTCAGAGGCAGAGGTATGTTCAGTGTATGCATCCTGACATCAGTGGAATTGAAAGATTTTATTGCTCTTCAGTTTGGGAATAATTTCACGCCGGAGAAAGTGAAAACATTTCTCTGGCATCTGGAAACCCACAATATTTGGCTTGACTACAGGTGTTTTCCTACAGCACTTTGCACTCACAGGCTATTCTGGTTACATCTGCAAGTGCCTGGGAAGCCTGGGCAGTGGCTCGCTGGTGCACTGCAAACAAAACCAGCTCTCGCCACCCTGCAACCGGACCTGGGCACGAGACCTCCGAGTGAAATCACATTTTATCTCTGGATGAAGCTGAGAAGCTCAAGGACAGAAAGGAGGATGGGACCAGCTGGGAAACACTGAACAGATCAGCCTGAACACCCACACTTCATTCTGCTCAAATGGCCTTGAAATGTGTTTACAGACAAAAGAGCCGTGAATTGTGCTATGGGACTGTGCTGGCAATCACTGTAGGAAGCCAGCACAGAAAGCCCTGGCTAGCTTGTTACCCTCACAAATCTTAGGAAGTTATTTTGCTTTCTGTTGAAATACTATCATGCCAAGAAGCTTTTGATAGCAGAGCCTTTCCTACGTAGCATGAAGTTTACTGCTGGCCCTGTTTTGGTGACAAGCAAAGTCCAAAGAAGGAGCACACTGCAAAGCAGAGCCACATAACCCTCTGACTCTGGGTTACATTGCAGAACAGTGGTGGTTGGAGGAGGAATCTGATCGTGGTCACAGGGGAGAGAAAATGCTATTTCAGATTTGGAGAGGGCTCTAGCAAGGTGCTTTCACTGCTGATCAGATCTTCCTTTGTGCTGGGTCAGGAGAGATGCCTTTGTTGCCCTTGGCTGAGCACACGGGCAGGAGGCAGCAGGGTGATGAGCACTGGCAGCAGACTGGCTCTGATGACTTTTCATACACCTGCCTTCATGAGCACTTCTCACCCAGGTGAGCTCTTAGACCTTCCTTGCTTATGCTGGTCATTAGATTTCTAGTCCTGTAGCCACAGAACCAATGCAGCCTCTGAAAAAAATCAGTCAAATGCAAAGCAGCCTGTATGCAGCCCATTAAATACCAGATGTTCATGCCAGGGGGCTTTCCTGTATCAGCTTACCAAGAAACCTGAGAGGAATATCTGAAAGGACTCCCTGTCTCTAGGGTCTTGTGTGTGGTGCAGTGTCCTTGGGACATGGCTTTCCAGAACTGGATGTGATGTGATTTTTAGCATTGTTGCCATGGAAACTAAGCAACCTGGAAGAAGCCAACCCTTGTTATCCCTCAGACCTATAGTGCTTCAGGCACACGAGATCCCCACACTGTCACAAAGAGAAAAGGTGCCCACTGTGGCCATGAGACCTCTCCCAGGCTACCACCACTTCTGTCCATTCACTTAAACTCTGTTTCCCCAGTGTACCTGTTATCAGTGTTTGTACATTTACTACTGTTTGCTTTTTTTAGTAAGTAAGTGCACTTTAAAGATACTGAAGTCGTGTTTTCTTTAAGTGTAGGCATATTTTTGTGAACACTTGGGGTTTCCCAGACAGGCTTCACAAAGCATTTGCAGCACAGCCTTTGAAGGATTGTCAACCTACCTCAACCTTGCACCCCAGCGTTTAATATTCATGGGGCACCAAAAGCACAGCAGGCCCCACTGATGGCCCATAACACAGCCAAATGGGATGCAACACAGGATGGATGCACCCCATAGAATGTGTCCCACGTGGTCACGTTTTCAGAAGGGACACCAAGACCTCTGGAAAGTCACAGAGCCTTCATGTCCCAGCCATGGCAACGCTCAGTCCTTCGCTTTCCCGTGTGCTGTGCAGGACGCAGCGCGCAGCTATGATTTGAAACAAGTGTTGCTCCGTTGATCTTCCTGTTAATAGCTGCCATGTACAGCTCATTTTTTCAGCCACTTTCAATCTCAGCTTCAGAGGGGAGAGTTAAACAGGATTTGCTCTGAGGCAGCAGAAGGCTTCATTGCTTCCTGCAGGAAGTACCTTAAGGGAAGAGCGGGAAGGCTGATCCTGTTAACATGCATCAGCCAGAAGAAGAGGTTATGGTGCTTTAGCCTCCCGTGCAATGAGGCCTGCTCCATGTGTCAGAGGCTCACAGGACCCTGTGCTCATGCAGCTACCTCTGCCTGCCGTGTGTGGCATTCCTTCTCCACCCTGCCTTGGAGAAAGCCCCTGGGAGATGTTGAGATGCAAGTGCTGGCACTGACTGCCCTAACACCCTCACAGCAGAAGAGCTGCCGTGCCCATAGCCGTCTGCTGGCACACTGGCAATGCCCAGCCTACCTAAGCAGCTGGGTGAGGTGGGCCTTCAGTTTGTCCCAAAGACTGGGGTGCAGTTACCTGTGCAATGTGTCCCACCCAGACTCCCCGAGTGATCCTGTAGCAAGCGGGGCTCAGCACAACTCAAAGCATTGCCACACTGAGCACACACCGGGGGGAAAATCCCCAGGGAAGCAGAGAGAAGCCCTCCTGTAAAAGACTGTGTTCCTGGAGGTGCTCCACTTCGTGTCGGATAGTTTGAACCTGAAGGAAATCGTTCTGAAAGCACATCTATGCAGGCATGTGAGGCAGGCTGGAATCTAAATAACATACCTGCCCTCGGGATGAGCTCTCCCCACGTATGTCTCAGGACCTGACCCTTCCACGGTGGTTTTGTGGGGAGGAAAGATGGTGAGGGAGAAATCCTCTCTCCAGCACTTTTAGCAAGCACGGTTCTGCATGAGATCTGCAAAATTTCTGCTGTTAAAAAAGGAAGATGGAAAAGAAAGTGAGACAGCCCTCGCAGCTGGTTCCCTTCTACCCTGGCTAATGTTTGCATGGGAGCAGGGAGATGTCAGTGGGGCTCAGAGAATCATTAACTGCCCCTGCCAAGTTTTGTGGCCTCAAGGTCACAGAGCAATGGTGCACTGGAAGACTACGGAGTGCAGCAAAACAAGTCTGTTGGTGCTGGGGGGCCCAGAGCACCTTCTCCATGAAAGGCAGAGCTCTACACACACCTGCAGACGAGTTTGCTCCTGGGATTCTTCATCCCTGATGCTGACGCAGCACAAGGATGTGAACACTGGACATCCTAAAAGCTGTCTTTAACTTTTATTATTCTCATTTTTATTTATTTTTAGCCTTTCTCCTTTATTGTCATTCCAGGGAAAAATCAGCCCTCGGTGTCTAATTGTGATTAGCTGCTAAATTTCTGACATCTCAGTGTAGCTGCCGTGTCTTCAAGGTCTTGTTTTCCTGACTGGGCAGTGTGGTTGGTCTCTGCTTTCTGGTTAGTACCTGTTTTGCTGGGAAGATTAAATCCAGCTCTCACCCACAAACACCTGGCAGCTCCCTTCCTCGTGGTGTGATTAATGAAGCCTCTTCTGGGTGAGAGCACAAAGTCACCTCCTTTCCTCCTGCCCTTGAGCACATGCAGAGCTTTATCTGAGGTCACTTGTTTCTTGTAGCCCACAAAGCACAAGCAAGGGTTGTCCTCTCAGGGTGGGATTCCTATTTTGACCCTGTTTCTCACTCCCTGGCCCAGATAGATACACCCCAGAAGATGAAGAGTGTTTGGGGAGGAGGAAGGCAGATTCCTCCTCCCACCTCCAAACTGTGTGCCCTCACCAATGAGCAGGTGTCTGCTTCCTCTAAGGACATCCCCTCTCCCACCTCCCTGACTACGAGAGTCAATCTCCACCCATGCCCCTGCAGTGCTGGAACCCTGTTTCCAGGACAGAACTGTAGCTTCTGGGCTGCTTTGGGCTGTGCCCAGTGCCTGAGGTCCCAGAGCCAGGGATGAGTCACAGCACCACAGCCTGGCTACCCTGTGCCCAGGGCTTCTTTCCCCAGACATCATCCCAAGTCCACTGCACCTTCCTTCCATCTCCCNCCCCCAGCTCCTTTTCCCCCAGACAGCTCTCCCCCCCCCCTGCCCCAAGCCTGTAGCATTGCCTGGGGTTGTTGTGGCCCAAGTGCAGGACCCAGCACTTGGCCTTGTTGAAGCTCATGCTGTTAACACTGGCCCACTGATCCAATCTAGCCAGATTCTCTCCGTAGAGCCTCCCTATCCTCACGCAGATCAACACTCCCACCTAACTTGGTGTCATCTGCAAACTGACTGATGATACACTCTGTGGCCTTATCAAGATCATCAGTGAAGATGTTAAACAGAAATGGTTCTGACCCTGAGCCCTGAGGAACACCACTCGTGACCAGCTGCCAGCTGCATTTAACCCCATTGACCATGAAGCCCAGAAATAAACCCCATTTTTTAAGTACCTTTGACCACTTACACTGCACTNNNTTATTTTTAGCCTTTCTCCTTTATTGTCATTCCAGGGAAAAATCAGCCCTCGGTGTCTAATTGTGATTAGCTGCTAAATTTCTGACATCTCAGTGTAGCTGCCGTGTCTTCAAGGTCTTGTTTTCCTGACTGGGCAGTGTGGTTGGTCTCTGCTTTCTGGTTAGTACCTGTTTTGCTGGGAAGATTAAATCCAGCTCTCACCCACAAACACCTGGCAGCTCCCTTCCTCGAGGTGTGATTAATGAAGCCTCTTCTGGGTGAGAGCACAAAGTCACCTCCTTTCCTCCTGCCCTTGAGCACATGCAGAGCTTTATCCGAGGTCACTTGTTTCTTGTAGCCCACAAAGCACAAGCAAGGGTTGTCCTCTCAGGGTGGGATCCCTGTTTTGACCCTGTTTCTCCCACCTCCCTGACTACGAGAGTCAATCTCCACCCATGCCCCTGCAGTGCTGGAACCCTGTTTCCAGGACAGAACTGTAGCTTCTGGGCTGCTTTGGGCTGTGCCCAGTGCCTGAGGTCCCAGAGCCAGGGATGAGTCACAGCACCACAGCCTGGCTACCCTGTGCCCAGGGCTTCTTTCCCCAGACATCATCCCAAGTCCACTGCACCTTCCTTCCATCTCCCATCCTCCTCCTCTCCTTATAACATGGCCTGGTACCTGGCACCCATGTCCACTGACATCTGCCCAGGTGCAAAAGTCTCAGTCTCAGTATTTACAGACTTAAAGATCAGTACATCTCACTTGACATGAGCAGGAAGAACACGCCAGCCTTGTGGGCAGAATGATGTGTTACTGTGTGTAAATTTACTTTTGTGCAATGTAAACACGATCCTGAATTTTCAAGGTTTGCTCTCACCTGCTTTTTTATTGTGAGGAAGATGCAGTTGTAGGATCCTGCCAGCACGCAGTGCCCTCGCACAATGTCATTAACATTCTGACCACTGGATGTTACTGTTGCTCCAGACATCTGCAGGGGAACGCAGGGTAAACATTGACAATGCAATCTGCTGGTTTTATTTATTTTTTTTTGTGTAGAACCTATAGCTAAATCAGACAGGGGCCTCCTCTTCCTCAAACTCAACAGTCTAAGATATATTCTCCAGTCCCTTGACCAGCTTCGTTGCCTCCTCTGCAC
>VWZY01005679.1:28995-39785 GCA_013399075.1 Chloroceryle aenea | reverse complement strand
CCTGGGGTTGTTGTGGCCCAAGTGCAGGACCCAGCACTTGGCCTTGTTGAAGCTCATGCTGTTAACACTGGCCCACTGATCCAATCTAGCCAGATTCTCTCCGTAGAGCCTCCCTATCCTCACGCAGATCAACACTCCCACCTAACTTGGTGTCATCTGCAAACTGACTGATGATACACTCTGTGGCCTTATCAAGATCATCAGTGAAGATGTTAAACAGAAATGGTTCTGACCCTGAGCCCTGAGGAACACCACTCGTGACCAGCTGCCAGCTGCATTTAACCCCATTGACCATGAAGCCCAGAAATAAACCCCATTTTTTAAGTACCTTTGACCACTTACACTGCACTCTACTCATTAATGCACCTCCCTGAGAACGAGGAATAAGTCTAAAGTGTAAGTGGTCTCTCATGTGTGGGTTTATTATTATCATTCTCATCATATGCAAACGTTTTAGAACACTTCCCAGACCTTTAATGACTTTTGCTCTCTGCTTCATGCCTCCCCCCAGCCTTTCCGTGTGGATCCCACTCACTTTGTGCATGCAGCTTTCACTCCTAGAGCAAAATCTTCCTGTCAGAGAAGCACAGTTGGTACAGGCGAGATGTGCCCAGCGCAGTGAATCATTTATTGATGGGCACCCCCCTGGAATACTTCTTTTGTGCACACTGTGCTGCAGGAGTTCCTGCTTCCATCTTCCCTGAACAAGGAGAGGAGTGACAATTCCTCCCCCTGGGGGTGGACACAACCATCCCCACACTCTCCTGAGGCTGACAGAAATCCAGGAGGTGACTGCACACCCCTTATCAGCCAACAAGTTTTATTTATTTTTGGTGTTTTCCTTTTGGTTCCTCAATATATTGCAGAGAACATCCAGGAAGTGGGGTTTTTATGATTATCATCTTATCTGTAGACCCAGTAACTATTTATGCATTACCTTATCACTCCACAGCTTCAGTATCTCCAAGTAGGCATCCTGAAGAACAGGCTTTGCATACTTTCCTGATATCTCCATGTGATTTTTGTGACCTGCTTTGAAATCCAGGGGAAAACTCCTGCCTGAGATGTGAAAGTTTTCCTTTTGGACAGATGGTATTCAGGTAAGGAACTACCCATGGGGAATTTGTGTTGCCTATTTCAGTTGCTTAATATAAATTATTAATGGTTTCATGTGTCCCATGTAGGTTTAGACATCACCAAGTTCAATGTCTTGGTCACAAGCAGGTCATCGAGGCTCTCTTAGCCAGTGGGAAGAGATGCCTCCATAGGGGGGAGCTGAGGGATCTCTGGATTGTGTCTTGAATGGAAAAGGGAAGTTTCATCACTTTTCATACCAATACAACACAGAGTCATTTAAAAAGAAGAGAAAACAGCAGTTTCCTTTTTTTGACTCAATGTTACTGCTTAAAAAGTAGTTGTGCAAATTTTTTTCTTTAATTCTGAACTCATTTCTCTCCCCAAGAAATGCTTAGAGATTTGATACTGAAGATAGGTTCTTTATCAACATTTCCCTCTCCCCATTTCACAGGCAACGCTTTCTGCCCTGTCCCTGGAAAGCTGTTAGTGGGCTGATGGGATGGTTTAACACGGGAACTTCTTAAACTGACACGTAAAGCTTTCTTCCCATTTGAAGCTCCTAATCTGACTCTGCTAGCTTGCTACAGCAGGGCAGTCCACACCTTTTGCTGTGCACTTGCTGTCGTCATGGTTTGCATGGCAGATTAACGTGAGGGCAATAAACTCACAAAGTGTCTCTCCATACTGCACAGTCCTCAGTGTTTAAAATGAAATCTGTCTCCTGTGGGCAGGGGAGAGACTGGAGCAGAGCTTCACCCCGCAGGTACATTTTTCACCACCACATCTGTTGCCCCAGATAGTAGGGATGGCAATGCCAGTTTTGCTCATGTTACTTTTAGGGCATCAGCTTTTTTTTATTTCCCTTTAGCACTTTTAGCACTTTTCAGCTGAAGAGTTGGTCCCTGGAATCTTTTTGGTATGATCAGCCTCCACCCCGTGTCAATCCTCTTTCCAGCAGCTTGAGGAAGCAACCTTAGCCTGTTGCAACCCACTGGAAGGCATGTGGAGTACCCAGAGTGGAATAGGTCAAGTTCAAAGCATCAGATTTCCTAGGTACCCCTAAATTTCACCGGGAACTGGTGCCGTGATTACTTTGGAATTCCCCATGGGTTAATCAAGGTGAACTCTTGTCCAGATTAGCTCTGAAAGGTTTGGAGAGGTGAGCCCAACTGCAGGCCACACCAGCAGCTACAACAGCTTTATCTACAAGAGCTTTGCTTTCCCCTCTCCCTTTCTCCTCTCTTTAGGACCATTATTTCCTGCTGTGGGTTGGAAAAGCCTGTTCTGGGGGAAGATGGAACCATGGGACATAAATTATTGTGAACCATTTGCCTTTTGCTAAAGCCATCTGAGCTTCTGCTCTGGCATACACAGGGCCAGCACAGTCTGTTTCAAGGGTACCTAATCGTGCAAGATTCCCTCTGCACACACTTTTATCTCTTGTTTTACTTCCCATCTTCTCAGCGTGAGACAGCAGCGGTGGTGACCCTCTTTGTCACACCTGAATCTTGCTCAGAGTGACCAGCACGTGAGAGCTGGGATGAGAGAAGCTCCAGCTGCCCATTTCCCATGGCAGTTTACCTGCTCATGGAATGAAACCTGCTAGGTCAATAAATGTACACAGCCAGGTTTCCAAACTCTGCACACAGAGATACGAGGCTGACAGCTGGCTGGCTGGACACTCTTGCACTGATCATTCTGTGTAAAGAAAGAGCTGGTTGGGGGTGTCTGTTGTTAGATTCCAATGTGTGGAATGAGGATGGGGAAAAAAGCCTCTCCTTTTCCCCATCTCCTGTTCTGTCACGAGCCACATCTCCACTGCCTCATCTAGAAGAGAAGAGCCCTGCCATTCAGTCACCTCAGGGCCAAATGCTCTGGCAGTGGTTGCTTCCAACACTCCCCTGGGCAGCCTGCTCCATGCAGCCCCAGGGCCCTGCCTGCTGTCCCCTTCCGAAGCCCCTGAAGCTCTCCAGGGCAGCACAGATGAGAGACTGCTCTCTGGTGGGTTCAGGTCCCCATAAATGTCTCTCTCTTCCCACCCTCAGAGGCAGAAAAGTGATACTAAATTCCTGCTGGATTGGGAGAGATTCTCTGGCCTCCACAACCAGGCAGGCTGGGAAGCAGGAAGTGGTGGCTACTCTGCTACCACTCAGGTGGTAGCTGCCCATCCATTTCAAGCCTACCTGAGACACCATCCTCACTCAGCACTGAGGCCAGGATAACACCATGACCACTCCAGACAGTCCAGATAAAGTGGCAAACGTGTTTAGCAGCGAGAGCAATGGCTGCAATAACGTATATTTTGTGTTTGGGTTTTTGTTTTTCTTTCCTGAGGACGGCCCAGCTCCTCTAAGTGGATTACTTTCATCTACAAGGATAAGCCCCTGGGGTTCCACACTCCCTGCACTATGTTAAGAAGCTCTTCCCAATACTCCATCTAAGCCTGTCTTCTCCTAATCCCCCAGCTTTAGTCTTGAAATTAAAATATGGTTTCTTTCTATCATGAAGCCACTCAGCACCTAGCCTGATGAAGATTCAGGAAAATTTTAACTCACATTAATGAGATCCAGTTCTCTTCTGATTGCTGTGACTCTTATCTGTCCAAGGACATTGGAAGAAGGTGGAGAAAATCATGTTTCTAAATGGGGATGGAAAACCTGAACCCCTCCTTGCCAGGCTGCTGGGCACATCCTCTTCTGGAGCATAGCTGGCTGCCTCCCAAGCCAGCTCCTCTGCTGATCAGGGCTGTTGGGAAGAAACAAAGTGGTGAGGGCCTGCTCCTCCTGCCTCGTGGGAGCTGCTTTGTAGCTGAGGCTTCACCCCTGGCCTCTGCCCGTGCTCCACTGCTGCTGTGCCACGGTCATGCCCACGCCTGGGCTCTTGCTGCTGGGATCCTGGCCCCGGCCCAGCTCCACCAGCTCAGCTTCCCAGCTTCCCTTGGACATGTTGTGCTGCTGTGGGCTTGACTGATGACCACCTGGCTGTGTCTGACCCCAGTCACTGCCCCAGACCTGGTCCCCAGACTGGCTGCTCAGCATCCCGGCCCCTGATTGAGGAGGGCTCTGCCTCGCTGGCCGTGCTGCCGCGGAGCAGCACTGAGGTCCTTGCACCACCTGGACTCGCTTTTGGCTTTCCAGAGAAGAATTATTTCCCATCCAATAATATTCCCTCCGATTCAAAACCCAAGGGAGACTGAATTTGCCTTGTGTGGCCACGCGATGGAGCCGTTTCTTCCCAGCGCATCATTTCCAGTGACTGAGAGCGGATGGATCAATATTTACACTGCATCCTCAATAAAAGCCAGCCTGTTTAAGCTGAAGTCAATACCAGCAATACTGATCCACACTGGCTGAAAAATCTGTCCATATTGTCTAAACAATTCAGCAGAGTTAAAATCCCTGCACGTTTAGAACAAGAAGTACCTTGTGTTAATATCTCTAGGTTAATATTTTGCCAGATGTAGATCAAAGACTTTGGGGAAACGACATTAGCTCTTTCTTTCAGCACTGCTGATAGTTTTTGACAGCTTCCTGACACTGATGAAGTGTGTTATGAAAAGCAGAGTCAGCAGGCTGGAGACACTGAGTTCTGTTCTGATTAAAAGCATTATTAAGCTGCCAGGCACTGTCATGCCCTGTCACCTGTAAATATCCCCACAAGCTTCCCGAGAACCCGTGTCACGTATGCAGGCGGTCTCTGTTTCCACTGCTGCTGTTGCAGTGAGAGCAGGGAATGTGGGCACTGCAACTCAAAATCACCCTTCCTGCTCCGTGGGTGACCCTGGGTGAGGCACAGGACATAAGAATTCCCGAGCTGTACGAGAGCGGTGCCACCTTCCAGATGGGTAGATCAAGTCCTGAGCTAATATCTAGAGCCAGCGTTTTCAGTCCATTTCTCGTGTGAATGAATGCTCTCAGACTGACCTGCTTTAGGAACTTCAACTCGGATGTGATGTGTTACGTGGAGGTGACTTGGACACCTCCACTGAAAAGCAAAGACAGCTCTTTGCATACTGGACTGAGCACCAGCCTGCCGTGACACAAGGGGGTGATGGACAGCAACAGGGACAGCAGTAGAGTACCTTAACTGGCCGGGCCTGAAAAATGTGTTTCCATTTGAATGTGGCATTGTTTTGCCAGGGAAGGCAGCAATGAGCTCATGGGAGCTTCAAACTAACAGGTTTGGACAGGCAGTTTTGGGCACAAGGCATCAGATCTGTTGTGAGCAGGTCTTGTAGCTTGAGGTGTAAGCCATAGTACTGCAAGTGTGTCCCACTGTCTCCCAGTTCTTCATTGTATATGGCATTCACCTCAATTTTTCTTCTTTTCTTCATGGAGTAGAGGTAATTAAGCTGTTTGACCCTAATATGCCTACAGTCTAGATGGGGACAGCACCAGGTCATTTAAACTCACCAGGAGACAGAAGGATTAGCCTGAGAACATGATCAGTGTGCTCCCTCAAGCTTTTGGATCAAAAAAGAAAGGGAAAAAAAAATCTGAATGATATCAAACACATTTTTTTTTAGCCATTTTCTTGATTCTGGAGATTTTATCCTGTCTTCAAGAGTGGCTAGCTAAAGAGAGCACATGAGCCTGGCCACGTTGCACCACGCACTTGTCCAGCACCCCCAAGTACACGAAGGCTGTGAAAGGCACCTTCCTGCCAATCCCTTTCAGAATTTATAGTCCCGTTGTCCATAAAGAAGAAAAGACAAGGTCATTAAAGACAAGCCACGTAAGAAGCCTGATGAGAAAGGAACATTGTTGGAGCTTTGTCTTTTTGTTCTCTCCTTTCCTCCTGCCCTGCCCTGGGTGAGGGATCCGTGTCGTTTGCAGGCTGGGAGTCTGGAAGCAATGCCCGATGAGCAGCGAGAAGGGAATTCACTGTCAGCAGAGCAGGCTGCTGAGCTCCAGCCCCTGTAACCATTCATTGCACAGCGCCAGGAGGTGCTCCGGGGAGAAGCCGTAAGCATCACACGGGAGGCACCAGCGTTTTCCCTGGCTCTGATAAATCTGTGTACCTTCCAAATGTTGTCTGCTGACTGCCAGACAGAGTAATTACAGGGAGGTGGCAGTTGCTACAGAAACGGGTCGCGGGAAGAGCCAAGCAATTAGGCAAGTAAAAGCCAAAGAAATCATCTGTACGTAAACTGGCTTCCTAAACATCCACACCTCCTCTGATTGTAGGCGTTTGTGTGCGGATAGACGGAGCGTGAGTAGGTGGAGTGTTTATCATCAGCCGGTTGGTTTTTTTGAAGGGCAGTGTACATCCTCTTTAAAAATGAAAGAAATGACCACTTAGAGACAGGGGAAGCTCTGCTAAAAGGTCTGTCGTCCCCTGGCCTTATTTATTATTTAGTTCTTCAGCTGACTTACTTAATACTGCAAGGCACTTGGAGACTCTAGCTGGGTAGAAATATGCTGCACAAAATCGAGCTTCCTCACAGGAGCGGGAAACATCTTCCAAAGTTAATTGCTTTTCCATAATTAAATAAACCTCTTTATTACTTCTCTGCTCAATAAGGAAAAAGAATGTGCAGCACATATTTAGTTTCTTCAAGATGCATGCTCTGTGGGTAGCCTGATTCCCCTCTCATTTCCCATTTTGATAAGAGAGAAAACTTCACACCAGTGAGTTGACTCTGAGTGTATCTTGATACACCCAGAAGAAGAGAATTAGGTGCATTACCTGTGGTATTTGCTTTTAATGCTGAAACTGGCTGGAAACACAGAGCCACGTGATGATTTACTTCATAAACCATAAAGATAAAACCATAAAGCATAGAAGAGCTGCAAAAGAAACTGTGGACTTTGTCCTAGGCTGTTTTAAATCGACAGCAGCAGATAGCACATTAAGTGGAAAGCACACGGGAGACACCCTTGTGTATGATTGTCTCAAGAGAAATATAAACACAGAGTTCAGTGTTGAGAGAGCAGCTGCAAATATTAGTTATTCACCCAGGTAAGCAGGCTTTGGCTCCAGGCTGAGCAACAAACCCCTTCGTGTGCCTTTTGCCTTCACAGCAAAGCAAAGCATCGCTCATAAAGCTACTGTAAAGACCTTGATTAAATAATTGATTACCACAGAATCGTTAGGAGGTGAATTGTAGGAAATGCTGCCTTAGGGCTGTTGCACTCACACAGCCTTTTATACCCTGGAGAGCCGGGGGGGCTGTCGTGCATTGACTTCTCTGGGTGGGTGGGTGAAAGGGGGTACCTACAAATCCTTTCAGAGGAAGAAGGGAGAACAGAAAAGCAGCTGTTTTCTGAGACCTCCTTAACTGGTGCCGAGGGTGTTATTATTTATTGTGGGTTGCATGCTCCCAGGGCTTTGCAGAGAGGATTAAAAGTTTGCCCTTGACAGCAGTCCCTTACCACAGTGCAAAGGGTGTAAGAGATCACTGCTTCGAGCCAGGAGCCCAACGTACCCACCTGGTAGAAGCTGAAAAGGAGAAGGCTGTGAGCAAAGTTCTGGCTTGCATTGAAGGATTCTGGCCGGGGAAACCTGAGCAAGATCCCCCAGCTGCTGTCTTTGAGGGTGAGGGCAGTAAGAATAACTTCAAGTTGGAGTGACCAAGTGTGCTCACGGCTGTGGGAGGGAGAAATGGAGCAGCTGAGGCTTGATGCATATGCAGAAGAGGGTGAGAAAGTGTGCTTATGAGGGGCTGGATGGGTGTGTGCACAGCTACACGGAGGTTAAACAAATCCAGACTGACGCTCCATCCCCTGCTGTACTGCGCAGCAGGAGTTCTGAAGAGAGCTTTACATTATTAATCTTCCAGCCACTTCCAGTCAGCCCTGAGAAGCAGCCACTCTGCCGTGTGGCACAGCAACGTGCCTGCAATGCCTCTCCTCCAAAATCCCAAAGGAAAGCCACCTTGCTAACAGCAGGCAGGGAACGACCAACAGCCTCTGCTGCCACGGAGGGAGCAGAACCTGTATGGAAACCATCTGGCTATCCATTGGATTCATTTAGTGGAGCAATGGAAATGAACCCCCTGCAATGCAAAGCCACAGTTTCCTCAGGAGAGCAGGGGGATTTTTCAGGCACAGAGGTTTCACAGCTATTCCCTCAGTTTGCATTTACATCTTGGTCTCGAGAGCTGCTGCTGTGGTGAGGACTGAGGCTGGAGATCTCAAAGCACCAACTGAGCACATCTGGAGCCGGAGGAAAGAGCTGAGAGATGCAAAGTTGGAACGGGGGTGTAAACATCTCTACATGGCCCAGATTGTGCTGTAGGGAAGCAGGGTACTGCTTGTGGAATACTGACTGGAGGTGACTTAGAGATTGAAAGCATAGTGAATGTGCAGCATTGTTCACAGGGTAAGGGGAGGTGTAACACTGAAGAATGACTTCACCCTTTTACTCTAAGAGGCGCAAGTTCTCCGTGCGGTTATCGGTCAGACAGCTTGGCTGCTTTGGGGAAATCTCAAGGCAGGATTTCGCCAAGAGTTCCAGAGAGCTTTATGAGGTTTATTGAGGAGCTATGGTAAGAGATGTAGCACCGCTGGCTTCACAGCAGTGTGAAGGAAAAACTCATTGACAGGGATTAAACGTGATGTGCGCATCTCCGGTATTGGAAACGTTTGTGAGTGAGGCTGTGATGGAACTGCCTCGTGGCAGCAGGGAGCCGAGGCTGGTCCTAGTAAAAGATTAATGAGGTGAATGAATCTTTCATCTCGCTGCTCAACTCGTTGCTCTTATTTCCACTTTGCATTGGCTAGCTCAGTGCAGTGCCTTACCCGTGACAGCAGCGCTACGCTTAGAAGCCTGAAATCAGGACTGTCCCTCCTCAAGAAGCTACGTGCTGTGTTATCACGGGATGATGAGGCTTGACTTTTTGTTTGCAAAATAGGGAAGGGAAAACTGTCTGCTGAGGGAGTTTAAAGGCTAGAGTTCCGTGGCTTGTGTCATGCAAGTGAAAAGCTTTCACAGTACTCTTTTTCTGCCTGAAAAATCCATAAACAAGCTGCAGCAGATTTAATTAATTTGATCATTGGTTTTTTCCTCCTTTGTTACCTTTTAATTGGACTTCCATGTATCTTCTGACTACAGTTATGCTTTTTAATGTTTTATTTTTGTGTGTGTCTGCTTCTAGCAAATCACAAATAACCTTTGTGTTTTGGTTTACTGGTAATAACGTGGACCTGGTGATACCTATGGTCATCTCACAAGAGTACACTGAAAGTTAATTACAATTTGAAAAGCAGTCCTAAATCCTGTGGTTCTTAATTACCATGCAATAACTGTACAGCACTGCAGCCTTAAAACTAATTTAGTAATGAGTTACTGAAGACGTGACCTCATTTTATTCCCAGTATCAGTTTTTAGCATGTGAAAATGTTCCATTTAGTCCATTTTCTGGAACAGAGTGTTTGTGACTGACCAATTAGCAGCTGGGTGACACGGATGTGTTTAGTTATCTGCAGTATATTTACTACAGCAATAAAGGTGCTTGCTGCAGGTGGTGATGCCTGTGACAGAGACAGGGCTGTGCTCCCCAATCGATGTATTTATGCTGTACTGGAAACTGCTCAGAGGCTTGAGGAGGCTTTATCTCATCATTCCTGGAGCTGTAATCGAGCAAATGCCATCAAAGGGAGCTGTGGTACAAAACTAAGTAATGAGAAGATAGAATGAGAAGATGCCGGAAGGCCCCTGGGCGGAGGCGATGCCATTTGTGACTATGGCAGGGAAGATAAAGGGCAGCAAGGTCCTTCAAAAAATAATTAGTTCTCCAAATAATAAATCTGGGTTCTTCAGTGACTTTGGCAGTATTTATTCCTTGAAACCTCGGCCTTTCCTCACTTCTGACTGCCTTTGCCTGTTATGTCCAACGAACATTCCAGGGGGAATGTAAAACTCGTCCCTGACTCCACGGTGGGAGACCCATCTGTAGCCTGTCTGTCTGGCAGAGCACCGGGAAGCCTCAAGGGATGTGAGTGTGAAATGGAACGTGACACAGCCATAACGTGAGCTGCTTCTGCCTTTGCTGCTCTACTCATATTCCCATACAATGAATGTCCCCTGCACAGGACAGGCGTGTTTTGAAGTCTGGTATTTAGGTGGGTAGTCCCAACTTCAAACAGGTTTGCCTTCTATACATGTGCATGTTTCGTTTTATGACGGACTGGAGGAAACAAGAAGTCTCAGGCACAAAGCTCAGTAGCTCAGTACACCCCTAGTCCCACTGTCCTCCACTTTTGTCCATTTCATACAGACAACAACAGCTTCGGGACAGATTCAGTCTTTTCTTCTCCGTTCACGTGCTTACATTCCATGATCCTAACTGGAGCCCGTAGGCAATATTCACACTACTTTTAATAGGCCTTGTTTGGAGGAACAGACGCTCATTACAATGATTCCATCTCCTCGCCAGTCAGGGCTGGGTGTAAAAAGGCAATACGTGTGGAGATGATGGGATTTAAGTGTCTCGCTTGCATCTAGAATCGTTCTGGGCAGGACAGCCGAGGACCTGCTGGGTGGCCCTGCTGCTGCTTGGAGTGGGCCACAGCTGGCAGGGGGGCTGGGAAGGGGGGATTTCTACACTTAGACACCGAGTCCAGCAAAATGGGTGCAGGAGGACATTGGATGTTAAGGTTACACCTGCTCTGAGCAGGGCATTCCTCAGCTGGGCGGGTGGCGACTGAGTCAGCAGTGGTCCACTCCACTCAGACCCAGACTGCTGGGAGTGTCGCTGGCAGAGCGGGCAC
>VWZY01005679.1:3225-27485 GCA_013399075.1 Chloroceryle aenea | reverse complement strand
CATTTTACCAGTGCGCAACTTTTGATTAAGTCGCGCTGTTCCTAGTTTTTGGTTTTGTTTTGTTTTCCTCTTGTTTTTTTCCATCCCGGGGCTGCTCAGCAGCTGGCAGGGGCGGCACCTCCGGGCGGCTCTGCGAGGCGGTGCCTCTGCCGCCCCGGTGCCCGCTGTGCCCGGGGCAGCCTTGTCCTGGCTGCAGCGCTCTCCTCCAAACGCTGAGACGCTGGTGCCTCGCTGAGGGCTGAGCCCAGTGCGGGCAGAACGGGATCTCCCACCGAGGTGTGCTCCATATCCACGGATCAGTTGGAGCCTCCTGCGCGGTGTGCACACTGGACCGCGTACCGGCTGCTTTCCGCAAGGCGAAGGGAGGCAGAACGGGGTCAATAAGCCGCTTTGTTTGAGAGAACTGGTAGGGGCTGCTCGTCCCAGGTCGGTGCTCTTGGGCTGACTGTGTTCCGCGTTTTCCTGCTGGGTGTGCTCAGGACGATAGGAAGCGTCTGGTGGCAGTGGTGCTGGGAGCGCAGCCCATAACCTCTTTGCTTTGCCAGGTGAGCTGGTTCAGGCACCACCCTTGCTGTGCCTGTGCGCCTGTTTACGTGTTTCAGGGGTGCTGGAGCACACTCGTGCAATTAGCCATGACTTCTGAGTTTCACTGTGCAGAGAGAAAAGGTCAGAGTATCTTTGCTGGAGCAGAAGATAATCTGGTGAGGGGCTGAACCTCCTCAGGGAGGTTCCTTCAAACATTGTGTTTATCTTTATTCAATATATAGAATTTCTTTGAAGAGCAAAAAAGCCCAGCCCTCTTGTTGGGGCCTATAAACACAACCACTGAGACAGAAGGAATAAAATACTGTAATCTTTTAAAAAGCATTAGTTTAAGTGCTGACACTTTCCAGAGACCTGTTTTGCTATTGAATTCATTTTTGTATGACTACAAAATTTTGTCTTTGTGTGAAGACGGTGCTGCAGCTCGAGTTGTACATTGGAATTGGTTTGGGTGTGATGTAAGTCACTCTTAAGGAGCAAACAGGGTGCAACACCTCTTTCCACCGCCACCTTTTTGGAGTTGTTTATTCTGTTTTCTCTTTTGAGTAAGATGAAGAGCTGCAGGTACAGCAGGAAAATCTGTTGTGCCTGTTCCGTGAATGGCTTCTGAGACCCTGCTAGTTAGCCTCCAAAGGCCCATCTCCGTGGTGAACTGGAGTGCTTGCAGTGAAAATGGTGCTCGACAGTGTGGTATTGCTCACCAAAGCCAGGCCCTTGGCTAAAATCCAGGCTGCCAGGTCCTGTCCCTGGGGCTGGCTTAAACATCCCGGGTTTCCTCCTCTAACCAGCAATTAATTTGTTTGAAGCGTGAGTCAGGGGTTGCATTTTTTGTTGCTGTGATGATAGCTTTCTCAGCTAGTGGAAGTTAGGAGGTGAGAAGAAAACCTGGTTGTGGCTATGGCTGTGGCCAGACTAGACAAGGCTAATTCTCCAGGTGTGGGATGTGTGTGTTTCCCCTCTCTCTTGAGCAGTCAGGTATGGCAGCAGCAGCACCACTGAGCAGTTTTTTCCCTCAAAATGTCTGTTTTCAGGGAAGGGATGAGAGGCCTGGCTGTGTGGCTCTAATGGTGCTCAGTGCATTCCAACTGCTCTGGAATGCTTGGGCTGCAAGTGCCTGGGGTCTCCTGCTCTCTGATTACAAGCACCAAAGCAGTACTGCCGACTTAAGCCACATGGCTATAATCTCCTCCTGAGAGGAGGAGTCCCCGTTCTGCTGCTTTGTGTTAAACTGCCATGCACAAAAATCTGGCTTTTCACAGTGTGGACTCGCTTGCTGCATGGCCTTAAATCTACAGTTGTGTTTTCACAAAGATTCTGCCTTTTTTTTTCCTTTTTTTCCTCCACAAAAAAGCTGTGTACCTGGTTTTGCCTGCAGAAAGTCTCTGTGGCTCGCCACTGATGGTTCTCCCCAGTAAAGACAGGGGTGCAGCCACCCCAACAGTAGAAGCTACATGCTGATGTGCTCTGAATGAGGAGACTGTGCCACTGAGTGGTGTTGTGAAGCAACATCTAGCAACACTGCATCTGGGATGTTGTGTTTAGGGGGTTCCTCTTAGGCTGCATCAGCTCTTCGCTTACGTCACCGAGTGTCTTTCAGCGTCTGCCTTTGTAGACTTAGGAGTCCTAAAACACTACACATGATTTCTTGAAGGACTGGGTAAGCCTTTCTTTTCATAGAGCCTTGACTTGCATTTCTGGGGCAGGCAAGATGGACTTTAATGTGCTTTTTGTGTAGAAAGGACTTGTTGCTGGCAGTAGGACAGATTGCCCTCGTTGGCCTAATGGACAAAGCTGCACCTTTTTCTATTGCTTTATTTGTTTTCTTTATCACTAGGTACTCACAGTACTGTAGGTAAGAAGGTTTCTATTTTCCTTAAAGGGCAACTGTGAAATCAAACCCTTATAAGTAAATAAGAGTGGACAGCTGTTGTCAGAATTGCAAAAGAGGAACGATTGCACCAAACCGTGTGTCTGTAGTGTTGACCTGAAGATGAAAGAGGAAAAAACCCCAGCAGAACAGTTACATCAGCTGGTCACTCGAACAGTGGCAAGTCTTTCCCTCTCTTGCATGAAAAACTTGGGGGGTGTGTGTGTAATGTCTCTGCTCTGACTGATGCTGAGGGTTTGGCTTGACAGGGTGGTGGTAGGCAAGTTATTTAACAGCGGTGCTCTCCTCCCCACTCAGCTGGTGCAGGGGATCCATGTAGTGTGTTGAGGGGATGCTGGAGCAGCTGATGCACAAGCAGCTGCCTGTGACTGGGTGCAGACACCTGGAGACTGGAGCAATGTCATCTGTTCCCACCCTCTCCAACGCATGGACGTTGAAGGGTAATGTGAACTCTTGCCCGCTTCTGGAGGAGGTGGCAGAGGGAGTTTGCCCAGCTCTCCAACAGCAGGAAGAGTCTGTTGCTTGTAGTATGCAAGGATCTCCTGTCCTTGTTTCCTATAACCAACACTGTCACACATAGTCAAGACCATCCTCCACCCAGGCAGAGTGAAGCCTGCTCTCAGACCTTTTGGGGTACAGAAAGCTTAGCTAAGGATCTGCTTCCTTTTGATCCTCCAAGAAGGCCAAGCTGTAACTGCTCAGAGCTTTTAAAATCCCAGTGACATGACATTGATTCAAGCCCTGTTTGTTCCATATTCCCACACTTTGAAGCCCTGTGGAAGAGCCTGTGGGTTCCCCTTTCTCCCACTGCAGATGCTCATCTAAGCAGTGGGAGACCTTGGAAGCTCGGCTGGACCTTGCAGGCTCAAAACAAAGCACTCTGCCTCAGCTCTGGTGGGCAGGCTGGGCAAGTGCCTTGCTCTGCTTGATCTGGCTGCTTCGTGGGTAAAGTGGGAACAGATGAATTTTGTGGCTGGGATCAGGTGCCATATGCTAGCAGGGCTCCTGGAGCTGCCCGGGGTATGAGTGCTACTGAGCTGCTTTGAGTTGTGCCTGGAGCCCCTTCCATCTGCAGGGGCTGGCAGTGATCATGGACTGCACTGCTCTGCCTGGGGAATTTTATTAGCATTCATTGTCTTGCTCCTGTCTATCTTGTACATGCATTTTTTTTCTCCATGTCTTCTACAGCTGCTAAATACAGTAGCCCTTGACTGACAGCTTCTGCTTCATGAGCCAGATCCCAGCAGAGGCCTGGGAGGGGCTTCTGATGCTTTCTGTCACACACTGACACTGGTGGCAGAGGGCACCCTGAAATATGCTTTGGCTGCCCAGAGTGTGGTGAAGACTGGGGGGTTGGGTACCTCTTGCCCTCTTTCTTCACAAGCATTTGCTTCTTTAACATCCAGACAGTTACCATGGGGAGGGAGCCCCTCAGCCAGTAGAGAGAAGTCTGGTGTGAAGTCAAGGGACTAGATCTGCCACATGAAATCAGTGACGTGTTTGTGGGTTGCTGATTCCTGAGAGTGCTGGACGTTACTGCACGTAAAGGAGGGTGTCAGCTGTATCTCTTCCAAAAGTGATGTTTCCATGGCAGCAGATACAGTGCAGGAAGCCTTCTTGAAAGGCAATGTTTTCTTGACCAGTTTTCAAGAGAATAAAACCCAAACAACTCCATCCTTGGTTTAACAGGAAAGAGCAGCAGTGCTGGTTGCTGAACCCTCTGCAGCAGCCATCTGATGGGTGTGGGGTTTTTCATGTTTTTAAGAGTAGCTCTCCTGCTGGTGGGGTGGTGATGACCCCGTTGCTGCATCCACTGGGAGCTTTGTAATACGGGCAGTTCTGAGTTGAGCTTTGCTATATGGAGGAAAGGAGGTGTTTGCCCTTGTGCTTTTAATATCCTGTAGTGAGTAAGCAGAAAAATGTCAAACAAAGGGAGACTGACAGGGAAAGCAAGCATTAAGTGAGATTAAGCACTAAATTGAAATGCTGTTGTGCAGACAAAACTGTCACTCTGTGTCAGCTTCAGTTTAAGAATCCAGAGGCAGAGGTTTCTCTCCTGTTAAAGGTAGTGAGCATCTTCAGAGTCCCCCATCTTTGGGTGTATATCTGCTAGAGACACTGGGAACCTTCCCTCAAAAACCTTGCACTGGGGGGTAGGCTTTCAACCACAAGCCTTCCCTTCTGAACAAGGCTGCAGAAACAGGCCAGCTACCTGTAACTTTCTAACCTCGACCTCTGCGGAAGATGTCGCTCCTGCCACTTCTTCCTCCTCCTCTTCCTCGTTCTCCTCTGCCCCTGGTTAAGGGAGCTGCAGGGACGCGTGGCTGTGTGTTGGCTTTGGCAGTTTCATGGTGATACAGTAAGTGAAGGTGACTGATGTTGAATGTGGTTGCCCTGCTATGAAAACACTTGCGGCTGGCAGAGGCATAGACAGCTTTATGGACTTCTCTGCTATTGCAGCTACAGCTTTATGGGCTTCTCTGCAGTTGCAGCTGGTGGCAGTTGTCCCTGTGAGTCTGCAGCCAGTTGCCCCTGGCCGAGGGGAGAGCACACTGACTGCCAGCAAATGCTGGTGTGTGGAAAACCACTCGCTGGAGGGAAATCCTAGAGTTCAGATAGAGGAAGCCTGACAACCCTCTAGTCCTGAGGCCTTGCAAACTCAGTTCAAAGTTGGTGACCTGTTCCTAGCAATGGCAGAGGCCGGTGAGCAGCTGCAGCTCGCTGGGGATGGTGGGAGAGACTAGCAGAGGCAGAACAGCAGGGAGTTTTTCCTATTTTGCTTTCCCTTCTCTAGCAGCTAGAGGGGAGTGGAGTTTCATCAGAGCCCCGGAGGCCTGGGATACTGATGTAACCAGTGCCAAGAGGCAGCCTGGGCCGGAGTTGGTGTTTGCAGTCAGGTGCTTCCCCTGTGCTATGCTAGGATCGGAGCCCACGCTTGGCGGTGATCTTGGTTCATGAGAAAAACATCAAAGATGTTGAAAGAGAAGCTTTGTAAGTAATGCTTCTTAGCTGCTCTGCAGCGTGGCAAGCTGCACATTTCAGCTGTGAGCACTGGGGATGTTGCTTATGTCTGTTTTGATTTAGAAAAATGTGCTTCAATTAAACTACTGGCAGGAGTCCTAAGATGAGCAAATAGCAGTTTGCTCATCCCCTTCTTTTTGACTGTTCTCTGCCTGTACAGGTATCACAGCACTGGAAAGCCTTTATTAACTTGATCAGGGTAGCAGAATTTCAAAGAAGCCCCTTTGATGCCTCCACTTGAGGCATTGAGTATTTCCAGCCCAGCAGAAGGGTCGGGGTGTGCAGTGGACACAGACCACACTGGCTGAAGTGCTCTTGCTTTCTCATTGCTCTGTAGAAGACAAATCACCTGGTTCCAACCCCCCTGCCAATGGCAGGGACACCTCCCACTAGAGCAGCTTATTCACAGCCTCATCTGGGCACCCAGATGGGTGTGTTCTGGGCACCCACCTTGAACCCCCTCATCTTTATTCCTCTGAAGAAGGAATAAAGACTCACTGCTGCCGTTTAAATAACTGTTTCTAGGAGTCACTCATAACTAACTGTCCTTTTCTGCAATACAGTTGCATTTCTCCAGGCACTGCTAGGAAATGCTGAGGAGCAGCAGTGAGACTTGTCTCTATCTGATGGTTAGTCTCAGTAATGGTCCTTTCTGGGTTAATGCCCTGCTAGCAGACATGTTAGCCCTTTACTCAGTCTGGCAGAATGAGTCCAGACACTAAGCAGGTAGTGGTAAACTTCTTTGGAAAAGTAAAATGCAGTGGTTCAATGGCTCTTTTTGAATCAGGTCTTGATTTCTAGATGTGAACAAGTCCAACTTCCCTGCCCTTCATGTTAATCTTTATATATACTCAGTCAACTATTCTTTTCTGGAGGAATCTCTTGAGTATTTAATGTTAGGGGCAGAATTCAGTCTTGGACTGAATTGTCTCCAGCACTTGATTTGTTAAGAGAAATATGTCTACTGCAAGTACACCCTTTATTATTCAGTTCCAGTAACCAGTGCTGCCATTCAATATAAACACATTTAGTTGTTTCTCCTCAAGGGAGGGGTAAAAACAGAAGCTGATTTCATCCTCGGCCACATCGAGAGGAGTGTGGGCAGCACGTTGGGGGAGGCAGTTTGCCCCTCTGCTCTGGTGATACCTCACCTGGACTAGTGCATCCAGCTCTGGAGTCCTCAGTTCTTGTTAGGAGAAGGTCCAGAGGTGGGCCACAAAAATGATCAGGGGGCTGGAGTGGAGGAAAGGCTGAGAGAGTTGTGGTTACTCAGCCTGAGGAGGAGAATGCTCCGAACCTTCTTGTGGCCTTTCAGTACTTAAAGGCTGCTTAGAATAAAGATGGGGACAGAATTTTTAGCAGGGCTGTTGTGATAGGTCATGGGGTACTGGTTTTAAACTAAACAAGAGTAGATTCAGAGTAGATGTAAGGAAGAAAGCTTTTACAATGGGGGTGCTGAAACACTGGCACAGGTTGCCCAGGGAGGTGGCAGATGCTTCATCCCTCTAAACATTCCAGGTGAGGTTGGCCATGGCCCTGAGCACCCTGCTCTGGTTGCAGATGTCCCTGTTCTCTGCAGGGGGGTTGGACCAGATGACCTTGAAAGGTCCCTTCCAACCTGAACCTTCTCTGATAAATCACAGAGACTGAATCTTTAATTGGGAAACTTAATGCCACCCTTAAAGAGTCTTTGGGACATCCTGCCACGTTCCAGTGTGGGTTGCAGATGGACACGAGTGCTGTGGTTGACAGGAGCAGCAGTGAACAGGGAGAATGAGTTTCTGCCTCTTTCTTAACAGCAGCAAGTGAAAACTGTTGGAATTAATGCTCTGAAGCTGAATGGTTGCAGTTGACTCCTGTGCCTGTCACTGGGCGGGTTTGGCATGAAAGATCTTTGGAGATTGTATAAGAAGTAACTCAAGTGTCAGTGGAATCTGCAGAGCAACCCGCTGAGTGCTTCCTGAAGTGGCAAGGCAATGTCTTTGGAGTAAACAGCAAAAGGCAGAGCTTTATTGGAATAAATACACTGTCATCTTTCATCTGTTGTAGCACACCAGTAGGTGAAGGCTGTAGTATGCTTCTGCTGCTTCTGTACATTTCAAAAGCAAACTGGTGAATCACAGGAACTTCTCTCCCATTCCCAATGACAAGTACTTTCCTATTCAAGAAGCATCTTTGGAAGAAGTGAAAACATGGAATGGGAAGGAGAGATACAGAAGTCAGAGGAAGAGCTCTGTGTGGAGCTGCAAAGACTTTTAAAGCTCTTTGGGAGGGAGAATTGATAAGTCAAGGACAAAGCAAGTATCAAATAAAATAATTTTCTGTAGTCTGCCTGTTCCAAGGCAGTGTCACTGGGGAGATCTTGTTTCCCCTTCGTGCAAGGTGGTGGCAGCAGTGTGATGGCTCCTGAATAACAGTGTGGTGTCACAGCTCCCTTGGTGAAGTGCACGCTGGGGATTGACAGCTAGCAACAAGCAGTGTGCCAGTCAGTGCTTAGACTTGGCCATCTTCAATACCCAGTTTTGATCTGGTGGTGCAGAATGAAAAATTGGGAATGGTGTGAAAAAATAGCTGTTTAAGCTCTCAATTATTCTGAGCAATTTCTGTGCTGATGGCCAGGCTACAAAGTGCCAGAGATGATGGAACAGTAACCTCCTGGGTGTCAAGCTAGACCAATCCTGAAGCATAAAGTTGGAAAAGTTTAGCAGGCTGATCTTTCCAGTTTGTCCACTCTCACATGGCAGCCATATAAATGGTTTAACTTCCTCTACCTGTTTAGGAAAACTTGTGTAGAATGGGCTGGGCACAACTAGATCATGGTTAAATCCATGAACACTGCTTGGAAATCTTGTTTTGTCTATTTTACTGTCCTAGCCTGACTTGGAACAGGAGCAAATGTCTCTTAACAGGATTTACTCAGCTCAAGCAGCATTAGAAGTTATTCAAGGACATATAAATTGGATAAAATCTCAGAGTACTTATTAATATAAAGGGAACTTTGGTGGTCTTAATACTTCAAAAGTAGATGCGTTATCTGCAATATATTAGACAAAAAAAGCCAGTCAGTGCAGTTGGCTTGTTGGCAAATTGCTACTCGTTTGTCACAGGATTCTCCCTCTTATCTCTTCAATGAGGTTACGAGCAGTGCAGAAATAATTCAAGCCTTACATCTTGAGTTTGGCCAGCGGGCAGCCCTGTCGGAGTGCGGGTCAAGGTCCCTGAGCTAGTGACAGAAGTTGCTCCAGCTCGGCTTGGGAGCAGTGCAGGAGCTGGTGCTGCCTGGCTGGGTACATCCCGCAGCAGAGTGTGGGCAGCCCAACTCCAGCTGGAAGAGGACACTTCAAGGAGCACATGGTTGGATGGGTGGCAGAAGAAGACAGCCCAGTGTACCCTGTGCTGAGTTTCAGGTGAGAGCTACTCGGTGGTAGCAAACTGCTGCACCAGAGCACAGGATGCCAGTCATCGGTTGGTGTGCCATTGGCACTTCTCTCTCAGGTCTTTCTCAAGCTTAGGTGGGCTCACCAAAATTCTGCAGGGGGGGAGGAAAGCAGATGAATAACAAGGGCTTGTTTTCACTGTGGGCACATCTGCTTAGATGAGCTGTGTAACTGGCTCGGTGTCTGCTGTTGGCTTTTAGTTACCTCGCAGGCAGGCTTCATCTCTGAAGGGATTGTGACAAGAAACACTTTGAGTCTAAAGGTGTGATTTGACTGGCTGGAGAAGATGGATCAGAGCATGCTCTTATGACCTGAGAGGTTTCTGGGTATTGATTGTACCAGTGTGCTTCTGGCTACTCAGGGTTTTATGGTTTATGGACATCTCATGCTGTCTTCTCAGATCAGCCAAGAGCAAAAATGTTAATAAGATTTGTACCCAGTCTGCTACTTAACAGTTGCTTATGTTGGAGAAATCATACTGTAAGTGCTCTGTGATTCCACTTGTTTGACAGCACCAGTCAAGGGTGGTGAGATGCTGGAACAGGCTGCCCAGGAAAGCTGGGATGCCCTGTCCCCAGAAGTGCAGATGCTGGAGCTGGATGGGGCTTTGAACGACCTGCTCTAGTGGAAGGTGTCCTGGCCTGTGGCAGGAGGGGTTGGCACTAGATGACCTTTAAAGTCCCTTCCAACCAAAACCATTTTATGAGTCTATGGCACTGGGCTTTATTTTCTGCCCAGATTCTAGCCCCACTGGTCAGCTGCCTTTTTCCTGCAGACTCCTAACTGAACTAAACTAATCTGCTGCTGCAAATGCTCTTGCATTCCTTCCAAGCTGTTTAATACTTCTCTACACTGGGGGAATGTGTAGAAGTCCAAAGTCTCCCATGTTTCAGTTTAGGAAGTACGGGAGAAAAACTGAACTTTAATCTGTCAGCTTTGGAATATCTCCAAGGATGGATTTGGTGAAGTACTTCCCCTGAGCCTTGTATGAGTCTATGGCACTTGTGCTGCTTGGTTGCTTAGGTGCTTCTGTTCTTTATACTCCTCTCCTTGAGTCAGTGGTGCCAGTTCTGTGCTACAGCAAATCCAGGCACGAGCTTGCTGATGCCATGGTGGGAGCACTGATGGGTGTTTACTGGTGGCATTAAGGTATTGTGAAGACTACAGATGGGGCTTTGACTGGTGATTGGCCTTTTAGATACTGCAGCACATGATTCAGCCCAATATGTAATCAAATCTGCTTTGTTCTTAAAACGTCAGTTTTGCCAGAGTTGACAAACGTGACTGCTTTGGCCACTGTTTGAGACACAAAGCTTTGCCATAAATCAGAGGTTTTTGCCTAACAAAAGTCTTCTGAGTGCTGGAGCAGATACCTTCAAAAGGTAGTGGAGAACTTGTGCAAGTGCAGAGAATTCTCTGATACGAGCAGGTTAAGAGTCTTACTGTGGTATCAGCTTGTCTAGCAGCAAAAGATGCTGGAGTGTGGATTTACTCCCTCTCAGGAAATTAGTCTCAGTTTATAATTGGATTGGGAGGAGGAGAGGAGAGAAGTGCTGCCTTGGCTAAGACATGCACTGGCTGCCTGAAATGCTGTGGGCTGAGACTGGGTTAAGCAAAGAACAGTACTAGCAACCCTGTAAGCCTTCACTGGAACTCTCAGCAGTGTTTGTGTGGTAGAGAGATACATCTTGGGAGAGCACTGATCATCCTAGGAGGGGCTGGTTGGTTGGTTTGAATGAGTAACTGAAGGCAGCATTTAGTCTGAAGAAAATGCTGGGGAAGATATTTCTATATGAAGAACCATCCTGGACAGTGCTCTTGCATCAGGGAGAGCTCATCCAGAGAAAGTGCTTTAGGGGAGGCTGAAGGAGTGAGGTGATTGGAGTCATGTTGAGCTGGACTCTGTTAGAAGACAGTGAATGCCTACACCCTTAAACCACGCTCTGCTGACCATGGCTACCAGGGCTGCAGAAGCCTGTACTCAGACTGGTCAGCAACTGGTGTAGTTGTGCAGCTCCCTTCGTGCCCTGTGGAATCTCAGGTGCTGAAGGAGGGAGGTAGCAGCTGTTAAAGGGAAAGGAGAGTGCAGGGCACGAGTAGGAGCACAAAGGTGCCAGTTTAAAGCTTGGTCAGTGTTTGGGCTTCTGTCCCATTGCTTCATGGCATCTTTCTCTCTCAAAGCAGTTTTAAGGCCTTGGATCAGGTGCTGAAAGGCTTTACTCATCTGGTAAGACACTGAAGATCAAATTGATGCTAGAGAAACTAGATTGGCTTAAGAGCTTAAGTAGCTTTATAGCTCTTAAAATGACTTATGTCCTATAAAGCTCGGCTGGAGTGTGGAGAGGAGCCTGACTGTTGCTGCCCAGTTGGGATCTGGCTGGAAGTCTTTACCCCAGCCACAGTTACTGGGAGGCTTCTACTCAGCCTTGCCTGTTAGCAAGAAGATGCAAATTCACACCAGGTATAGGCTGAACATCCAGTTGAATTTCATCAACCTCGAAATAAGAGATTGAATCTTTTTGCTGTGCCTCCAACTCAGCAAGCTCTTCGTACTCTTTGGCAACAAACTCTTCTCCTCATCTTCCTCTTCTGCTTGCAGAGTTGAATACTGGAGTCATGGTAAGCTTGCCAAAAGTATGGGCAAGTTTGGCATCTCTGTGCTTTCAGGGGACACAAAAGCAAGAGGTGAGAAATAGCGAAGGTGCTGATGTAGCAGCAGAACTCTCATGTGTTTGGGTGCAGATCTGTGGGCTGGTTATTTAGGTAGCTTCATCCAAAGCATTGTCTGGATCTCGTCCGAGGGTAAACTCTGCATTCTTGCAATCCTAAGGCATTGGTAGGAACCTTGCCATTTTGAATTTAACTCTTTGTAGGAAACACTACTTCAGACATAGCTTGGTTTCTTCAAAGCCTGGAGATGGTGCTCATTCATACTTGAGCAGGGGTTGGTTTCTTTAGTGAAAGGGAGATAAAACTTTTCCATTTATAACCAAACTATTACTGTGCCAGACCTAAATGTGGGAAAAGCAGCCTCTCTGCAATGCAACCATAACATCTTATCCTTGCTTAGCTACAGATAAGGCAGAAGAGCTTTCATGCTATATGGCCTTCTTAAACTGCTGCTGAAGCCTTGGGCTGTGGTGGAAGCTGCAGACCAGGGTAGGAGGTGGTATCTGAAGGAAGAAGGATGTCTGAGGCAGGCAGGTATCTGGTGAGCAGTGTTCATGGCATGCACAGTCTGTGCTGACTGTTGATGTTACCTGGGAAGGCTTTAAGCACACTCTAACCTTAAAGGATTACAGCATGATTAATGGTAGTTGTTGTGATGGAAGCGCTCTGCTCTGGCTTGCTGAGCCTTTCTGAGCCACTCTGACATTCAGTTGAACTTGTCAGAAATTGGTTCAGTCATCTTTGACAGAAGTTATCTACCTGATGCCAGTTCCTCAAACACCCATTTGCAAAGTGACATAGATGACTTAACAGCTCAGGGTAAGAGGTTGGTACTTAAGGGCAAATGAGTACTTGTTCTGGAACAGCAGAAGCTTCAGTTGTAATCTCTTGCAGAGTGAGCAAAACCCTGCTGCTCCTTGTCTGTGGAGCAGGTGCATCCTTGGCCTTCAAGGTCTCTTTGGGTACTGGCTGGCAGCTGATGCCTGCAGGAGCAACCAGGCTACACCAGTAACGGCTGAACTTGCTATGCAGGGCAGACAGTGATACTGGAGCATGCACAGCAGCTACTCTGAGCTGCTTAACAGCAGTTTAAACTTAAGCCTCAGCTCTAAGATCTGTGTCTCGTGCTTGGAGGGCAGGGAGCTTCTAGCAGAGTGTGACCACTGCCTCAGCTCCACCTCCAGCCGGCTGCATGTGCTGTGAAGTGCCATGAAGAGTGCGGAGGAGGAAGGCCATGCAGGGGGCTATTTTGGTCATGGGAGAGCCCTTTAGAAAGGCCTCGTAATGAGCCTGGTTTCATGGCTTAGAGAAGTCTCAGTTCAGGCTGATGTGAATGGCCAGACTTGTCACAAAGCTTCACGCCAACAGCCGGCAGAGCCTCTGTCAGCAGTGCAGGGGAGTGCTGCCTCACTCTGCCCCAGTCCCCGGGTGTGGAAGTGGATAAACTGACTGTTACAGCTGCCCAGGGGAGTATTTGTCATCTAGGGGTGACAGGTAGCCGAGAAGTTGTCCTACAGCAGGTTTGGAAGGGTGGACTGCAGTCCTTTCTCCTTACAACCAGATGGGCTTGTACTTAAGGAGTGAAGACCATCAGACTTCCCTAGGTGATGAGGAAGAAGCTTGTTCAGCACGACAGCTTCCTTCCACACCAGGTAGGATTTGTAGCTGAGAAGGAGTAAGCTCCTGCAGGTAAGAGAGCAGGAGCCAGTGTGCTGAGGCAGCTTGTCTGGGAGGTGCTATAGCCACCCAGCTGTACGGCTGCTATCTGTAGTTTGAAGTGAGGTGTGGTTGCAGTGATCTTAGGGCAGTAATCTTTATGAAAACTAAAGATTTGTCTTGGGTGACTTCTGTGCTCAGGCTTTACACAAGCCAGGGCAAAAGCAGAATTCAGCTTCTCGTGTTGGGGCTTGAATTTGTAACTTGGCAAACCTTCCCTGTAAGCCAGGGGTACGTTCTGGTGGTGGGAGGTGTCCTGCACCTGTCTCTGACTGTGCTGGGGACGTGTTGGAGAGGTGGGCCCATACACACCTCTGGCTGGAGCAGGGAAGGGCCAGGTGGAGGGATCTTAGACTGGCCATCCAGATGTTTCTGGGGATGTGAAACCAGCTTTGGGACAATAAAGATGCAGGAAGAGTACTTTTTTTTTTTAAGAGGATGGTATTGGTTAAAACTGAACTTGGGGAGTTTCCTGTATGTGACAAGAATGTGTTGAGGCCAGGAAATGCCCTTGGCCAGGAAATAGTATTTGTGATTGTTAGGGATGAACAGATCTTGATCTGGGGTTCTTTGTAGCCACTTTTGATCGTCGTAGCCTGCTCCCATTGACTGATGTTAACACTGAATGGCTCTTTGGGGTGGGTTGGGAAAAGGTCCTAGCGGGTCCCCAACCTCACCTTCACTCTCTGTCCGGAGAATGATGGCCAAAACCACCACCTCTTCCAGTGTTGCACATCTGCTACCTTGTCATTTTGCCTAATCCAATTAGTACAAGTGTTGCCTGAGCCTTTTGTACAGGACACAGCCCCTGCCTGCTGAGTTACACAAGGGGAGGCTGCAAAGCAGGATCAGTATCTGATGCCATAGCCACGTGTCAGAAGTGCAGAGGAGCATTGTATTTTCTTTTTTCTCATTTCATTTGGAAAATAGCAGAGAGATGTGTTCCAGGCTCGGGCACTCTCAAGTGTTCTGAGCCTGCAGGTAGTCTGCACCAGAAGCCAATGTAGGTCTGCAGTCTAAAGGAACTGGTCTTTAATTAACTGGAAGATCTGTTCCTGTGCCCACTGGCTGCAGTGGAAATGGAAAGCTAAGCCTTCAGAAGTGGTACCCTTTCTTCTTCTATCTCCAGGGGATGCAGTGCCTGGGCTTGACTTGGGTGTGCTGCAGGGCTCCTTCACTTCTGCAGCTTTGAGCAGAGGGTGGAGTAAAGTCTCTGATCAGCTCTGGCTTAAAATGGCACTCTTACAGTGGGGGAACATATTAATTGCCACTTGATTATGCTCCTCTGCATGCAGGCTGCAGTGAAGAGAGGGGTGAAGGTGTGGGGCTGGGAGGAAACAGTCACTCAGTGACCTACACTGCTAGGAAGCTGGATGGTTTCTTCAGGAAAGAGCCTGATCTTGGAAAAGAAAAAAAGTAGTGAAGCATTGCAGAACTGTACTGAGTGCCTCTTCAAGGTAACAAGCACTGCTTCCCAGGGCTAAATCTTAGAGCCCCAGCATGAAATCAGCTGCCTTGTGTGAGCTGATCTTTCCGTGTGGTATACGTGTCAAAGCATAAATGCCTTGCATCAGGAGGGGTCATTCTGGTGTTCCCTCTTCTTGCCATAGCTGGCTGCTCTCAATGATGCTGGCCAAAGCACCAGGGACCCAGGGCAGTGCACGTCAGTAACAGGAAACCCAAAGAAGACAAAACTCACCCCCCCTCTTAGGCAGATCCGTTTAGCCTCATGGGCAAAAGTCACAGTGCCTGTTACATTCAGTAAACACCCTGGGTGGTGTTGGTAGCAAAGCCCTCAGAGCTGCTTTGCTGCTTTCTCCTGTTCTGAGCTCACGCTGCACGGGGATACCTGGGCAGCAGGTTCTGGCTGCTGGTTAGTGCACTGGTGGATGCAGCTGGGGGAATAGTTAGGCAGAATTTTCCATTAATCAGAGAAAAAAGTCCTCCACAGATGGTATAGGGGATAGATTACGGGTAGTAATCCTTTTGTGTCCTAGAAGATTAAGGATATCCTGGTGTAGCTGCAGTCAGCTGACTTTTTTTTCTTTTTTTTTTTTTTTCCTCTTTTTTAAATGATTGAGAATTCTTAATGCAGTTCTGCAGGGGACCAAGGCTCTTCCAGAAGCTGTGAACCGTGTGCTGTGAATGTTTGTTAAAGGAACGGTCTGTTTAAGGCCAGCCCCAGTTACAAATGTACAGGAACTCAGCCTTGTGCCGTGTAAACAGCAGCAGCTCCAAGATGGCAAAGAAATCTCTTGCTAGACAGCTCTGTCCAATCTAAGAGAGGTGCATGAGAGCTGAATTTCACAAGGAGGGGTAGTGTGATGTGAAGAAACAGAGGGTGTCTGAATCCTGCTGCCTGGGTCGCCTCGGGAAGGGAAGATGAATGCTGTGGTGGAAGAGGAGGATGGCTGCACGCTCTGAGTTGTCTGGCATGGATCTGTATGAGGATTACAAATCTCCCTTCGATTTCAATGCTGGAGTGAACAGAAACTATCTTTACCTGTCACCTGGCATAAACCTTTCTCCACCTGGATCACCTACACTGGCAAAGTCTGGTAACTTCCTTCTCTTTCTTTCTTTCTCAGAACCTCTTTATGGGAAGCTTAGTGTTTAATATCTTAGTAAAAAGGAACCTCTCACATTAAGGATCTATAAAATTTGGTTGTCATGCAGGTGTAAATGAAGGGCAGAGTTGACTTGCTGTTAACTCTGGTGGTTTATTAGCTTTGGTGTGTCATGTAGGAAGTAGCTCCTGTTCTGTGCGTTTACCAGCTTCACCTCACTTCAGGGAGAAAGGCAGTTTGAGGGGAAAACAAGATAAGGAAAACAATTAGGAAGGAAAGGGCAACTTCTGCAAGATGGGGGTAATTGCCCTAGTTTGGCTGCAGGCTGGGTTTTTGGGTGGGGGGAGGCAGAACTGCATGACTTCAGAACTTCTGCCTTAGAACTGACAATACCACCCATTAAAGCAAGTGCCCTCTAAACCCTTCCCTCTGTTCCCCTGAGCATTTAAAACGCTGTAAATATTACCCCTCAGACACTGGCTGCACTTGTGCTGCAGCAGCATCCATCCAGTGCTTAACCCTGCCAGTTTGTAGCTGGTGGTCTGTGCAGAGCACCGACAGCCGTGCCTGCCTCATCTGGTGTTGCCACCTCTCCTTTCTCTTCTGCTGGACTTGTATTTTGTTTTCATTCTCTTTGAAGGATGTGTTTGGGAGAAGCCCAAGAACGTTCTCCTCCGCGTTGAAGAAATACATCTAACTTTGACTTTTTCATGGAGATAAATGGGAAGCACTTAAATCTGATCCTTCTTATATATTGCAAAATAAATATCCTGTGTAGCACAGCACATTTCTCAGGCCTTGCAGTGATCTTAGTCTTGTAACAGCTTGTTCTCCTGAACTCTAGCAGGTGCCATTTTTCTTCTGCTTTGCCAGCTGTACAGTGACATCCAAAACACACACTGAGTGACACAGAAGGTGTCTGTCTAAAGGAAAGCTTTGTGGAGGTGAGCCCTCCCCATCTGCTCCTGTGAAAAGACCTGCACTTCCTTAAACTGCTGGTGTTTACTGCAGACCTCTGAATTCAGGCCAGGAAGAGGTAGGAGCTTCTGGTCAAAGGAGAGCAGGAACTTGTGAAAGCAAACCCCGAGCCAGCAAAGCTGGCTGCAGGCTGAACAACTCTCATGCTTTGCTGTGGCAGAATAATGGGGGGGGAGGCAGGCCTGGCTAGATCCACAGTGTGAGGCAGGGAGGACTCTGGAGTCCCAGTGATTTTTCTGTCTGACTAAAATATCTAGAAGTGGGAAGGGGAGGATAAATTATTCTCTTGCATTGTGGCTTAAGTGCAACGGAGGTAAGGAACAGCAGGAACCCCTAAGAGACTGGCCTTCCCAAGAGGAAGGTGCATCCCCCAAAGCAGAGGCTGTTTCTGCAGGAGACAAGCCAGCGTGTCCTCCTCCTGCTGGATTCACTCGATCTATTTTGGGTGAGCTAATCCAGATGACTCTTCCTAACCAGATTGAACAGACTTTCAGCTGGATGTGCTAATGCTCTTGGAGTCAGCATCATCTTCGGGACTTGCAAACTTTCTGGAAGGGCTCTTGCAGCAGCAAGCTCTGTAGTCCCTGAAGGGCCTGCAGGTGGAGAACAAGGGCTGGAGGTGGAGGCTAGTGTACTGGGGGGGTCAGAGGGCCTCAGGGGAAAATGCAGTTTAAATTGGTAGCTTTTCTTCAGTATAGGTATGTGCAATGTGACAGAAAGATGTGGCATTAAGTGCTGGATGTTAAAAAGGNTTAAATTGGTAGCTTTTCTTCAGTGTAGGCATGTGCAATTAATAGGGTAGATAGCAGTGTGACAGAAAGATGTGGCATCCTTAAGTGCTGGATGTTAAGAGGAGGAAATGAGGAAAAAACATTGAGGTATAAGACAAAAATTATCTGATTGTTAGACATAAGCTGTAATGCTTCTTTTTTTCTTACTCTTTTTTTTTTTGGTGCTGTGCTTTGGTTTGGCATTGGACTTGAACTTTTTTTCTGCCCTAGTTTTCTGTCAGTAAATAGT
Organism: Chloroceryle aenea; assembly: GCA_013399075.1. Classification (NCBI taxonomy): domain Eukaryota; kingdom Metazoa; phylum Chordata; class Aves; order Coraciiformes; family Cerylidae; genus Chloroceryle; species Chloroceryle aenea. The sequence goes on along the minus strand of VWZY01005679.1, from coordinate 9,645 downwards.
CTGTTGGAAACCTGGAGGAACTACTTGATGTTTGTGTAGCAGACAGATGTAAATCTCTGGAAAACGTGGTGTAGATTTCATAAATAAATGCAGGATGGGGTGTTCTGTACACAAACAGAGGCAGAAAACACTGCTTTGGAAAGAACTGGTGAAATTGAGCTTTACCTGAGCTTAGTGACTTGATCAGGAACAAGGCCTCTTCTTTCCTTAGGCTTGACAGCTGCCAGGAGTGTGTTTCACAGAATTCCTCCAGCTAATGAGGGACTCATGGATTCTTTCCCTGGCTTTTCAGTGGCTTGTGTTTGATACCAGGCCTCGCACAGGAGTCAGGTGGTGGTCTTGTTGCACCTCAGCAAGGTTTTGGATTCCCAGACCAAATGGCAGCATGGAGTCAGAAGCTGCTGAGAGGAGGATGGAATTTCATCTGGTTAATTACTGTAGTGGCTAACACCTCTGAATGGTTGTTTCTCACACAGTCTCTCCACAAACTGGTGCCTTTGCAAAATGGAGCAGGATTCCTTAGTTCTGGCAAGCTGTGTCTTTGAGTGTCCACTAGGAAGATTCAAAATGGGAAACCTTTTGCTGGAAAATCTTTTTGTTGCATTGAAGGTGAACGTTGAGCAAGACTCTTGGGGTGTTTGGTTTGATATGGAGGAGTCTGGCTCAGTCAGGGTTTCTGGTTGTGGAAGGGAGGAGGCAGCAGTGTGAGTGGATGCACATCCTCCTCAGCCCTTTCTGTGCTGCCTGAGTGGAGAGAGCAGAGAGCACCCGGGCTCCTGAGCAGAGGTGGAGTGAGAAGCACTGGTTGGGACTCAGTGTTGTGCATCTTGGTTTCTGTCAGACTGGTGGAATGTCTCATGTTCTCAACACGTTTCCTTTTCCAGCTGGTGGAAAAGCCCCTGGTTTCCTGGATGCTGTAGTACTCCAGGAGTGTGACTTTGGTGTCCTGTCACCAGTTTTCTTGGTGTGCTGGCACCAAAGGGCTGTATGTTAAGGTTAGCTGCTTTCTGGCAGATGTGATGACCTGACTTTTAATGATTTATTCACCTCAAGGGCTGCTGAGAAGTGACTCTATACCTGAGGTTGGAGAGGATGCTGCTGCTACAGTTGGTATGGCAGAAACACTCTCAGAAGAAGAACAGGACGAGCTAAGAAGAGAGCTTGCTAAGGTAAATGTCTTGCAAAGAGCTCTTAAACTGGTGTTGAGACTGAAAATCTGGGATAATGCTGCCTTTGAACACACAGATAATGCTTTGCATATTTATTCTGTATTGTGCAGAGGGAAGGGGAACGTGTCAAGGAGAGAAGAACAGCCAGTTCTAGCTGAGGAGAACGAACCTAGCAGTGCTGAGGGTGCAGATCTTCAGCTGAGATGCATAAATGCCTAACCCTTTTTTCCCCTCAAGTCAAAAGCCTCCCCACAGGCTGCCAGAGAGAAGCCAAAACCCAGTATTGTCTCCACTGGTATTTCCAAAGCTCTCAAAGTCAAGCTTTGTGGAGTTGCCAGTCTTTTTTTCTTCTGTAGCAATGTGTGACTTTAGGACCCTCATAAAAGACACTACCTTAATCCTGAGGTTGATGAATGAGCTGTGAAATAAGCACATTAATTGTAGCCTTGATTTTGGTAGTCCTGGGTATTATTTAATGGCAAATCAATCAGCTGAAGATGGTGAGGGAAATCTGGTCCTGCTAGGGTATGTCTTTGGGCAGGTATCCAGAACAAAGGTGCATTGAGGATGTTGGTATCTCCTCAGAGGAGCATGAATGAGAAGGCAGCAGATACTCTTAAGCAGGTGCAGTCTAGGTGAGGAAGAAGGGTTTTGTACATACAGCCTTAGTGCCTCTGTCACCCCTCTACATGCTATGGAGGGGCATCATCACAGAACTGCTGTGACATCACTGATCCTAATCTGGTCCTGCTTCTGGGAGAGCCTGAAATGACCATCCCTGTAAAGAGGAGATACACAGTTTTCTGACACGGCTGAACAGATGCTGTGCTTTTGTTGTCATGGGGTTTTTGGGGGGGTTGTTTTAGGTTTGGGGTTTTTTTTCTGTTACTGCTTTTTAACTGCTCAGTCTGTCACCATTTCCACCCCTGCTGCTGTGGCTGGACCCAGTTCAGTTGGACCTTTCTGTCCAAGCAAGGAAGCAAAACTTGTGTATGGATCAGATATGCTCTGAGCTTCCTGATCCTGGTCATACACTGGTGTCTCTTCAGACGTGGCAGGAAAACAGAGGCTTGGCATTGTCCCACCCTTGACTGATCTTCATGCTTCACGTAGGCTAATGTTGTCTAAAGGGAATGGTGTTGAACTATACAGCCTTTCAGCAACCAACTTCCTTGTGCATAATCCAGTGCCAGATCTACCTGCAGGTCAATTACTTTCTTTCTAGCTCCTGCTGTAGACTTGAATTTCCCTTTTAGTGTTTAGAAACAACTGTGAGGCAAGGTTAAAAAACTTGCTAGTTTTTTTTTTCCCTCCCATGCCCAGTAGGTGTTGTAATAAATCCATAGTTAAATGGCTGGATGGATCGCACGTTAACTTACCTCTCATCAACTCTGCTGTACAGGTGGAAGAGGAAATCCAGACACTCTCCCAAGTGCTAGCTGCCAAAGAGAAGCATCTAGCAGAAATCAAGAGAAAGCTGGGGATTAACTCATTACAGGAGCTAAGGCAGAACATTACCAAAGGCTGGCAAGATGTTACCTCAACCACAGCGTACGTACCATTTCAGGACTCAGTTGTAGCTGTTGAGGTGAAAACTGGGTAGTTCTTGTACCTCATCTAAACCCTCTGCTCTTGGGAAGTGTGGTGAGTGTAGGTAACACAAGGTTAAGTTGCACTAAAACTTACCTAGGTGAATCATCATAGATTTCCTTAAAGAAGGCCACTATTCACCCTGTCATCTCATGCAGAATGATAGGCCATAATATGGGCAATTCTAGTGTGCTTTTTGTCTGGCAGAGCTGAGATACCATTGCTTAGATACCAAGGTGTCCTGAATTCAAGAGAATACCCTTCCTTTCCAGGCTGAAAAACTAAAAACTAAGCTCGTGCAGGAAGAGTGCAAAGTCCCAGTTCATGTTCTTGTCTGGTAAAGGTCTAGAGTGAGCTGCCTTCTGCAATTAAAACTACACAGTGCAAGAGGAAGCACCTCAAACTTCTGGTGAAGACTACTGACAAAACCATTCTGTATCAGATTTTAGACTCTAGGCACAAAAACTAGACCTCTGTGGGTTTTTTTGTGTGCATAGTATTGTTTTCTTGTGGGTGTTTTTTGGGTTTGTGTGGTGGGTGTTGGGTTTTTTTGTTTGATTTTTGTGTTGTTGTTTTTTTTTTAAATCCCACTAGCAAAGAGCATCTGTTCTGGTGATGGGGCAGTAGGTGCTTGTTGATGAACTTCTCTAAGTCTGAGGTGGCAGAGATGCTGTAGGGAGAAGGAACTGCAGTGGCTCAAAATAACCTCTTCAGTAGTTTGTCCATTTGGCCCCAAAGTTGAAGTATTCCTCTGGCTTTAGAAACCTGCCTACGCCAAAAGGCTCCTTATGTGTTCTAGTAAAATAACTACAAACTTATTTCTGTTTGAACACAGATACAAGAGAACATCAGAAACCCTGTCTCAGGCTGGTCAGAAGGCTTCTGCTGCTTTTTCATCTGTTGGTTCAGTCATAACCAAGAAGTTTGAAGATGTCAGGTAGGTTTCTTTAGCTGTTAGCATACCTAGCACTTCTGAAGGTTACTCTGCCAAGAACCCTCAGCATTCATCTCGGGAGAGCTGAGAGGTTTACTGCCAAATGTGCTTGTGTGATGCAGAATATTCTGTGGTGTGGTTTGCATGTTCAGAGCAGCCACGTGTGCTGTTACCTCCCCTGCTGTTGCTTTCCTGGTAGGATTGCAGGTGGCAGCGTGTCTGCCCACCTCTGTGTGATGCACACAGCATTGTCATTTCTGTTCTCTGACTTCCTTAGCTTGTAGAATACTGTGTTGAAACAATTTAATGTCTTTAACTGTTTGTGGTTTGGGTTTTGGTGGTTGTTTTGTTGTTTGGTTTCTTTTTTGTCGTGTGTGGATTCCTTTCAGATGTATCTTTTTTTTTTGTAGGCTGTTCTACCTCATAGCAATGGCTTGATTTTATTACATTTTTAACAGACAATTGGCACTTGAGAATTCTTAATTATTGGCACAAAAAGTATTTGGACTTTGTCTCAAATGACAAAGCCCTTTGTGCAAATTAGGTGGGTTTGGTGGTCTGTTGTGAGCTGCACGTGGAACCCTTCCTGGGTGCCACCAAATCACACTTAGCTTACAATTCTTGGTTTAATTATATAATGGTTGGTACTGGAACACACACAGCTACTGGTTGTGAATAGAGGATCAAAATTCTTTTCCAGTTAGTGGGAAGATTAAAAAAATGGCACATTCTAGCAGAATACTGCTGCTTTGGAAAGCAGTGTAATAAAATCAGCCCTGTTTTAAAGTGCTGCCATTAACCTCTTTTTTTTGTTTTGCTTTTTTGAAGTCCAGTGAGAGAACACTTTGAGGTGCAGCTACACAGTTACATATTTTTCTTCAGATTTATCAGAACTTCCTTTCTCTTTTTAATGCTTGCTCTGGCATTGTGCAGACTACAGGCATTTTCACATTCCTTTAGGTAAGCTGGGTGCAAAACTTGCATGTAGTCAGACTGTCTCCATTAAAATCTTTTTTAAGCTTTGTCTGTAAAAGGTAATTTTATTTTCTTTTTTTCCATTGTTAGTTAATGTAAACCTGAAGTTCTTGTAATGTCAGGGAAGCTGTTTCTTCATGTTCACTTGGTAACTATGCCAGAACATGACACCTTGAGAACACATAATAATCAGTTTCCCTTCCTTGTAAGAAAGGAATCTGGTAAAATGATTCTGCAAGTTTTTTTTGTAGAGAGACAGAATATGACTCTGAGGTCAATGGCATGCAGAATTCCTCCTTCTCTTTGTCTGTACAGTGTTTGTGCCTGGACAGAGTAGATATTTTCCCTTCTTTGTGTCTATTACCGTGGCTCTTGAGTGTTGTGGTGATCTAAGTAGATCACCAGAGTCTAAATGTAAAACAATTTATCCATTTGCTGTTTCTAGTTCTCCCAGGTAAACGGTCTGTATCTTGGTGTCTGGAGCTGCTGAAGTAACCAGAGTAGTTTAGTCTGCATGGCCTCTTACCTGCCTAGAAATGTTCAGTGTTCAGTTTTCAGTAGCTAAAATTGCCATGCAGCAGCTTCCATCCATCGCCTCTCATCCCATCTCTGCACACCTCTGAGTCTGGCTTCATTTTTTTCTCCCACTACACAGCCAACGACAGCAGGAGGATCTCTGTAGAGATGCAGGGATCTGGCTCCTCGAGTAAGGACCTCCTGGGATAAGGATGAGGAGACAGGGCCCCAGGAGCAGTGCCTGGGCAGGAGGTGGGCACAGGATGCTGTTGGAACTCGGAGCCTGAAGTGAGCTCTGTTTGCTCAAGTACTATTCTGTAGCAGCCTGTCTGAAATACCCTCCCCTTTTGCTTCAGGACAGGGGGAGCCTGGAAGATGTGTCTCTGCTTTTTGGGTGCAGAGCCCAGCTGCTTGCTCTTCTCCTTAAGGCTATGACATTCCCTACTAGCACTGGACTCCTGTGTTTGAGAAGGACAGCAGAGACTCATAGTTCTCTTCTGGCTTCAGGCATTTAATACTTCAAAAGAACAGCGTCCTAATTCTTCAGGTTACTGGCTAGGTGGGTGTTGAGTGCTCTCTCTCAGAAACTGGGCCACTGGGGAGGGAATGAACAGGGCCAGAGGCCACATTGCTGGTGTCCTTCTTGGGGACAGTCACGGCAGTGGAAACTCAAGGTATTGTTATAAATTGAGGAGCAGCTGGGCTTTAAATAAAAAAAAAAGAAAAAAGAATTCATGCAGTTCAAGATCTTAGTCTCACTTAAACAGGAGATTAAAAATCTCCTGGACTGAGCTAATCTGGGATTCAACCAGTGAATTCAGGTCCCAGGATTCTGTGTCTGTTTTTAAGACCACACAAGTCTGAACTTTAGAACTAGTTTTTGATGCCCGGGTTCTTTCCTGGACATGAGAGCTGATGGGCCTGATACTTGCTTGAACAGATACTGAATATGCAGGTGCATTTTTGTTCTTAAACTCATAGGTGGCTACTTCACCATGGCTTTGCTTTTTTTGTACTGTAGGTTTTTTTGAAGTCCAGTGAGACATGTACAAAACCAGTATGGAACCCAACATCCCACGATGGTAATTAGGTCATTGTCACCACTGATGCTGTGGAGCAGGCACTGGGGGAGTCCCAGACTGGGCTCCCAGATGAGAGCTGGGTTCAGGAGCCAGGTTCTGGTGCTGGATTCAGGAACACACCAGCTGGGATTGAAGGCAGGACAGACACAGTCTT
>VWZY01005678.1:12995-36677 GCA_013399075.1 Chloroceryle aenea | reverse complement strand
AGACTTTACCTCTTCATCCAGGTCATTGATGAAGATGTTGAATAAGACTGAACCCAGTACTGACCTCCGGGGAACACCACTAGTTACAGGTCACCAGTTGGACTCTGCAACACTGATCATGACCCTCTGAGTTCTGTTGTTTGGCCAGTTCTCAACCCATCTCTGCCCACTCTTCTAGCCCATACTTCCTGATCTTATGCACAAGGATGTTATGGGAGGCAGTGTCAAAAGCCTTGCTGAAGTCAAAGTAGACAATTGTCCATTGCTAAGAGCAACAGATGTCATATGATGTACACAAATATAACAAACAGCAAAACGCTGACATAAGGCATCTATCCGTATGCAACAACAAACTTCCCAAGGGAATACAGGGCATAATTTCCAAACAGAATAAGGGTGAAAGAGTTTTTCATTTGCACTTTAGGTCAAGACAGGGTACAGAAATACAGCTGACCATTCTTTGAATCCTTCTGTATTTCCCTTTACCCTCTCCAATATCTGCAGCTGCAGCCAGCACAGGAAAATAAGCCATATGTTAATCTTCACAACAGACTGCAAGTAGGACCATTCCTGATAATTATAACTGCTTTTTGGCAAGTGCAGAGAAACACATGCCACTAACTAGTTTGTCATCCCAATTTCACTTTGCTGGGGTGAGTGAGAAGAGATAGCAAGTTCTCAACATGATATAATATGTCCTAGATATTTGGGGTGTGAAAGTGTTGCTAGATTTATCTGCAGACACAGTCTAGGAGGGGAAGCAATGTCTTTTATGGAGGTAAAAGTAATAGTAAAAGTAATAACTGGTACGGGATGTTCAGGATGGACAGAATGGATGAAACCATTGAGATGTACTCCTCTGTCAGAGCTCAGGCCAGGCTCCTGTGTTAATATTTGTGTTTTACACCCCAGGTCACACATATGATGCTTCTAAATGGAGAACATTTTATTTCCTCCTTTCCTAAGTGAATTGAATGTTTTGGTAAAGACAAGGAGGAGTTGCTGTATTTCTCTCTACTTTTCCATGGAATTTACTATCACTCTTTCTCTCCTTCACCCCCTTTCATTATTTTTTTTAACAGAAAAAAAGAAATTGTACTGTTTACAAAAAACAGAAGAAGCAAATATCAGCTCACAGACATCTCCCTTGCTCACTGATGACATGCTGCTTGAACACCAGGATTTATGGTGTGGTTGGAGAGGTAGTGCACATTTTAACAGGTCCTTTCTCCAGATGACCAACAGATGGTGAGAATGAGGGAGGCCCAAGTTACAGTGGAAGCTGAACAGGTGAGTTTTGCAAAGGGGCACCTAGGCATCCACATCTAAGATAAAGTTCCTCTAAGAAGCTAGCACAGGCAAATACATACGTGCAATGTCATAGACTAATACGTGCAATGACATAGACTAATATTAACTCAATCTTGGTAAGATGTCTACAATTCGGGTTAAATCCTTTATAATTATTTTAAAATTTAAGAAAAGAAGATTAAACATACTTAAGGAAGACTCTGGGTGGCCACATCTCACATGGACCCAGAACTCAGATATGGTGCAGTTCATCCTTTCAAATAAGGTTAAATCTGACTGTGAGAAAACATGTTACTACTTACAAAGCTACTACTAGATCTAACAGATATTGTCATTGACTCATGCATTTTCAAGTACATTTAGCTTCTCTGATCTCAAAGCAAATTGGACATGAGAAGATTGCATTGGCAGCATTAAAATTGTTGCTTCATTTAAACCAACATCAGTGCTCCTGTGAAGCAGAGATATAATTATACATACTCCAGGTTTTTGGGGCTTTACACTCTTGTGAGTTTAAAACACCATTACATGTTCCAAAAATTTGTAGCATAAGCATAAAATAGAAAATAATTGTATCTAAATCTTTATTTGCATTAAATAACAGCACTTAAATATGTGCCTTTCAAAATCATTCTAATGAGTCACACTTGAACATAAGAGTTAATTTGAATGGGCAATTCTCAGTTACACTGGGCAGGCAAGACATGCTCTGTCCACTTTAGTGTCTAATATATGAAAAATAGTTCCCTGATAGGATGCAGAATACATGCTGTGGTTAAGTTAGAAAGCTAATAAATAATGTAAAGAAAACTAACTAAAGGCAATATTTTCAACTAGTGTAAGCAGGAGTTAATACGATTAAATAAACTAGAGTATTTTAACAATTTCCTTCACCTCTCAGGATCTTGAGAGGAGAACAGAAGTGGACTCTGACAGTTTTTTTCTGTCACATTTGTAGAGGTTGCATCCAAGGAAACACCTTCACTGAGATGCCAGGATGATTCTTTACATGGTTCATGTTTACCTAGAACTGCTTCCATAGTGTCTTTTAGGGTGATCCCACATTTCAGATTGAGCTATGGAGATGAAATTGTTGTTAAAATCCTGACTTCACTTAGCAAGAGCCCACCAAGGCTTTGTTACAGAATCCTGCTCTGCAACCTGTTCTCATTACCAGTTAGTTTCTGGCTTTATTTCAGATCACAGACTTAAATGGTTTAGAGATGATTACACAGAATCACTATGATTGGAAGAGACCTCTAAGATCATCAAGTCCAACCATTATCTAACTCTAACAGGGACACTACTACACCATATCCTTAAGCACCATATCTAGATGGCTTTTAAATACATCCAGGAGTGGTGATTCAACCACTTCTCTGGGCAGCCTGTTCCAGTCTTTGATAACCCTTTTGAAATAGCAGTTTTTCCTAACATCCAACCTAAGCCTTCCCTGGTGCAACTTGATGTAATTTCTTCTTGTTCTATCATTAGTTACTTGTAAGAGACCAACACGTCCTTTCAGGTAGTTGTAGAGCGCGATAAGGTCTCCCCTCAGCCTCCTTTTTTTTCCAGACTAAACCACTCCAGCTCCCACAGCCACTCCTCATAAGACTTATTCTCAAGACCCTTCACCAGCTTTGTTGCCCTTCTCTGGACCTGCTCCAGCATTTCAATGTCTTTCTTATACTGCAGCACCCAAAACTGAACACAGCATTCAAGGTGTCAGTAAAACTACAACCAGTGTTGAGTACAGTGGAACAATCTCCTCCCTAGTCCTGTTGGCCACACTATTCCTGGTACAAGCCTGGTACAAGGATGCTTTTTGCCTTCTTGGCCACCTGGGTACAGTGCTGGCTCATGTTCAGCTGCTTGTCAATCAACATCCCCAGGTCCCTTTTTGCCAAGCAGCTTTCTAGCCACTCAGCCCTGAGCCTGTAGTGTTGCCTGGGGTTGTTGTGTCCCAAGTGCAGGACTTGAAGCCCATGTGAATTGCCTCAGCCCATTGATCCAGCCTGTCCAAGTCTCTCTGAAGAGCCTTCCTACTCTCAAGCAGATCAACATTCCCACCCAACTTGGTGTCATCTGCAAACTTACTGGGTGCTCTCAACAGATCATCAAGATCATTGATAAAAAGATATTAAACAGGAATGGTCCCATTACTGAACCCTGGGGAGNTCCAGTCTTTGATAACCCTTTTGAAATAGCAGTTTTTCCTAACATCCAACCTAAGCCTTCCCTGGTGCAACTTGATGTAATTTCTTCTTGTTCTATCATTAGTTACTTGTAAGAGACCAACACGTCCTTTCAGGTAGTTGTAGAGCGCGATAAGGTCTCCCCTCAGCCTCCTTTTTTTTCCAGACTAAACCACTCCAGCTCCCACAGCCACTCCTCATAAGACTTATTCTCAAGACCCTTCACCAGCTTTGTTGCCCTTCTCTGGACCTGCTCCAGCATTTCAATGTCTTTCTTATACTGCAGCACCCAAAACTGAACACAGCATTCAAGGTGTCAGTAAAACTACAACCAGTGTTGAGTACAGTGGAACAATCTCCTCCCTAGTCCTGTTGGCCACACTATTCCTGGTACAAGCCTGGTACAAGGATGCTTTTTGCCTTCTTGGCCACCTGGGTACAGTGCTGGCTCATGTTCAGCTGCTTGTCAATCAACATCCCCAGGTCCCTTTTTGCCAAGCAGCTTTCTAGCCACTCAGCCCTGAGCCTGTAGTGTTGCCTGGGGTTGTTGTGTCCCAAGTGCAGGACTTGAAGCCCATGTGAATTGCCTCAGCCCATTGATCCAGCCTGTCCAAGTCTCTCTGAAGAGCCTTCCTACTCTCAAGCAGATCAACATTCCCACCCAACTTGGTGTCATCTGCAAACTTACTGGGTGCTCTCAACAGATCATCAAGATCATTGAAAAAAAGATATTAAACAGGAATGGTCCCATTACTGAACCCTGGGGAGCACCACATGTGACCTGCTGCCAGCTGGATTTAACTCCATTCACCACCACTCTCTGGGACCAGACATTCAGCTGGTGTTTGATCCAGCTGAGCATATGTCTGTCCAGGCCTAGGGCAGACAGTTTTATCATGAGGTTGCTGTGGGGAACAGTGTCAAAGACTTCGCTGAAGTCCAGGTAAACAATATCTGCAGCCTTTCCCTTATTTTGCCTTGTCATAGAAGGAGATGAGGTTCATTAAGCAGGGCCTGCCCTTCATGAACCAGTGCTGACAGGGCCTGATCACCTCATTGTCCTGTAAATGAGCCTAAATGAGCCTCGTGATGATTTCTTCTCTGCTGGAAGGGCTGTGAGAAGAAATATTGGTAACAGGTACCCCTGGATAAAACTGCAAAAGAGAAGCAGCCAAGTTCATCAGCTTTTGAAGCAAAGTTGCAAGTATATTTACTTCTTAAAAAGGTACAGGAAGACTTTGCTTTTTTCACACTACAACATTAAAAATTTCTACTTAAAAACTTTCTTCTTGCAAGAAAGCTGAGGATGACAGAAGAATTTTTAATTTTGTAATAAGGAGCTCAGATATTTGTCATGGCTTTTTGTTGCTACACTGACACATACAGACCCTGGCTTCAGCATCCCAACAGCAGGCAGACCTGAAAGGGAGCAGTGTCTCAAGATGTGAGATGTGACTGCAATAGCTCATTGTCTCACCAATATCTGGTAGTAAGCAGCAGGACATAGCAGGTCAGAAAGTCCTCCTTCCCTCCTGTATTCCTGTGGCATCAGCAAACTCTCCTCAGAGCCTCTTTGTGATTTCATTTTCCTATTTGGATCATATTGTTCAGCAAAATATGATTTCTTTCTCTAAGATGAATTTTCTTCCTCTGCCTTTTAAAAGTTTTTTTTTTTTCAACAAAAATCAATGGAAAAAAACAAAGACAAAAAAACCAAAAAACAACCAAACAATAAAACAAAAACTTCAACTGTGCCAGCCAACCCAGAAGAGTGGAATTCACTCATTTTCCAGCAGGAAGCATGGAGAAAAAAGTGTTAGAGAGAACCGGCCTCAGAAAGCCAATGCAAAGGCAATCACAAGTAGCTTTTCATCCCAAAACACAATAAGCAAGAGAGTGCCCACTGAAACACGTTAGGATCAGGCCCTAAACAGGCTGAGAGCACATTTCAGCACTTAGCTGAATGTTTCATGCTGCACAGGATTAGGTCATTTTACTTCAACAAATGCCAGTTCATTTCTCTTTACCTACATATACTATGAACTTTTAAAGGAGAGAGGCTCATGCTTTGTGTGATGGTGCTGAAACCTAACAAATCGCAATTTCACAAAGTACACTGCATTGCAGTGTCAGAATAGATTTCCTTAGACTCAGGAGAGCAGCAATCTGGGATCCTTCTAGATGAAGGATACTGCCATAATCATGCCAACAGCTACAATCATGGACAGGCAGGAGGAGTGTAAAAAGAGTTGGAGGAGACAAAGAAGTGCTATAGTAGAAGCCCTAGCCTCTCTGAACTTGTCGCCGAAGTTCTCACTGACTTTAGCACAGTCAGGATCTTGCCTGGTGTATTTTGTAGGAATCCATTACTTAGGTCCACCTGTAAGCACAGGGGAAAAGTCAGAGTATGTTACCCACCTGCAGCCTGCTTCCAGTGATCAAAGCAAGGAGGCAGTAACACTTTATTATAGTAATACAGGCAGTAATACTTTGTTACAAACACACATTTAGAAAATAAAAACTATGGTGTTCTTCAGCATTTCTGTTTTAAGTTTTCTACAGTTTGGAAAGAAAAACAAAAACAAGAAAAGAAAAAGACTTTTCTACTTGACAGGTCACTTTTCAGAAATATGGATTCATGCAGCATTTTCCAGATTAGCAAAACCAATTTTGTTCAGTCCTTTCTGAAAGAGGTCCTGTCCAAAAAAGACTGTCAAACCCACAGGGCAAACAATTAGTCTCTTCAGCATTCCTCACAATCTGTGAAAATTTGGGCCACAAGCACATTTTCCTGACAAAGTTCAGGATTAGCTCTCAGCCTGGCAGTGATATAATGTGCAGAGACTATCGAACAGTACATGAATGGCTTGCTCACACCCAACATCCACCACTGCCAGGCTGGGATGCTGGCACAGCCCCCTGACCTGCTGATGTGCACCCTGCTCTCGAGTGCATACCAAGGGGCTTTGTGATCTCCTCAGCCTTTCTGGAGAGGTATTGTTTATTTAAATCTAACATAAGCTGATTCAAAGGGTGTGCAATTAAATGTTCTAGCATCCAGCAGAAAGCAGCCAGACAACCTCCTCCAAGAACATCCCTCATTATGGAAGCTACCAGAAACAAGCTGTTGGAAGAGTTTGTGCTGTATTTGTCCATGCTGGACTGAGCAGCCTGAGCTCCATATATGGCAATGCCATCTCCAGCAGATCACAGAGTAAGAATGCATTAACCCACAGTAGGCAAAGTATCTGTTTGCTTAACAGCATGAGGTTTGGAGGAACAAAAAAGCATGTTTACAAATGTGAAATGTTTATTGTTCTCTGGTGTTTTTTCGTAGCGCTAGCATATTGCTGAAATCCTCTTGTCAATGGGAATGAACACATGAAGGGTAATAAAAAAATCTTTTTGCCTACGCTGAGAAGCAGGCTGAAGCCAAAGCTGGATGATATACAGCAGCACAGAGCGAAGAAATAACAAGAAAGAGGTAGGTGGTAAAAAACTGAACAGTAACAGTTCTGCCTCTGTATCTGACAGCATAAATTGGTCTTCAGAGTCCCATAAATTGATGCTCCACAATATGGATTATAGCTGAGCTCAAATTAGTCATAAGTATCTAGCACAAAACTTCCAGGCCCTATCCACAGCAGGTAAGAAAGGTACCATTCAAACCAAGGCTGGCATTGATTTACTCTGGGTAAAATAGTCTTCACAACAGCAAACATTTTGCTACATTCCAGCAGTATAGAAAACAAGATTAAAGATCTAAGGCAACGGTTCCTCTGTTCTCCTTATGAAAGAAAAGTCTAGCCACATGTGAGCAAACCTGAGCAATGCTGAAGTTATGGGCAAGACTTGTGTAAGGAACAGGTAATTCTTGAGCTAGCACATCCTGTGAGTTTAGGCATAGCAATCTTCATTGCTCTCAGAGATGGATGCACTGAGCTACTTCCTTGGAGGAAGGAGCTTGCTGACCACAGACATTTCTGTTTCCCACAGACACCAGAGAGCTGCCCAGTTCACAGCACACACCTGCAAACTGTAGACTAAATCTCACAGCTTCACAACCCTGGAGTGGCTTTTGCTGTTTGAGCATGCTGAAGGACAGCATTTTTGTTTCTCAGTAATGTTACAGGGTTGGAGATTTGTTATTCAGTGTTAGAATAAACATGAGAATTTTTTTATTATATTTGCAAGAATAGACTTGTGTTTAAAAAAAATGCATTTTCAAGACAGAAGTTCTACCTTTCAGCTTGAATTATAGTCCAATACGCCCTAGTGATTATTATATTGCTGGCTAAGTTTTTAATTTTTGTCCAACAGATCATCAAGAAACTGGCAGAATGGGGACTCAGACTCCCACATGCTGCAAAAATACTTCACCAGCAACAAGAAAAATGCCATTCCTCTTCCAGCCTCCTAGAAGTGCTGTAGACATGGATACACTTCTACAGAGATTTTGGAAATGCATCATATTTTAATCAAAAATATAATAAAAAATGCACCATTTTTAAATCAAAAATATAATTAGACAAAAATCATTCTGAGCAGTTTCATTTGCCATGGTACTCTCACTCAGGGGGCTACATGTCTCCAAAGTAGTGACCAGAGAGAGGCCTTTCTCCCTGTTTTTCTGCAACATAAGGTGTGAAGTGGCACAGAGAACCACAGAGTCTAGGCTTCCATGAGCTACAGCAGAGCAGCTACAGGAAAGAGAGTGCTTCACTGTGTAAAGCATTCTCTTCCAGAGTACATAATGAAAAATAACAGCATTCGTTTTCAGAAGAAAAGCACAGAGCAATGCACCTTATGGAACCTGATCTTCATGTCCATAACCAAAATTAACAAAGCCTTGTTGAAAGGCCAGGAGGGGCACTTGTACATTCATTATAGCCAGTTACTAATGCCCAGTTCACTTGTCCTACCTCAAGTAACATATGGCAGTGCAGTTAAGATAGATATCGAAATATCACGGAGGTGATAGTTACAGTTGGCTGCAGCTATGCATCATTGCCTCACAGTACTTGCTCTGACTGTGTCCTCTACACATTGCACCAAACAGCCTAGCCTGGGCTGGTGTGGTTGTGTACTCTCACACAAGCGGGACAAAAGACTCAAATCATCTTGCCACACAAACACAGGGAGAATCACAAACACAAAGAACAGCCTGCAATCCTTTCTTGTGGGGCAAAGAAGGATCTCCAAGGATGCAATTCAGCCAATACCTGGGGGGCACCACCAGCAAGCTGTGCCTGCTCCTCTCCTTTCTAATATTCCAAAATATATTCCTGGTTGTTGCATCCCACTTGCCATAATAATGCTGCAAATTTACCAGCTGTTATTGCCACACAGAGACCTGATAAGGAAGGGACAAATTTGTCCTGAGGGAGAGAAAAAGACCTTCCACACAGAAGACTTAACAGTGGGTCCCAAGGAATTGTTAAAGAGGAATACACAATAAAAGCCAAGGATTTAGTAAAATCTGAATATTTATGGGGCCGGTTCCTATTATATTGAAAGTGACAAGCTTTCTAAATCTGTCCATGCAGCTGCAGCACACACAGAAAAAAAAAAGCTCTCTTGCTAGTAAAGAACATTATCGTCTCTCAAACAAGTGCTGGCAGGTCAAATGCTGAACACTGTTATAATTTAGCCTATTAGAAGAAAGACAGATTCTACAGATGTTAGAACTGATGGAAAACTACTTTCCAGAGGAACTAAGTGCACTCTGTAGCACTTCTTGTTTTACCTAACTTTAGGTTGAGATACTATTCTGAAATTAAATCCAACTCAAAGCAATGCTTTAACATAATTAAAACAAACTTCTTAATTGACGACAGTCTTCTTTCAGGCAGCAGAGGCTTTCCTGACTCATTTCCTTGAATTTATGTCATTTATTTACAGATTGTTTCCTTGCTTGCAAGCATTGAAACCAAATTCCATGCATTGTCTCAAAAAAAGAAAGTCAACAGAAAAGAAAGACAAGGTATAAATTTGACCAGAAAACTTTTCATGGCCTGCTTCCTAGACCAGAATTACTCCATTTGTGTCATCTGTGTATATTGTTTTACATATCACAGCACCATCTCATCATGCAAGAGGTGGACACGACCCTTCTCCAGTTTTATGGAATGCTCATTTTTGACCTTTCTCTTATTCAACCTGTTAAGGACTAGAACTTCAAGCCACTTCAGTCAAATGAACATTCCCAGATGATAGGAATGATCAGTAAAGATATTACTGGAGAGATATACATAGAATCATCTAGGTTCAAAAAGACCTTTAAGATTATCGAATCCAGCCATTAATCCTACTCTACCAAGTCCACCACTAAGCCATATCACCAAAGCACCACATCTGTATGGTTTTTAAACCCCTGAAGGGATGGTGACTCCACCACCTCCCTAAGCAGCATGTTCTAATGCCTGACAACCCTTCAGTGAAAATTTTTTTCCTCATGTCCAGTTTAAAGCTCCTCTGGTGCAGCTTGAGGCCATTCCCTCTTCTTCTATCATTAGTTACTTGTAAGAAGAGACCAGAACCTACCTCTCTACAACATCCTTTCAGGTAGTTGTAAAGAGCAATAAGGTCTCCCCTCAGCCTCCTTTTTTCAGACTAAGTAGTCCCAATTTCCACATCCACTCCTCACAGGACTTGATCTCAAGACTCTTCACCAGCTTAGCTGCTCTTCTCTGGACCTACTCCAGCACCTTAATGTCTTTCTTGTATTGAAGGGCCCAAAACTGAACCACAGTACTTACTTGAGGTGTGGCCTCACCAATGCCAAGTACAGAGGGACAATCATGTCCCTGATCTGCTTGCCACACTATTTCTGATACAAGCCAGGATGTTGTTGAACTTCTTGATAACCTGGGCACACTGCTGGCTCATATTCAGGCTCTTGTCGATCAGCATTCCCATGTCCAATCCTGCCAAGCAGCTTTCCAGATATTCCTCCCTGAGCCTGTAGTATTACCTGCAGTTGTTGTGATCCAAGGGCAGGACTTGGCACTTGGCCAGTGTTTTATCCAGCAGTGCATACACCCAGCCAGATCTAGGCCAGCCTGTTTTTTCATGAGAATGCTGTGGGAAATCGTGTTGAAGGCTTTGCAGAAGTCCAGGGAGAAAACATCCACAGCCTTTCCCTCATCCACTAGGTGGGTCATGTTGTCATATAAGATCAGGTTCATCAAGCAGGACGTGCCTTTCCTAAACCCATGGGCTGACTGGGACTAATTGACTGTTTGTCCTATATATGCTGCATAATGGCACATGGGATGTGTGACTCCTCCATTAACTTCCCTAGCACTGAGGCCAGATTGACAGGTCTGTAGTTCCCCAGATCCTCCTTTTGACCTTCTTGTAGATGGGAGTCACATTTGCTACCCTCCAGTCCACTGAGACCCCGCCCAGTTAGCCAGGACTACTGGTAAATGATGGAGAGAGTCTTGGTGGATACACCCACCAACTCCTTCAGGGCTCTTGGGTGTAACCCACCCAGCTCTATAGACTTGTGTATGTTTAAGTGGTGTAGCAGGTTATTCCTATTTCCTCTTGGATTGTGAAGGACTCATTCTGCACTCCCTCCCTGTTCTCCAGTTCAGGGGGCTGGTTGTCTAGGAAGCAACTAGTTCTACTGCTAGAGACTGAGGCAAAGAACACATTAAGCACCTCAGCCTTTTTCTCATCCCTATGTTTCCCCCTGTATCCAATGAAGGGTGTTATTTCATTGAAACAAAACCAAAATTAACCACTGTATCAGGGTGTAGCTGTACACCTTTTGTCACTTAACTGCAGCTATGGTTTAACATAATTTTGCGCTTCCTTTCAAGAATAGTGTCTGGACCAGGAATGAAATCTCTTTGCAATTTTTACATAATTCCTTGGAGAGGAAGACAACAACAAAAAAATACAAAACAACCTGAACCACTGTCACCACGGGCTAACCTTTTTTTTTTGAACAATATTTCATTTTGCATAGCTACTACAAGACTGCAGCATGCCTTCCAGAAGAGTGTCCAGCATTTTTTTTCCTATTAAATTGAGAAAAAGAAAGACACAAAAGAAAGATAAATACTTCGTGTTAAATTAGCATGAGTGCCTTATCTCAATGGAGAATATTGCACTAGAGTCATACACAACCTGCTGTTGAGAAAGTCCTGGGCATGGGGCAGATTCTTGGTTGAAGAAGTGGAATTTCATCAGTTAGACAAAGTCCAAATGACTGTATCCAGCTCATATTGGTCCTACTCCGCAAATACTTTGATTTCTCATATCTCAGAACAAAAGAATATAAAAACCTTGGAGATTTTCAGACAAGACATGAGTAAAAATACATATCAAAATAATGAGAAAGAATAACAGAAGTCTAGAACAAGTTAAATTCCTATGACAATTTTTAAGAATAGTTCTGTCTTAACAGTAGCAAGATGACAAAGGGACCTGGAGAAGATGGAGAAATGGGCCCAGGTGAGCCTCATGAGGTTCAACAAGATCAAGTACAGGGTGCTGCACTTGGGTCAGAAAAGTCCTCATTATCAATACAGGTTGGGGGAGATAGAATGCAGCCGTGTGGAAAAGGACTTGGGGATTCTGGTGGACAAGAAGTTGGACATGAGCCAACAATGCACACCTGCAGCCCAAAAGGCCAACCGCATCCTGGGCTGCATCAAAAGAAGCATGGACAACAGATCAAGAGAGGTAATTCTGCCACTTCACTCTGGTGAGACCTCTCCTGGAGTACTGCATCTAGATCTGGAGTCCTTAACACAGGAAGAACATGGACCTGATGGAGCAGGTGCAGAAGAAGGCCACAAAGGTGATCTGAGGGCTGGAACATCTCTCCTGTGAGGACAAGCTGAGGGAGTTTGGTTTGCTCATCCTGGAGAAGTGAAAGCTCTGGTTAGACCTTATAGTGGCTTTCCAGTACCTGGAGGAGACCTCCAATAAAGATGGAGAGGGCCTGTTTACAAGGGCATGTAGAGATAGGATGAGGGGCAATGGTTTTAACCTAGAGAAGGGTAGATTTAGGTTAGACATGAGGAAGAAGTTCTTGACTCTGTGGGTGGTGGAACACTGGAATGGGTTACCCAGGGAGGTGGTGTAGTCCTCATCCCTGGAGACATTCAAGGTGGGGCTTGACAAAGCTCTGAGCAACCTGCTCTAGTTGAGGTTGTCCCTGCTCTCAGCAGGGGGGTTGGACTAGATGACTTCTAGAGGTCCTTTTGAATCCAAGGCATTCTATGATGACTGAAGTACCATGGAGTACTGCAGTCTTTACTTCAAAGTGCTTTGCACTTCTCAGATGATTACACTTTCCCCACTATTCTGCCTTCCAGTGTTTATTGTGCAAGGTCGAACATTAAAATTTAACAAAAAAATAAAATTAAAATTATAAAAAAACCTAAACCAAGGTACGGATAATCTCAGATGAGATCAGAAATGAAATAAATTTATGTGTAGGGAGCAAAGCCAGCTTTCAATATAACAATTAAAAGCTAAAGGCTCCTACTCAAAGCATTTTGGAAGAGGCTGTTGCTAATNAGAGCGGGAGGCCGTAACCCAGGAAGAACATGGACCTGATGGAGCAGGTGCAGAAGAAGGCCACAAAGGTGATCTGAGGGCTGGAACATCTCTCCTGTGAGGACAAGCTGAGGGAGTTTGGTTTGCTCATCCTGGAGAAGTGAAAGCTCTGGTTAGACCTTATAGTGGCTTTCCAGTACCTGGAGGAGACCTCCAATAAAGATGGAGAGGGCCTGTTTACAAGGGCATGTAGAGATAGGATGAGGGGCAATGGTTTTAACCTAGAGAAGGGTAGATTTAGGTTAGACATGAGGAAGAAGTTCTTGACTCTGTGGGTGGTGGAACACTGGAATGGGTTACCCAGGGAGGTGGTGTAGTCCTCATCCCTGGAGACATTCAAGGTGGGGCTTGACAAAGCTCTGAGCAACCTGCTCTAGTTGAGGTTGTCCCTGCTCTCAGCAGGGGGGTTGGACTAGATGACTTCTAGAGGTCCTTTTGAATCCAAGGCATTCTATGATGACTGAAGTACCATGGAGTACTGCAGTCTTTACTTCAAAGTGCTTTGCACTTCTCAGATGATTACACTTTCCCCACTATTCTGCCTTCCAGTGTTTATTGTGCAAGGTCGAACATTAAAATTTAACAAAAAAATAAAATTAAAATTATAAAAAAACCTAAACCAAGGTACGGATAATCTCAGATGAGATCAGAAATGAAATAAATTTATGTGTAGGGAGCAAAGCCAGCTTTCAATATAACAATTAAAAGCTAAAGGCTCCTACTCAAAGCATTTTGGAAGAGGCTGTTGCTAATACAAGTGACCAAATTTAACCACTACCAAGAAAGGGCATGTAGCATCACTGTTCCCTCTTGCCAAGTATTGTCACTTTCACCAGGCCTGAGCTTCTGTGCCAATTTCAGCTATTCAGCCTTTGACTCTTTACTCGACCAGAAGCCACCAGTTTTCTACCAACACAAGCTAAATCTATGTAGGGTTCTAATGTGATTTCCAAACGTGATCATGTAGAGCATCATCACAGGGTGTAGTACTTTTAGGGTCTCTGGAAAATTCTTCAAGTTAACATTTTGCTGCCTCAAAATATTTTACAACTACAGTCCTGTATTAAACAGGATACAGAGAGTGTCCAAGGGGCTATTTAGTATTTGCTCCATCTCACTTCATTCTAAGCACAATGTAAACCTTGGGTAGCAGTCATGTGACTCACAACCGTAAATACATTAAAAGAGCTAAGGAAACTCCAGTATAAGAAACTTTTTTTTTTTTTTGAGAGAGAGCAAGAGTGAAGGGTCAAAACAACTCCTCTTATGTGGTGCAGGCACATGTAGCTGGTTTGCAGCAGTAAATATTAGCCAGGACCTCAAGAGTCATTACCAGAAAGCAACAGGGGAAAAAAAAAAAAAAATGACAGAGTAGATGGCCTCAGCTGCTGAAGGACCACATTGCTCCTTGCTGCAGCTTCAGAAAATACCCAGCATCATCGAGGTGTGCAGCATGCCCTGGCACTGCTGAGATGTGCATTACAAACACTCCAGTCCTTCCTTTCAGGTACTGATTGAGGCCAGGAATTTACTCATTACCTTGTCTTTGTCTAACCTGATCAGGTGTCTCTTCAAAATGTTCACTGCTGATAGCAAGAGCCACCCTAGAAGGACAAAGCAGGGTCAGGCAAAATGAGACTGCAGAATAGACTGACTGACGCTTCCTTCTGCTCCCCTCTTCCCTCTGGAGGGGGAATAAACAGCAAAGTCTGCTGCAAGTGCTCAGCTCATCTGTCACTACATAATAATGATGGTAATTATCAGTAATAACAATAATCTGGATGTAAAGCTGCTCCAGCAGTTTGGGTTAATGAATGCAACATATAATACCCACTTTCCTGGAAGCATCAGGCCACCAGCATTACAGTGCTTTGAAACTCAAGAGGAGAGAGAAGCCTGGGAACCTGGAGTCATAGACAGTGTGCTGGCCACCTGTTGACCACACACTGGCAACTTGTTAGCAGCTGTGAATCCATTTCATTAGAATGAAGAAGCAGTCTATTCTGCAGTCTCATTTTGCCCGACCCTGCTTTACCCTTCTAGGCATTCCTTCAATAATCCTAACAGACAAAGAGCAGACTTTTTCTTCTTGACCAGAAACACATGATGCAGCCCCACCACTGTTTGTCCCTAAAGTGCTCCAAGACAATCTCCATGTGTTGTCAGATGCTTTATTACATGCAGAATACATGATGCTATTACACCAGTATTTTTAAATAACCAGAAGTTCCTCCATTAAGATTAAATATGGTGTTAACTTCTCATTTACTCTCCCCAGTACACGGTTATTAATTAGTATCGTAATTTGTTTAGTTCTTTAGGAATTGCATGCCGTGGAAAATGTTCCAAGTTCTCAAATGCAACTCACCGATTCATCCAAGACATTTAAGAAAGACTATATCAGAGCACTGACTAAGTGGTGAAAAATCCATCATGATGCATACTGCCATCCTTTCCCTTGTAGTAAGATTCTTGAATTAACTGACAACTTGCTTATCCCTTCTTTTAATTAAGAAAATCACAGAAAACCAGAAATCTTTGTGGAGGGGTCTACTCAAATTCATTGTTATGCTTTAAGTGAAATCTACTTCATCTACCTCATTAGCTGAAAAATAAGGCAATGAATCTACTCTGTAAGCTAGAATTTATCACTGCAGCTGAGAGAGGTGATATGGAAACTTAGAAAGCAACTTCATCACTCATTTATTATATATTTTTTTTATTAAAATAAATTAAAATTAAAAGTGACTTCGAGAAACCTGGAAGAGATGTGCTGCATACATTTCTCCATACAGCATATGGCAGCTTTTGAAATAGCCCAGTGTCATAATATGTAGATGATACAGAATGCACACAACACATAAAAATGACTGAATACTCAGAATTACACCTCCAAGCTGTAATGCTCTCCCTGCTCAGTCCATGGCCATGAAACTCAGTTGTTCTCAGAGGAATTCTGCTCATATGTGAATATTTGCCCTCTTAATCATTGATACTGGTTCATGTGCTACCATGTTAAACAAAATATAAAACCTACTAAAGCATTTGTATGTTTGGATTTCCTGACCTTTAGCTCTTAGAAAACATGATAAAGCCCACTGTCCTACTGGCCACTGTGACATCCAGAATGCTTGCAGGCTGCTGCATGGTAAGAACCATTTTTCAAAGACTATAGCTCAAAGGAAACTAAACCAAGAAATCCCATGTTACACGAGGAGACAGATTTTGTCCTCAGAAGCGGTGTGTGCAGTGGTGCACAGACACTACTTACGATACCAGATAAAAGAGACTCAGGAATAAGTGATGGATCTCTAGAGGCTGTCAGTTGCATTTCTTGATGTTGCAACTGTGCCAGGACCCTTTCCACCTGCTGTCTCATGTTGCCCTAAGAACTAAGATGAGTCTAATGTACAAGATACCTACCTCCCCTCCCTGCCACAGCTAGGAATAGGTGTAGGTCTCTGAACAGTTTGATGGCGCCAGCACATGTGAAGCTGAGGAAGACACAGCTATATTTGGTCCAAGTCATATGTAGTGGTGAATGACAAATTTAACTTGCTTTTCCTTGGTGCTGTTGCACCTATGTTTAATTTACACAAACCATCAAATGCTGAGGTTGTTCATGTACCCTGTTAGTCTTACATCCTTAATAATTTTTCTAGACACCCAGAAAATGGCATCCACATGTTATGGTGGATATAATGAGAACCAATACAATCTCAGCCTTTTTCCTTTGCTCTCAGTCATATCCAGTCGGTCCACACTCTCAAGCTTCTAGGTATCAAAACAAGTGTTTATGTTCAGGATGAATTATCAGATAATCACTTGGGAGGGAGGACAGACTTTCTCTACTCAGTCCGGAAGCCTTTTCCCCTTGCTGTTGGAGTGGTACAGCCCTGCATGCTTACTTCCACAATTAGTAGCTTGAATAGTATAGAAAAACTATTTCACAGGGATCCTATTCAAATCAGTCCACTAGTTCCTCTGATGCTCTGTTTTCCTCAAATGGACCTTTTTCTCCTCCTGTCAGAAAGCCTGAAGGCAACATGCCTGCTTTGTAAGAACTTAGCAAGGGCTATTGAGCTGGCCCAAGGGAGCAGTGCCAGCACTCAACATATGGATACATCAGCCTCCTGGCTTCCCTGAAATAACAGCATCTATTCTCATTTCTCTCAGTAATCCCACAAATTTTCCATGCCTGTTCTGAAAATACAGCTTTTGTCAAAAAATCTATTTAATGCTGTTTGCCTGTGGAGAGGTGTTTGGGCCATGAACAGCTATTACTGGTACACTGATGTAATTATTCCTCTTTTCTAATTCCTTTTCAGATCAATGGTATTTACTTGCCTCTAAGTATGCAGCATTCTTTACACCTTTAAATGACCTTAAGTAACCATTTTCTAGGCAAAACAGAAAATCCATTTCCATTAGTTTTCACTCAGAAAGTATGTTTGTAGGAAGATTATTTACATAAATTCACAGTTTTAGGATCACTGGGTAACCTAGAATTTATGCAGGTGTAGGTCAATCAAATTCTTCTGTATTTATTTGCTTCCTTTGAAGCTCCAGAGAACTGGAGTTAAATGTTAAAAATTAAATACACGTCTTGTAATACACAGATTTAGAGATGGAACTATTCTAACAGACCAAAATAAAAGGCTTTATGCATAAGATCTCAATGGCTAGGTCTGCACCTAAATCACATATTGATTTAACTCACTGTAGACAAGTTATATAAGTTTTGGAATGATGTATGCTTTATCAATGTATTTTAGAAAGTAATGGCTGTCTGACTTAATCTTTTAGGCAAGTGGAGAAGTCACATATATATCCCTACATTTTACTTTATAGGCCAGTAAACCAATTTCTACTAAAATCTGAAAGTAAATAGAATTATTTTTTTCCAAGAAATTATATTGGGATACTTTTCAAATAAAATCTGAAAACAGACTTCAAAAATGATCTATTAAACACACATACATTATGTTGATACGTGGGTATACAAACATCATGATTGGAGATTCAGAGTGGATGAAATACTCTTTTGTAATATCCAGGGATGGAGAGTCTTAGCACCATACTGAAAAATACCAGATTCAGAGTCTCAGACAAAAAAAGTTGCGTGTCTTTGATATTTTACTCCTTTCAAGTGCTACCAGTGATTTTACACTAGAGTGCAGGAGTGATACCCCATTTCAGTGCTAATGCATCAACCCTAATATGGTAGGGGGGGAATAAATACTTAGACCTGCACATGCAGATTTCAAAGTGCTTTAAAACAGAGAACATTTTCTCAGGCTAA
Source organism: Chloroceryle aenea (assembly GCA_013399075.1). Taxonomy (NCBI): domain Eukaryota; kingdom Metazoa; phylum Chordata; class Aves; order Coraciiformes; family Cerylidae; genus Chloroceryle; species Chloroceryle aenea. Next base: position 18,290 of record VWZY01005678.1, on the reverse strand, counting down.
AGATAGTGAAACTGAGTCATGGAAAGACAAAATGATCCCCTGGACAGGCACAAGGAAAACTCAGGTATAAATGCCGAAAGTGAAGACTTTGAATGCCAAATCTACTAGTGCAAACCTCCTTTCTTAACCATATTATTGCTCAAATCCCACTGATATCAGTGGGACCTCAGTGATTGATTCTGACCTGGCTTAGAGTTGAGTGAGTCACAAACATACTACTAAGCTTTTCAGTAAAGTCTTCTGTCCTAGCTAATTTTGGGTCTCCCTGTTGCAGTTTCTCTTGGTGGCCTCCACAATAAAAAAAAAACAACTGTGCCAACACCATTCATGAGTCATTCTCAGCAGCACGGAAAAAAGATCTGCTCCCAGCAGAACATCACCCTCACATAGGAGAGCATGACCTTCAGCACAGAATCATAGCCAAGTCCACACTGATACTCCCCCAACTACTAGCACGTGAAAAATTTGGCAAAGCAGATTGCTGCAACCTCAGGTAATTCACTGCAAAAGCATGTAGTCAAGGAAGAAAGGAAGCTACTTACCGTAGAGGACTGTAATGAGTGACACGGGCATGACCAGGATACCCACCAGCATGTCTGCCACCGCCAAGGACATCAGGAAGAAGTTTGTAGCATTCTGCAACTTCTTCTCCAAAGACACAGCCATAATTACCAATATGTTCCCCCCAATGGTTAGCAGGATCACAACCAAGATCAGGAGGGCTGGCCAGTTCTTCTCCCTCACAGACATCCGAGAGACTTCCTCCTTCTCAGAGGCATTAAGAGGGTCAGATGTAGGCAAGCTCTGATTCAGAGTCAAATTGCTGCTTAACGACCAAGCCATTAGACCACCATGCAAACTAAAATCCAGTGTAACAGACAATGCCGTTAAGCTGAGTAATATTCCAGTGCTACTTAAAGTGCTCATCGTCCGGGAGTGGTTTTTCTGTCTCTTAACCGTGACTCAGAGATGATCCCTCATCTAAATTGCAGGTCCAAGGCAGATGCCGAACTTCATAAAACCTGAGCCAGAAAACAATTTGATCTTCCATAGTGAAAAAAAAAACCTTACAGAAGTTAGTGTGGAACTCTTCTAGCTTCCTTGGGTGTGGTGGAAGACAACCACTGACCAGCAACCTTGGGGGAAAGGAGATTTTGCAATCTCCAGCTGCTTTCCAGGTACACCATTCTGAAAAGGAAAGAAAAAGTATATTCTTCACTGAAATCACAGTATACTCAACACCTTCTTTAACCCCATGAAATGACATGCCTATTCTCTTCCTTCCTAGGATTCTCTCCAGACTACAAGTAATTTATCTTATGGGTACAGACTATTCCTACAGTCATTGAGGAGAGAGGGAGAGAATCACCTCAGCGTGCTCTGGCTGGTTAAAAGCTGATTATCACTAATTAAATGCTTCGTGAAACCTGCAAAAGCAAATCTGAAAAGCAAAATATGTTTCAATTGATAGCCACTTCACAGATACTTCTGCCGTTGTGTAAAATAGTAATTGGATGAAATTCCAACCAATCCCATCTGCACAGCCATAGCAGAGTAAACCAATACCTTAAATGTAAGTGTTTGGATATATTTTGCATACTCTGAAATAAAGTGCAGGTGTTGTAAAGACCCTCCGATGTTAATGATTAACTGCCCTATAATAATGAAGGCTACCATTGTTTTTTTATTAGGAAATGAATGCTGGATAAGACACATCATATATTAGGTAACATCATTCAATATGAGAGATATGTAGAAAAAAAGGCACTGGCAGAAGCTCTGCCTTGTCCTATAATGTCCAAACTCCTGATTTAGATGGATCAAAGATGTTGGCACTCTATATGTCACCTTGTCTGTGATGGTGGCCAGAAAGTTGACAGCCCTCATTGGAAGGGAAGAGGGAAGGGGCCACTCTCAGACCAGAATAGCATCACCACTTATTTTCCTGGTCCTTATATTCAGCCATTAGCAGGCTGGCATAAACAGTGATGGACCTTCACCTCTTACCTTGGTAAAGACATCAGTATAACAAGGTTTTTCAGAAGTGGTATAGATTTTATCCAAGTCTGTAATGGTAAAAAAACCCCAAAAAATTTAAAACTCCCTCATCTCAATTGCCTTAAAATCAATACAGGAAGCATTTTGCATATTCATTTTGAAAAACAATACATGAGAATTTGAGTAGAGCAACGTTTAAGATTGGGCTCCATCATCAGAATGAACCATTCTATTGTTTTTTTAATACTTTTTTTTTTTAACATGGATTCTGTCTTGAAGTCATCAGCTTTATTTTTCACTGCATTCCTCAGTAACCACAAGGTAAAGTTTTATTCTTTCAGCTAGACTTTTAAGCACATCACTGTACCAGAAAACATATTACATTTTATTCATTATTTCTGCATATATTTAAGAAATGTCTACATAATTTTAAATTAAAACCTGTGCCTACCACAATTTTTTTCCTCTATAGCTAACTTCAAAGCACACATACTGTATTTTGTGGTCAGTCATCAATTCTAGTTCAATCTCCTACTGACAGTCCTTAAAATTATAATTTAAACATTCACCAAAGCCAAGTTCTTGTCTATGCCACTTGTTTTTTGATAGAGATAAGTAATGCGGTTTTGGAGCTTTTTTTTTTTTTTTCCCTTCAGTCTATGTTCAGTGTAGAGTAACATTTAGAAAAACATTTTTGTTTCTCTTCTATCAAGAACACATGAATTATTTAAAGCAAGTGTCTGGTATGCTGAAGTTTTCAAATATTCCAGAAGGTTAAGCTGAAGGAAAACAAAAGCTGTGGTGATTCAAAAGTCTGTACTGTTGTGCGGTTCACACACCTCTGGGAGTATTTGCCACCATTACTCTTTCTAAAGAAAAAAAAAAATCCTCTACCTTTCTTGGAATAAAGGCAATTATTTTTTCATTTGTATTAAATGCATTAATCTTTGGTTGTTTTACCCTTCAAAGCTCGGAACATTTTTTTACTGGAGGCAACTGCTGAGAACTTGAGATGCTCCCCAGCCCCTACCCAGGATCCTGCTTCTCCTGGACAGACTGCAGAGCTCCTGTGCCCTCCTAAATCATTTGATAACTCTCCAGGACTCATAGCCTGAATGCTAACAACATGCATTAGAAATTGGTTAAGAAACCATGGATTGTCAATTTTGCCCATAAAAGGAACCTGTGTCTCAGGCAAACGCAGAGAGGAGAGTAATACATTAATTCATGGTAAATCTTCATGTAAAAAACAAAAGTGCTTAGTCATCAAAAGTGATAACTCAGCAAATCCTTCCCTGCAATAATACAAGCAACATCTGATGTGTTGTCAAAGGCACAAAGGCCATACGTGAGCCATATATACTCTCAGTATAAAAAATATATCTTTTCATAACACACTTGCAGGGGTCCCTTTTGTTTTAGTGACTGAACAAAACTGTATTTTTATATTAAAGGAATTCTGTACTTGAGGCACTTGCAACTCAGCTTTCTCTTTTTTTTTTTTTCCGTACTAATACGCGTCCTTATTTGTTTGCAGATCTATTTTTAAATGGCGACTATGCAGTAAGTCTAATGATTGGGGCTGAACCACATTAACTACTGGCTTTGCTTCAGCCGAGAAAAATGTCATTGAATGGCGATATATCTGCTGTGTACAGCTACCTGATGGTGCTTACAGGGAAGACAGTGAGATCCTTCCAAGAGCTGCACAGCAAAACAACAAGAATCACAGTGATAGATCTAAGGAAATCATCTATTAAATAGGAAAAAAACAGACAAAAGAAATCACAGTGAGGGTAGTCAGACAAAAGAAGTGGATCACAGAGAGACTGCAGGATTTCCATCCTTGGAGATGCTCAAAACATAGTAGCAGATTACCCTCAGACACCTGAACTAACTTTGAAGCTAGTTCTGCCTTGAGCATGGGGCTGTTCCAGCCTAAATTATTCTATGATTGGATCAGGAATGTGCTTCTGAGTAAAGCTGGTGGTTTTCAGGAGGTGGTTTTGAGCGCCCCTGCCCAGGTACACACCCTATGCTTCACCTTACTACTCAAGCTCAGGATAGGACCAACACATCATATCCCCTCTCAAAGTCCAGAAATAAACCCACATGCCCAGGTGGGAGAGCACAACCATGAGGACCTGAATCTATATGATGTGGGGACTAGGGCCCTACAGCTACATGAACACATGCCCATTACACCTTGGAGATGCACACAGTGATGCCAAGTCCTCACCTCTAGTCACATGTTGAGGTTGCAGGTGCCTGAGGAAACTACAGTTAAAGTATATTCTGAAAAGTGTGCAACTGTAGAGAACTCCAATTTGTTTTACTAACTTGGTAGCATCAGGAAGTCTTCCTGTCTTTTGAAAACAATACATTCACCATCAACACAGAGGCACCTTTTCACAATCATCAGGAAAAGAAAAAAATCAAAACCTAATGATTTTTCTGTAGATACCTACTTCAAAATTAACTGAAGATGCAGTCCAAAGAAGTGCTTAAGCTTACATTTAAATACTTTCCAGGGCCAGTTTTGAACTGGGGACCGTATCACTAACACCTTGATTAGGGACTTTCTTTCCAAAGAAGTATTTAATACTTCCTCTTCAGTTTTGCAAGAAATTCTGGAATATTTCCCAGAAGGTACTAGAGATAAATCCGGGAAAAAAACACTTAGGGCCTTAGGAAAATCTCCACAAACACAGCTTTCTATCACCACTTTTTAATTCCAACACAGAAAATAACTATTTAATTACTTGCAAACTAAAAAAAGACTATTTCATTTTTTCACAGCAAGAGGAAAATGTTTTTTCTCAGACAAAATTCAAGTAATGATGCTTTGTACGGTCATAATAATGAATCACTACCGTTCTGTCCAAAACCAAATAACATTAATTTCCCTCTCTGTATCTTCCCTCATACTGAAACAAAAAGGCATTAATTTAATTTCCAAACATTTCAAGGCAATACAAGAACACAAAAGAGTTCTTAATCTGCCCTCTGGCAGTAAGACTAGCATCCTTTTTTTTTTCTTTTTCCCTTGGTGGAAAAGCACCTAGGAATCTCACAAGAAGATGTAGATACTCTGCTACTCCCTGCAATGATAAACTTGCTCTATCAGCTCAGACACTACTATGTACTACAGTATATAGAAGAAATACTATAACAAAAAAAAAATCTGAGTCATATCACATACTGTCCTAACTTCTTGGAATGATTACATCATAGTTTACATTATAGTTGTTTATATTCTATATGTGTAGATATCATTCCAAACTGCCTTTTTTTTTT
>VWZY01005678.1:0-12266 GCA_013399075.1 Chloroceryle aenea | reverse complement strand
TTTAAATATGTGGCCGAAATTCACCTTTGTAAGAAAGACCAACGGAGCCCTCAGCCCTCTTGGCAGGTATATTTCAGGATTTCTGTCATTGTGTGGGATGTTTACCTGCTACTGAACATTCAGTTAATTGTGAATTAAAAATTGAAATTTTTTAAAATATTTTTTAATAAATAACTGAGAGCATTTAATACCAGCATTAAAAAGTCAGCACTTGCTATATGCATTGTGTGCATTTGCTCCCTGGCACTCTGAGGTTTGAGAGTCTGCATAATAGAAACAGAGATGCCTGGTCTAAGTAACTGCACCTTCTGAATGGCATATTTTTGAAGACAGGGTCTGCTTCAAAAAGTGGTAATATTAATTGTTTATAGTTAGTAACAAGGAAGGCTCTTATACTTTCCTCCTGTGCACACCAAGGTCACTGCTAAATCTTGTGTAGTACATTGGGGCACTGTAAAGCAAGAGGTCACACAAGTAGTCAGCAGCAGACAGGAAAGGTGACCCAAAACTGGCCAACAAGTTATTCCATTTTGTATATGTCGTAGTCAGTATAAAGCTGAAGGGCCACAAGAGTTAAGCTCTCTTCTTCAATGCCCAGGACTTCATCCATTGTCCTGCCTTCGATCCCACTACATGCATTCCTGAATTCAGTTCCCATATGCCACCACGTCCAGTCTGGGAATTTCCCCAGTGCCTGCCTTGTGGCATCTGTGGTGACTATGACATAATTACCAGTGAGGGGTCAGGTTTGATATTGGGATTTCTGTATGTATTGTGTACATAGATACACATGTAGATAGATTGTGTATTTATATTCCATTTTATTGATATTTTTTCATTAAAGCCATTTTGGTTTTATTTTCTAATATGTAAGTCCTTATACTTATATACCCTTACTTGTATACCCTTAGCTTTTTAAGGTGGTTGTAGTAAAGTATTATTTAACTCTCTCCTACTTTCTTAAATGCTTTGCATGACAGCTCTTTGTTCACAAAATTAAGGCCAGGAGGGGAGCACTTGCAATGTTTTCTCCCAAAGGAAAGCACAATAAAACAAACCAGAAAAACTTGCCTGATTTTCTGTAGCTAACTTCTTGCAAGTTTTAAAGGCACACCTATTTAAAAGAGCTCCATATTAAAAACCCCATAACCTCACTCCATTATTTTCTGCAATTTTGCAGCCTAGTGCTCTATCCCATGTGTGGCTGAATTTCTTTATAATTTTAATTTAGCAGAGATATATATATGGCATTTATTACCAGTATGCATGCACTTGTAGGAAAACACACCTAAATATATACATGCATCTAAATAAAAAAGAATTATGAAGTGATTTACTTTCAAATTCTGGTTTCTGGGAAATCTCACATTCAATATAAATGAACCTGAGATTCTTAGGTACATATTTTGCAATAGTAATAGAGAGAAGCAGTCCATCTGGAAAGGAAGAAAGGAAGAATATGGTCAGCAGGTCTGACTGCGAATCACAGCATGAACATAACATGAACATAACACCATGACATAAAACACATGTGCCTGTTTTTAGGGGAATAGTGGTGACTCAGACATTAGTAAGGCACATTTCTCAAGCAAGAAAACATTTCAAGTTGCACTTGCAGCTTTCTTCTCACTCCAGCTCTATGTCTTCTGAAATCACACTGGTTTGGTAACATCACTCATTCCCTAATGAAGAAATTGAGATTTATTATGCAATAATGTAGGGCACACCCTGCACCACATGCCACATGTGGTCCAGGAAGACTCATTTTGCACATGGCATAATCCATAACTAGGACATGGCTCCTCACCCTGGGGTTCACACAGCTGAAATGGCTCCTCCCTTAATTTTCCCAGTAAGCACCAGAACCAGCAGAACTCTCTAACTCAAAGCTCAGTGAGATATTTTTTTTAAATTATAAAATGTTTAATAGAGGCCTCCTACCAAATGTGATGGCACATTAGTAATATACACCACAGAGTGTCCTGTGTGCTGCCAGTGTGCCTGAGAGGAAAAACAAAAACAAAACAAAACAAAAAAAACCAAAACAAACAAAAAAAGCAAAACAAAACAAACAAAACAACAAATTCAACAAAAAAAAGCAAAACAAAACAAACAAAACAACAAATTCAACAAAAAAAAGCAAAACAAAACAAACAAAACAACAAATTCAACACCCCAAAACAAAACATAAAACCCCATCAAACAACAAACAAACCCCAAACATCACCACAAAAGAAAAAGCACACCAAATAAAAATGCACCCAAAGAACACTGTGAAAATGCATGATGGGGTTATTTTTCCTTTTATGGTATGTTTTGAGTGTTTTTGTTTGTTTTGTTTTTTTTTCTTGGAAAAGTGATACATATGGACCTGAAAGGGGATGACTGACAGCATAAATTCAAAAAGCCAACACTTCTCACAACTAAATATATCACAACTGGATATTTTGGTAAATCAGTACTAAGGGAAGTCCTAAAGACAAAAGTAGGTAGAAAATTCTTAACAACAGATACTAAAAAAAGACAAAGAACCACATCAGACTGAAATGGTTAAAAAAAAAATGTTCTGTGCAATGCTTGTATGTAAAGTATAAAATGATTCACACAATTAGAAACCTCTTAGTTTGACCTTAACTAGGAAAAGTTTCAGAATAAGTTTTTAAATGAAAACTTAAGACATGAAGTTACATAGAAAGTGCTATAAAATGGGACATAAGTTTTCCCAGATGTACATTGTGAAAGTCTGGACTTGAAATCCTGGGATTTTACTTGCTATTTAATATCCCCTTCTCTGTACAAAACCCAAACTAACTAAAATGCAGTGGTTCTAATTTACGTGGGCTTCATTAAACTATTTGATACTGTGTCACGAGGGAAATTATTAGGTAAACTCCAGAGAAAATGGCAAAACAGTTGTGAAATTGACATGAAATCGGTTGCAAAGGATTTGAAAATGGATTAGACTGAAAATCCAAACCCTAGTCTGGAAATAATTGTTTGTTGAGGTTGGTGAGGTGTCACAGTTTAACCCCAGTCAGCAACGAAGCTCCACACAGCCACTCACTCACAGTGAGGTAAGAGAATTGGAAGGGTAAAAATGAGAAATGTTATGAGCTGAGGTAAAAGCAGTTTACTAGGTAAATCAAAAGCTGTGCACACAAGCAAAGCAAAAGAAGGAATTCATTCACCAATTCCCATTGGCAGGCAGGTGCTCAGCCCTCCCCAGGAAAGCAGGGCTCCATCAGGCATAATAGTTATGTGGGAAGACAAAACACCATCACTCTGAACGTGTTCCACCCCCTTTCCTCCTTATTCCCTCAGCTTTATTTGCTGAGCATGACATGGTATGGTATGGAATATCCCTTTGGTCAGCTTCCCTGGCTGCGTCCCCTCTCAACTTCTTGTGCACCCCCAGACTACTTGCTGATGGGGTGGGGTGAGAGGCAGAAAGTACCTTGACTCTGTGTAAGCATCACTCAGCAATAACTAAAACATCCCTGTATTATCAATGCTGCTTCCAGCAGAAATCCAAAACATAGTCCCATTCTAGCTACTGTGAAGGAAATGAACTCTGTCCCAGCTAAACACAGCTCACAAGGCTTGATTTTGATAGTAATTTCATTCTGATTTCTTTTAATGATGCCAAAACAAAACATCCACTATACCAACTTTCACCCATTTTGCATTTTCTCTTCCTTCCCTCTCTGAGGAGATACATCCTTGCACATGTACACACGCACCTTGCAAGCCTTTTTTCCCTTTTCATTATTGAATAGAGACAGCTATTACTGTAAGTAATAGTACTTAAAATTTGTTCTAACAACATGGTTTTATATCTTATTATCTAGACTTTAATAAAAAATCTTATTAGCTTTACTTTAAAACAGTATTTTGTTTCATGTCTTTAACCATAGTTTCATAGGCCTTACAGTTGAAAGAAAAAAAGGGATCAGAAATCAAAATGTTTGATCAGCTTCAGGTTTAGTAACGAAGTAAGAAAAAAGACTGACTATTAAATAAAAATAGTCTTAAACTACCTTTTTACCCAAAATTTTTCTGGGGAAAACACACTCTAGTATGAAATAATTTCACTACTGATTTTCTTAATACTATAATTTTAATTTGAGCTTTTTTCCCTACTTTGCTTGTTGTTATCCAACTTCAGTTAATGCCCTACTAATTCATACACAAAATGGACTGTTAATTCTCATTAGATTGATGTAATAACTCTTATGAACTGTCGTTTTGCCCTTCATTCCTTTCAATCTTTTGAGAAATAAAATTTGAGTAACATTTAACATAGAATATTTTTCTGTATGTTCCACCACTCTAAAAGGAAACACACAACCCCTCACGTGAACTGCTTCATGTCATGAAAGGTCACTTTAATCTGGATGCCTTCCTTATTCCAGGTAAATTCTATATTGTGCTGCTGCTCCCAGGCTAAGACAGAGGCATATTCTGGGAACTTTTACTGTAGTAAATGACAAAAATCTTCAATTAAACAAGAAGGCCCAATTGTTTCTCTGATCAGACAGGCCTCAGTACACTCTTTATTTGTACAAGTAAACAGAACAACTGCATTGAAATCTCTTCAGTGAGATTAGAAGCATGCTCTTCATTTAGGAAAATAATTTAATTTTCAAAGCATTTGATAATTTTAATAGATAAATATGAATAAATTGGGGTGTGTAATATGCCATAAGCAAGAAAAAGTCTCATTAACTTTGAGAGAATACACAGATAGGCACACAGGGGTAGAATTCTGACAGCTCCCAAATTATGTAAGAAGCAAAGAGCGAAGAGTCAGATGCCATACACACTTGTGCGGGAGTAGCTTCCATCGGAACAAATTGCACTGATGACATAAGCTGTCATCTATGGCATCAAGTAAATGAGTCAGGAAAGACAAAATAAAGAGGATGAAATGTAATGGAAAATGCTTCACTTTCCAGCAAAAATATGAAAGCCTAATGAGATCTATAAAAGCTGATGCAATTCCAATTAACCCAGTTCTATTTATAAGAATATACGTGAAATAAGTATTTTATACAATTCAGATTCTATCAAAAATAGAGTGCAGGAGACATGATGAAACCACAGCAAGGGAAGCAGCCCTGAGATGGATGGTGTTCCAAAAAGCACACAGATGCTTGGCTGTGTTTAACAAAATAATTAGGACAACAGCAAAGAAAATGAAAATAGAAGCTATAGAGAAAAATCAGAAACATAACAATAAAAATATATTAATATTAAATGTTTAATTAAATTACAACAAACCAGCAGATACTGTAATGTAGAGACAACCTCTGGTCTCAGTAACAATCTACAAAGGAAAACTAGCATTTAGAAGTGAAGGAAAATTGGTATTTAAAAGTGGCATCATTCAAACACAATACAAAGCACACATTTGACTTTTTTTAAGGAACATTTTTCCTACATTTACCTAAAATGGGGGTGAAATTTGCCAGATGAATAGAATGAGCAGTGTTTTCCAGCTAGGCTGTGGATGATTACTGTGTTGTGGTCAGAGACCCAAAGAGAGCCATCCCCACCTAAGCAATGTGTGACAGAAGACCACCCTCTCATTATACAGGTCACATGAACATGAGTGTATGAGAGGCAGGTGCGCTTCCAATAAAGTCAAATAAGGAAAAATAATGAAACTATCAAAACTACATATGAATCAGTTAGCATCTTCATTTTAATGACTAGAACAAAGGCAACAGAACTCTAATGGATTCTATTTTCTCTGGAACCAATTTAGTAATCACTTACAACTATTGTCAAGGTAATACCTAAGTGAACAGCTCAGAGTATAGGAAGTAACAAACTGTCAGTTGTCAAGTGGAAAAACTACTCACCCCCCACCCTACCACCACCCCACCCCCAGTAAAATGCATTTGAAAGTGAAACACTTCTGTGCCTCTGGTAGCAACAAGTCCTTCAGACCACTGCATCAGAACCAACAGGGCAGGTCCATCACTCCTAACTTCTGATCTCTAACAACTTCAGTATCACCACCAACTAAGGTAATTTGGGTGTGTATAAGCAAATGAGATTTTTGCCACTGATTCTTGTTAACCTGATAGTTAATTCTTTTATGTTTAGTCTCATAAGGAACAAAAGTATGTTTGAAGGCACTGGGTTTGATACCATTTCTGACATCTGAAGTCTTTTAGTAAATAGTGGGTCACTTGCTAGAGAAGTTCAAACAAACTAACAGTCTGAGGCAGAAATTACTTTCTAAGTACAATTACAGCACACAGCAAGCACTGAATGGAGAGGGAGAGACATGAACTAAGGCTGGGGAGCCAGTGGTAGAGACACCTCTTTGACACATGGCTGCTTATAAGTGTGGAGATGAGTGCAACACAACCACAGCCAGGATGCAGGTGGGAGTCATTTCTGTCTTTGGACAGCATTTCCTGCACCACACAGGCACTCCTGCTCCATCAGCTGTAGTTTGTGGTTCCAAATACATGCATGCATTGTGACAAGTAGATACAACTTCTTTGCAGGCTGGATTAATTAGTTATAAAGGCCTATTGACCTATTAGCAAACAGGAAGGCCAAGTAGCAGAAACCGAAAGCCCCAGTTCTGATATCATTCCCATTCGACAAAGTTTCCTGGACATCTGAGCTGAAGGGTGGCTTTTGGAACAGATGCAGAAATGGGACTTGGGTAAATTTCTGCAACAATGCAATCACCTTTTTAGTTTTATGACAGTAAAATTTCATCTTATATTTTCATTTTCTAAACCCACCACCAACTAATAAAAAAAATGATCTTGCAACATCAGGCCAAGTAATCTAATATTTCAAGCAACTTTACACAAGGCAGTATAACCATTGGCAACATGTTTTCATAAATGGCAGCACTCTAAAAATGAAACAATTATTTTTACTTTCCATTATTTAACAGGCAATGATACACTTCCATGTGCAGATGAGCTAAAGAATGTCATCATATAATTGTTAAATTGCACTAACATCATTTTTCTTCTTGCACATATATGACCCTCAAGGAAAATTTGCATATAAAGGTCAAAGAACTAGAAAGCACATTTCTCAGTTCTTCTCAAGCTAATTACACAAAAGCATCATAAACAGCAATTAAAAATACTAACTCCTCAATGAGGCTGAAATCAGCTTCAACCACACAGGTCAACAAGAGCACATCCCACCCTGTTGATGCTTCAATAAGCCACAGTGCCTTACTGGTGGGAATCTGTCTGCAGGGCTGAAATTGTGACCTTTATACCAGGGGTAATGGTGTGAACCTCTTCTGTCACCACTATTCACTATCTCCTTAATGGTTTGGTGGAAAAGCCACTGGGCAAGTCACTCTGGCTGTGAGGCATACCATTTAGAACTCACAACTTTAGTAGGCAGGTCCTTTAATGAACTGTCTAATGCTCCAAAGTAAAAATTAATTCACTCCTGTTAATATGTGATCCTTCTGTAAAGATAAGGAGGCAAGATACAGAAGCCATGAATATCTGAACCTTACTGAGAAGAAATTCCTGTGTGGAACATGACCCAAGCTTTGTTTCCAGTTACAACACAAAAGTTTCTATGAGATTGCCTGAAGAGGGTCCCTATGGGAAGCTGGCCAAGTAATGACAAANGCCATTGCATGTCCTTGTTCAACATGGAATTTCCCCTACAATTGCCCTAGGCTTTATGGTCTACTCCAAAATTAACTCACCTCTCAGTGTCATTAGAAATATCTTACTCAAGCACTTTATTGTGCAAATCTGATCTGTCAGACCAACCAAGGAGTTCAGAACAGATACCAGCACAAAACAGGATGATGTTCTCTGCTGGAAAAACCCTTTGAGCAAGAAAATCAACAGGTGGTAGGTGGCAAAAAACTGTGCTGGCAGTGATGTGTTACTGCAACAGAACTTTGCAAGAGCTTCTGGCAAAGCTAAGAGATCTGGTACAATAGGTGTCTGAGAATTCCTAAAGACCAAGGCTGCCAAAACACATACCTGGGAACATCCACCAGCAATACTGCTCCAGAAAGGAAGACTGAAAGAAGGCAGACATGTTGAGCAAAGTGGGGAATACCATACAAGCTGTTAGAAACCTTAGGGATGGAACAGATAACTAACAGTCATTAAACATAATTGGTAGAAATATCAGTTTACGTCTCCAAAGCAAAACTGAGGATTTTTAATTTAGTTGCAGTCTCAGTGCTAATATACAGCTTTGAGAATCCATTGAGATGCAAATTATTAGAAATCAAACACCTTTCAAACAGTGGAGAAAGTCACCTAAGCACAGCTGATTCAACCCAAGGAATACTCATGGAGTTGTTTGTGTCTTTGTAGTTAAAAAAAAAAAAAAGTTGAACACAAATTGGATCCCGTTTGAGCCAATGACAAGTGCAAAGCAGGGCACATATTCTTAAAAGCTCTTGATCATTACCAGCCAAGTTGTGTGACTTCACATTTGCTAAGGACCAATGGATGGTGTGTTATTACTATGGTATATACTGACTTAAGGCACAGAAACTTCACCAAATGTGGGGACCTGAGACCCACAAAACCAGCAGAACAACTTGGTCCTAGGCACAGAAGAGAAGAGGTCTAAAAACAGAGAAACAAACATAATCCTTCTTTGACTTCCCCAGCAAAGCCACGTGGGAGGAAAGACATTATTCTATCACAAAACCAAGGAGGAAATCAGAAGAAAACAAAACAAAACAAAACAAAACAAACAAAACACACACACACACAAAAAAAACAAACCACCAAAAAAACCCACCAAAAAAAAAACCAAAAAAACCCCAAAACCCAAACCACACCTAACAGCCAAAACCTAGAGATCTCAACTTCACTGAGGATTTATAAAGCGTAACAGTAACAAGGAATTATTTTTATATTTGAAGTTTCTATAGCATTAAATTCATTTAGAACACCAAAAACCATAATTCACACTTTCTAGATAAAAACATTATTATAGTAATTCAGAAGTAGAAGGACTTTATTCTGCCAAAAGCATTGGCACCATGCTGTAGCACAGAAGTCCTGAAACAGGAGATCCAGCCCTGAATCAAAGCATCTGATTCATTCTGAATATGGGTGCTGCACTTCTCCACTTGATCATGCCACTGCAGCCCACTGAGAACAAAGTAAGTTCTCCTACTTATGTGGTAAGCAAGATAAACCTATTTTGTTTGACAGCTTATTGAAAGGGTCATTTCTCACTGAGCTCCAGAAGATCTGTGAGGTTTCAGTGACAACACTTAGGAGTGCAATTGGCAGGGGAAGGTAGAAAAGGCTGGAAGAACAGGGCTTAGCACTTAAGAACTGGAGATATTCCAGCTTCTTCACGATAATAATGTGCATATTTAAAACATAACAAGAAATACAAGATCCAGAAAAACTAAAAGCTTTGACATCAAAGCCAAATGCTCCATGCATCTTGCTCCCCAGAGAGAGAAAAAAGCACCTCACAGATCTGAATCTTAACATATAACTCGGAAAATACAAAATAAGCTTTTTTAAGGAATGATTGAAATACAGGACAAAGATGGAATTTAAATCTTAAAGTTTTTTTTTTAAACATTATAAATAGTTCTGAAAAATGCTTCTTGCCCCAACTTGATACTATTTAATAAAAAATTAATTCTTTTTGCCTTTTTTTTTTTTTTTCTTTTAAGCCACAAAAGCACAGTCCACTTATGAGAGGTTAGATTCCTGCTTTCATACTGTTTGGGGAAAAATACAACTAGCCTGGTGTTGCCAGCTGTCACAGGTCTTCCTCACAGGTCTTTTAGTATCATATGCCTTGTGTTTTGAAATCCTAGCCCTTTGTGACAGTAGGGCTCACAGCTGTAGAGAAAGACAAAAATTACTTCTCCTGAAGGTTTCAGAACCAGAAAGCAAAATATTAGCAAACTATATATAAAAGCAGAGTGTATTCTGAAGTGTCTGATCTTATGCACTTCACTCATGGTTCTGAAAGTCTCGCAAGACTTTGCACTCAAAAACTTAAATGACGGATTCTTCAAGCTTTATATTTGACACTATCTTTCCAGCACAACATTGTTGTCCTCAGAATAATACACTGTATTTCCCAAAACAAACATTTGAATTGTCAGGGTTCTACAAACTGGTCTTTTCCAAGCCAAACTTGTACATGTCAGCTGTGCCAAGCCTACAGAGAGGCCAGGCAATAGGGACTGCGACACTGACGCTCCTGGGCAATGTGTTGTGAGCAAGCTGTAGTACCTTATCCCTTTCCAGCACGATGTAAGTGGGATCTACTATCTTAGACAAATTATTCTCCAAGATTAACTAGATCAGGTGAAATTTCTCCTATAACACTATGGACATTTGACCAGATAACATACAAGCTTTTACTATTGTAAGATAGTGACTAATTGCTCTTGGGCAGAGAGGAGGATTCACAGCAGTCTGCAGTTGGCCATCTGGGCACAGGACATTCTGGCCTGAGATTGCTGCTGGTGCCAAGAGATTCCATTTGCACTGGAAAACATATATATTTATTTTTTAATATCTGCATAACATCACAGAAACTTAACATGAGCCAAAGTCCATACAAACTTAGTACATGCACAGTCTGAATGACAAATATCCTAAAATAGGACTTTTTTTGACATTCATGAGCATGTTGCTTACAGATGTTGTGTTAGAAGTCAGCTGAACACATTTCTTTATTAGTGAGAAGACCCCAGACTGCAACCATTTATTAGAGAGGGAATTAATTTCAACTGCCAGCATCACAACAGAAATTTAAGTGAAAGGCCAGAAAAGAAATATTATAGGCTCACACAAAAAAATGGGAAACCCACACATCCTAACCTTCTTCCCCTTAGGCCCACCACGAACAGCTTACTGTAATGACACCCAAGGGCTAACAAAAGAAGCAGATAATATTACACTATTTTAACCCAACAGGTTATATTGCCTGATCATATTTTCCCGAGAGATGAGCAACTAACTATCTTTTGTGAAGACAGGCAATAGATGCTCCTAAAAGTACAGAGTGCACACAAACAATACAAGAGCAAAACTATAATCCTAAACAATTCTTCTGGACAAGACTTTTATCAACAACACTTACCTTTTTTGGTGAAAGTTATTTAAAAGTTCTCTTTATCAATGCAGGCAGCACAAAGTATGCTTGCTTCAATGTACTTCACACATCTAACAAAATCAAAGTGATACAGCCCCGGGGTGCCTGGTGTGCTGATTTTTATGAGCTTTAGCCTGATTTTTGAGTAATAGCAGCTGTGCCTTTTCCTCTCTTCACCTTACACTTTAAATGCCTCACTTGCAGAGTTGATACAGTGATAGCAACAAACTATTAGAGAATTCTTTCATGTCAGGAATGTCTTTGAGTTTTAGAGACCTTTGTTCTGGTGCTTGTGAGATCTTCCAGAGAATACCAAGATCTGCACTGTTTTGTGACATGTGAGAACAGACCCTGCCTGGGCGTATCAGAATGGCTTGCCATTGAAAACCAGGATTTCTTCCCAGTTTACCACCATCCAGCTCAGATAGAAAGTTGATAAGTTTTGTGTGTATATATATATATAATCAATCCATGTGTCAGTATTAAATAACTCAGTAATACTGTGTTTTTTTCTTAAAAAAAATATTTTAGGGGAAAAAAAGGATAAAGAATAAAACCAGACTGCTGGTTGTTGGGCATTTCCCCTGTCACAATCACTGATAAGTTCCTTGTGTTCTGATAAAGGACCTTCCTTCCTGGAAGAAACTGAGAGCAGAATTCTGAGCTGAGCACCATCTTCCTATGTGACTGAAAATAGTACCTTCCACCCTCCTTTTCCCAGTGACAGCTGTATCCTAGGGTGCCACTAGTTTTTTTTTCCAAAATGAATATGGCACAGCAGCTATGATTTATCTTCATAGCTCGTAGCTTAGTTACAGACAGAAAATACATATAACAAGATAAAATCTCCTCTGTGTGTTCCTGCATGCTGCAATAGTTCCCTTGGCCTCAAGCAGGATGCTTTGACGGAGGATGCCGTCAAAATTTTGGTTTCTTTGACCATGGGGAAAACTCCACAATACCTAGTCTCTTAAAATCAGATGGGATTCATCTTTCTAGGAAGAAGAAGAGGACTGTAGCCCGTAAGTTAGCGAGGCTGATCAGGAGGGCTTTAAACTAGGTTNTGGAGTGCTGCTATGGAAGGCTACAAGCTCTTCAGAAAGAACAGGTAGG
Organism: Chloroceryle aenea; assembly: GCA_013399075.1. Taxonomy (NCBI): domain Eukaryota; kingdom Metazoa; phylum Chordata; class Aves; order Coraciiformes; family Cerylidae; genus Chloroceryle; species Chloroceryle aenea. The sequence continues at coordinate 41 of VWZY01005678.1, read as the reverse complement.
TTAGGAGAGGTGGAGTGATGTCTTTATATGTTAGAGAGTCT
>VWZY01005677.1:69386-83251 GCA_013399075.1 Chloroceryle aenea | reverse complement strand
CAATTTATCTGAAGCATCAAATTTCCTGGTGGTTGTTTCAGGAGCAGCAGCAGATATTGAGATCTCAATAGCAGTATATAGCTATGTGATAGCAGATACTGATAGCAGCAAGTGGCAGGAATGTGCCTGATGTAGCTGAAGAAATGATTTCCCTTCACCCTTTCCCTGTTTTCCAGGAGATCCTAAGTGTGTGCACTGGATGTGCTGATAGAAACTGAGTGGATGGGCCAGCACTGAGCAGGAGGAGTGGGGTTTGCTTCTTGCCTGTGTCTACCTGTGGTTAGTTGCATGAATTAGGTGTCAACCATTATTCAAAGGGCACACAAAGGTTCCTCCTGTGCTACTTCCATGGATATGCAATCAGGAATAGGGTTAGCAAATATTATTTCAAGTACTCAGCCATCTCTCAGTTACTCTTTCTGTTTATTCTTTTAATGCATACACAAGGATAAAAAGTTGGACCCAACCAGGTAAGCTGCACCTTCTGACCTTTGCTAAATGCTTCACTGAGCACAGAGGAGGGGAGAGAATCTCCAGGAGAAGATTGTGTCCTGTTCTGTGCATCTGAGCAAATAGGGAAGTTGGTTTTTCAGTCATCTCACATAAGCTGGAGCAACACCTCACTTCACAGAGCAGTTTGGAGTAGAGAGCACAGTCGGTGACCCAGAGCCAGCTGAAATCCATTCTGACAGCACGGGTGGGGAAGATGAGCTGAGCACATCTAGCCAGGAGCTTGTGCTGCAGGGGCTGCTCTGCCTCTGCCCTTCTGCCAGCCCCAGTGCTTTCTGACACCCTGCTGAGCTGGCTTGGCCACGAGCCTAGCACAGGGCTTCCCATCAGGGTGGAAGGCAGGCTGCTTCCCTTCCCACTTTGTGAAAGCAGCATCACAGTGCTTGCAGTGGGTTCTGGCTGGCATCAGGAGGAGGTGGCAGTGTCTAGAGGAGCGAGCTCATCTGCAAACCAGTGGAGGTCCAGTCACTCCTTAGCTGTGCTGCAGCTGTGGGACTGTGGAGGGAGAAGGGAATCTGAATGTGGCGTGGGGTGGCTGCAGTGCCAGGATGTGCCTGCACAGGCTTTGCCTTTGGTGGTGGGCTTGGGAATGGGTTTCCACGTTGCCAATACAATTTCTTAATATGCAAACAACTGTTTCTGGCTAAAAGGTTCTTTTGCTGGAAATAAAATACTTCAGGAGCAAAGAAGACAACGTCCTTTAGGTTGCTCACAGGGGGGTTTACTATTTTTCTAATGTTTTTCTCTCCTCCTGTTAAGGTCCTCGATGCCTCCACCCTCAGTTTTGGCACCCGAGTCAGGTGGTTTGCCATATGCTTCATTGCTGGAGTTGTGTGTTCTATTCTGGTAAGTAAAGCATTTTTTCCTCCTCTACTTTATTAGTGTGCTGTTCATAGGTGATTCTGTTTGCTTATCCATAAATGGAACTGGACATAATTAGCATGTAGGGACTTGTGTCAGTTGATTTTGACCATCTTTCTTCCATTCACAGCCTTCACTTGATAAAGTTTCTTACTAGAAGGTCTGAACACTGACAAAATCTGCTAGATTTTTAACCTGTGAGTGGTAATTGGCTCAGTAGAGGAACTGCAGAGTGGTGTCTTCACAGGGATTAGGTGTGCCTGGTGAGCACACTCCTGCCAGATGATTTTGCATTACAGAAGGGGCAGGTTCCAAGGAGGGGGTTCAGGCTTGGGCTGAAAGATCTCTGTGGGTCTTGTTTTTATTTGCTTGCCTGGTTTGTTTGGGTTTTTTTGGTTGGTTGGGGTTTTTTTGGTGCTTGTTTGGGCTCTTTTAAGGTTGCTTAAGCATTATTTGGTTGAGTCCTCCCCCTTTTTTTCCCACAAGTAATATTTAACCAGCACAATTACAATTTGAGTACACCCCACGTTTGTGCTTTAACACCTCTCTGGACAGGTTAACAGCACTCCTCTTGCTGCTGGTTTTTGGTGCTCAGTCTCTGTGCCTCACGTGCTGTGGAGCTGTGAAACAAGAGTTGTTGTCAGTTGCTGTGCAAGCTGACACTTCATATTCCCTCTGAAATTGCAGTGGGGTAGAATATAGCTGATATTTTGGGGGTTTGTGGTTTGTTTTTGGTTGGTGGTTGGGTTTTTTAGGACACACCTAAAAAAATAAGGAAAAAAAAGTGAAAAAACCATGTTTTGCTTCTAGTTTAGGAACTGTTTTTCCTGGTCATAACAGGGACTGTGATCAGCAGCAGGCTTTGGGTTATTTTGTTCTTAGTGAAATGGAGAGATGTCTGAAGGAAGAGTCATAAATATTTCCAGTCTCAGTGTGTGTCTAGATTGAGTTGGTTGGGGGAGAAGGGAGAGGAGAGATCCTAGATGAGCTGACATCCTTGCAGAGGTGCACAGTGTGCAGTGGGGCATCATAACAAACAGGAGAGTGCCATAAATAGAACACAAACAGTGTTACAAACAATCTCTCTGTAAAAACATCATGGAAACAGGGATTGGATTGCACTCCTTTACCAGGAGGTGGCAACAGAAGGATGCTGAGCATTGACAGCTACAGCTCTGAGCTCAGCATACCCTGAGGGCATCCTTCAGAGTCTGGAAAGGCTAGAAAATCTGAATCAGTGGAATTAATGAACAATACATAACCTGCCTTTCCTAGGGAACATCCCTGCTGTGGCTCCCAAAGGGGATCAAGCTGTTTGCAGTGTTCTACACCCTGGGGAACATTGCTGCCTTAGCCAGGTATGTTTTCTTCACTGCTGTTACTTTGTGTGTCCTCCTTTCAATCTGCATTTCCATTTGCTCCTACTCTGGAGTGCTCTGGTAGGTGTGAGCCCTGTTGTGTTTGTATTGAAACATGCACCATAAATCTTGTTTGGTTTGAGAGTATTTATTAGTGTCAGTTATTCACTTGTAATGCTCTGTGTGATGTTTTGTAGACACAACTTCTGCCTGAAGCATCAGTCACAGATTGTTAGGTGCCTCTTACAGCTGAGTCCTGCCAGGTGCAGAGTTCTGTACCTCACCAGCTGCTTTAGCAGAGAGAACATCTCTGAAAAAGGAGCAGAGAGATCATCCTGGCTGAAATCTCTGAAAAAGGAGAGCTGCAGGAAATCCTCCTTTTGACTGTAAGGCCAGGCAGAGCCTAAAAATTGTTCACAGCCTATTTTTATGCTTGGTTCTTTGCAGTGTACCCTGCAGCAGTCTGAAGAGACCTCCTAGCATCTAAACCTGCTCTTTCCTTACTTGAAAGATGTAGGAGAAGCACTTGATGTCAATCAAGTGTCTCCAGTTTCTGTTTGTCTGCCTTCTCCTGATATATCAGCATCCTTGGGTCATGGCACTCAGAACCCAGGGGGGCTGATCTTGAGCTCTTCATGGATTCTGGCTTTAGTCAAGGCACTCAACTCTTGGGTCAAAGCATTGTCAGTGTGTTCACTTCTCCTCAGAGCTGTCAGGGGACAAGGATGGAGGCAAGTGCTGGAGCTGAGTCTCTCATGTGTATAAATGTTCCATCTCATGGTAGAACAAGGGAAATAGTTACTACTGGAGGTAGGCAAAACTGAGTATTTCCCTTCTCTTGCTCTTTGTTGGGTTGTGGCTGTTTGTTTTACCTGGTATTTTGAGTGTATTTTCACTACTTCAGGTTAATGCTTTAGAAGGTGCAATGGTCAGTGAACCAAGAGGAGAGCTTTTACAGACTGGCATTTCTTTAGCAGAATGCTGAAAAGCTTTAGTCTGCATTCCAAATAAAAGTAGAATTAAAAAGAGATAGAAACAACAGGCAAATATGTGTTAGAGCAGGGGAAGTTCCACCTCAACATGAGGAGAAACTTCTTCCCTGGGAGGGGGACAGAGCCTGGCCCAGAGAGGCTGTGGGGTCTCCTGCTCTGGAGCCTTTCCAGCCCCCCTGGCTCTGTCCCTGTGTGGGCTGCCCTGGGATTCTCTACAGAGCTTCACCTTTGCATTCTTCTGGCAACTCAGCTCTTAGAACAGCCTCTGTGTGGAATTGAGTAGACTTCAACCCGACAGCTCTCTGCTAGAAGTGGTGATGTTCTGGGAAGAATCCATGACCAAGGCCACTCAACACAAGCTGGTTTTAGGACTAAATTCATGGAGTATTTCACCTTTCATTCTGAAGAGTCTCTGCTGCTAAACACTGAAATGGCTTTTTTAAAGCCTTTGAAACCTGGTTAATAACCCATTGTCTTGTACAAAGAGCTGTTTGAAAGTGCTTTACTGATTGTTCTGTTTCCCTCCCATTAGTACCTGTTTCCTGATGGGGCCACTGAAGCAACTGAAGGCAATGTTTGAGCCAAAGAGATTAATAGCCACGCTTGTGATGTTGGTAAATACCCTGACTTGACTTCCTTCTGCTAAGTTTTCCTTTAGCCTCAGAGATAACTTTGAGGCTTTACTAAAGAGAGCTTGTTTCTCAGTGCAGTTTGTTGTACTGAGCAATGACAGTCAGGCTGATTATCTCATGTACCACAAAGATCATTGAACTCCTCTCTATAAGCCTGGGTATTTATTGCTTGTGGTATTTTAAAACTGATTATTTGGAGTAAAATATTATTTACAAAATATTACTTATGAAATACTAGTGTTAGGTTGGTTATTTTAAATCTATTTCTAAAACAATTTGTTCAAGAGCAGGGCTAGAGAGAGACCTTTCCACTGCCATGAAAAGTCACTTGTCACCAAGTCCAGACTGACAGTTGTTTGTTGGCTGCAGCTCTCTTTGAATAGCTTCCTGTTCCTGCACTTTCAAAGCAAGAGAGAAAAGGAATTTCTCTTCCCCAGAGTCTGGGAAGCCCCCTGTTCAGCTCCTTACCTCTCCCTTGTGAGGTCCTTGGCTCCTTTACTTTACTTTTGACTTTACTTTGCTCTTCCAAATCAGAATGGGTTGGGTGGGAAGGGACCTCAAGGACCACCTAGCTCCAGCCCCTCCCCTGCCGTGGGCAGGGACATTGCCCCCAAGATCAGGTTGCTCAGGGCCACATCCAACCTGGTCCTGAACACACCCAGGGATGGAGCATCCACAGATTCCCTGGGCAGCCTGTGCCAGGTCTCAGCACCCCCACAGTGAACAACATCTTCCTGATTCCTAATCTGAATCTGCCCTTTTCCAGTTCAGAGCCACTACCCCTTCTCCTACCACTACAAGCCCTTACAAAAAGCCCCTCCTCAGCTTTCCTTCCATCAAATAATGGAAGGATGCAGTATCTCCCCCCAGCCTTCCCTTCTCCAGGCTGAACAATCCAAACTCTCTCAGCCTGTGGTTGAAGTGCTGCAGCCCTCTGATCATCTTCATGGCCCTCCTCTGGACCCTCTCAAACAGGTCCCTGTGCTCCTTATGCTAGGGGCTCCAGAGCTGGGTGCTTTACTCCAGGTGGGGTCTCCTGAGACCAGACTGGCAGAATCCCCTTCCTTGACCTGCTGCTGGCCACACTTCCTTTGATGAAGCCCGGGATGCAGTCGCCGCTTCCCGGGCCGCACGCACACATTGATGGCTCAGTGCTGAGCTTCTTGTCAACCCGTAACCCCAGCTCTTGTGCCTCAGGGCTGCTCCTCCCAGCCTGTATTGGGATTGCCAGGCCACGGGTGCAGGACCCTGCACTTGGCCCTCTTGAACTTCCTGAGCTGGCCTGGGCTCACCTCTCAGGCCTGTGAGGATCTGAGGGGCATCCCTCCCCTCCAGCGTGCTGACCACACCACACCACGTGATGTTGTCTGCAGGCTTGCTGGGGGTGCACTCTGTCCCTCTGTGCATGCCAATGAAGGTGTAAAACAGCACTGCTCCCAGTACCAGTCCCTGAGGAACACCTCTTGTTACTGGTTTCCAGTTGGACATCGAACCACTGACCACAGCTCTGAGTGCAACCATCCATCCAGTTCCTTCTCCACTCTTCATCTGCCAAATCTGTGTAACTTCCAGAGGCCAGGCTGTCATGTTGAACAGCATCCAGTGCTGTGCACGAGTCCAAGAAGATGACTTCAGCTGCTTGTCCCTTCTCCACCAGTGCTGTAACCCCCCTGTAAAAGGCCACCAGACCACACCAAGTCAGAAGTCCTAGAGGAGTTGTGTGCCATAGGTCTGCAGGAAAATCCTCCAAGAATCTCTCCTATTCTCTTGTGTCTGTTTGCTGAGCATGAATCCTCTGAAGAGTTTGCAGCTGGGCAAGCTGAGGGCCTAAGCCAGGCACTAAAACAGCCAGCACAGAAATGCTTTACTCTGATCCCATCCTCACTGGGCTCAGACAAAGAAAATCATCTGCTTTGAAGGCTGTAGAAACATGTCAGCAAATGGAAAGAGAACAGAGAGCAGAAGGAAAACATCACAGTGCAGAGAAGCTCCCAACAGGGGTAGGAAAAAGCAGATGAAACCTTTCATCCTGTCAGGGAACAGGAACACTGGGAGAGAGCTGAGACAGTTGGAAAGGAAAATCCCACTGATAAGAGAGCTGGAGAGCTGCTGATGTGTCTGTTCCATTCCCATCCTAGCACAGAGCTAGAGTTGGAGGCAACTCAGGAGTCACAAATAGGGAAGTTTCAGGAGAACCTGTTGGTTTTATTCCTCCCAGTAAAACACCAACAGGCATTTGTCTCACTGGGGATGAGTTCAGTGTTTCATTCGTGCAGCCACAGGTGGAGGCAGCCAGGTGCTTTAGGGAAGAGTTCCCAACAGGATGCTGCAGGTGCAGAACTGGGGGGTGTTTGGTGTAGTGGACTGGGTCCTTGCAGTGTGAGTGGTGTGGATAAAGACTGAGGTGAGCTTCTTCTCTGGACTCTGTGTGCTCCTTGCACTGTCAGAAGATGGAAAACACTGGCAGAAGCAGCGTGGGGGTGTTGGGCAAACACTGTGATTATGACCCAGTGATTTTAATAATGGGTTGTTCAGAGCAGTGCACGATGTTTCTTTGGGGTGCTGGTGTTGTGAATACCAGAGCTGAAATGATGCTGTGTGCTGAAATAACAGCAGCAGTTCCCAGGCTGCTTGGCTGCGTTCAGGCAACAGCTTTGTCACCCCAGCCCCCCTCTTAGCAGAGCTAACATAGAGCTGGTCACACCCCTGCTGATTCCTGAGGTTAGTTCCTGCTGCTGCTTTCTCCTGAGTCTCATCCCAGCCCTCCTGGATGGAGCACACCATCCTGGAGTCTCATCCCAGCCCTCCTGGATGGAGCACACCATCCTGTGCCAGGGAAGTACCACTCTGCACGCAGCTCAGCCTGCAGTGCCTGTGTGCAGCCCTTGGCTCTGCTTGTTCCATGATTTAATTCTGAAAATGCTAATTTCCCACTGAAGACATGAAGGGAGCTACTGCATCTGCTTTGTTGTGTGTTTGGATATTTATTTATTGCCTCCTTTTTTCTCCTCACAGCTTTTCCTCCTATTGACTCTGTGTGCTGTGTTCTGGGTAAGTGGGAATGCTCCATTCCCTGGAAAGCAGGGTAGTGTGGATATCTTAGTAGTTGTATCACAGCTTGAACAGCTCAGCTGCAGAGGGGAGATGGGCTTGTTGGTGTGGTGTTTGTGTTATGGGCTTGTTTGTGTGGTGTTTGTGTTATGGGCTTGTTTGTGTGGTGTTTGTGCTTCCAACACAGTGGAGTAGGTGGAGAGCTGAGCCTGCTGCCAGCTGCATGTGCTCTGGGTGAGAGTACACAAGCTACAGCATCAGTCTGCAGACCTCTGGGAGTAAGAACTGGAGTAATTAAAGAGTTAAGATCCATTGTCATCTTAGGGATGTGTCCTTGTGCCAGAGCATTAGTGAATGTGCAGCAGCCTTCAGAAACCCTGGGCACAGAACACTGAACTGGTGAGGACAAAGGAGGGGAGACAGAAACAACCTTCAGGCCTCTGTAGGTGTGTTCCCTAGGATAATGTGGAGCTGAAGTGAGCTTCCACACTTGCAGAAGGAGGCTGTCACAGGTTGGTTAGTGATGCTGTGAACTGTTCCCAGAGCTGGAGGTGATTGTCACAGGATAATGCTGGTGGGATGATGGGTGAGATGATGACAACAAATTGGGCATCAGCAGTGAGGTCAGTTCCTGACTGAACGGGCTGCTCTAGTTGTTTGTAGTAAGGACTGGTGCACAGTGACCTAACGTGCAGTATTTCCTTCATTTTCACTTAGTGGAACAAAAAAGGCTTGGCGCTGTTATTCTGCATGTTGCAGTTCCTGGCAATGACCTGGTAAGATGTCAAACCCATCCCAGTTATCCTCCCTGCCCCACGCCGTGACCGCAGCCCCGATACAATGCACGGGGTGCCCGAGTGCCTGCCCAGCAGCCTGGGTCTAGGCTGTGGGACTTCAGCAGAGTCATCTGGCAAAAACCAGACCATTTTCAGCACGTTCTGCAGTGTGTGAACTCTTGGAGCATGATGAAAGGGCTGTGAATGCAAAACAAAAATCCCCAGGCCTTTTTTCTGCTGCAGAAGTAACAACGTTCATACAACAACATTCATACACCCTGCTGCTGGTTGTCCTCCTCTGGTTTAATTTTAACTAAATAGCAATTCTGGAAGTGGAAGAAGCTAGATCACATTTTCCTAGGGTGTGCCCTGCCCCAGGGATATTGGGAGGGTAAATTCAGTGGAGCAGACCCCGTGACGGGCACCCCACGTGCACGAGGGCTGGGCACCGGGCGAGCTCGTGAGCCTGGCAGAGCTTGGGAGGTTTCTGCTTTCTCCATGGAGATGCAGCTGAACACACCTCATCTCCTTGTCCCAGGCCAGTGGCTGGTGTCAGCTCACAGATCCAGGGTGACCACAGCTCTTGTTTGAACTTGCCCCACAGCACACGGCGTCCCTACCGAGCTCGCCCCGCGGGCAAGTGGCCCAGGGGCTGCTGGGCACGTGCTGTGCCCAGGTGAGGTTGACCCCAGAGAGGGGGAGCAGTGCCAGCTTGGGACTGTCTGCTGCATGCTTGTGAAGTGTCCTGGGGCTTGGGCAGCCTGGGGTTGACCACAGGAAGAAGTCACCTGGGGATCCCTGTCAGCAGCCGGAGTTGTCACCCAGAGGTGTCATCCTTTCTCCAGTGGAGCATTAGCTGGAGCAGCTGCTCTTGGTTGGCTCTGTTACAGCAGGGGGCTTTTATTGATGGTGAACTGAATGAGCTCAGCTCTAGGAGACTTGAACCCTGCTAACTGTACCTTTCACCCTCTTCCCTTGCAGGTACAGTCTGTCGTATATTCCTTTTGCAAGGTGAGTGCACAACAGCTCCCATGTTAACAGGAGTCTGTGCTAGGGAGGGGGAAATCTGAGGCTTTGATTAAACTCTCCAGTGTTTAAAAATACATTGATGCAGGAGTGACTTTTCCAGTCCTCAAATTTTCTTGCTTAATCACAGTACAGGGATTTTTTTAGCAATTTCTTTGAAGCTTCACATTTGATCTTGGAAGGTTTAAGCCATGTGAGCTGTTTGGGTTTTGTCTGGGGTTTTTTGTTTGTTTTTTTTTAATATAGCAGTTAATAATTGCAATAGATTAAATACTCTAATTAAACTCAGGCTTCAAATTGTCACCATGCTATTTCTGCCCTCTCGAGCTGAGCCAGTCACGAGCAGCACCCTGAATTCTCTTGGTACCCCTGGCTATGAGACAGTCTCCAGAGGGTCATTCCTGCTCTTTTTGAGACAGTCTCCAGAGGGTCATTCCTGCTCTTCTTAAATGAGGCAACAAATTGAGCTGCTAGCCACTGATCCTTCCTTCCCCACCAGCAACACTTGAGGTTCTGAATATGAATCAGTTAATTTCTTTGCTCTCCTTTGGATGTTGAATTTTTGAGCCAAAGAACCAAGCTTTGCCCTGGCTGCATTTGCTAGCACAGAGGTTGATGCAGGGAGTATTTGCTGATGTGGAGTGTGACCATATCCTACAGCACTGGCAGCCCAGGCCGTGCCAAGGTCTGGGAGCAGAGCTGTGAACGTGTTCCAAGTTACTCTTAACCAGTTACTTGTTTGTGGGAGGCTTTGTGGAGGGTTTTTTCTCAATTAATTCTGGCTCAGAAGGAAACAGCAGCAGTAAAAACCCTACATCCAGTGGCTTTAAGGGGTCATGAGAGTCTGTCTTCAATTGACTGGCAGCAGAACACAAATTCCACTCCAGTCACTGGCTGCATTGTGAGGAAAAACCAGGGGAGGGTCCTAAGGAGAGGCAGAGAAGGGTTTGGGTTTTGCTGGCTAAAGAAATAACCCCTTCCCATCCTCCAGACCCTACTGCCAGCCAGCTCTCTGCTCTGGGGCGTGCAGCTCAGGCCCTCCAGCCGTGGGCCAGCCCCACACTGGCTTGGGTTCAAAGCACCTGCACTTTGGGATCGNGATGTTCATCAGCACGGCCAGATTGGGCAGGGGATGTGCAGAAGGGGCTCTGAAGCTTCTTGCTGTCAGGAGATGTGCAGAGGAACTTTNTTTGGGATCGGGTTTGTCAGTTCCCCAGCCCTTCCCCTGGAGCCCTTGCCTTAGTCTGGGCAGGGGGTGTACCCCAGAGCTGCCAAGACCTGCCAAGGTCCTGCCTTTGGTAAACTTGGCTTTGTCTTTAGTGTAACATTTAACATATGTGATGCTTGATGTGCATAGAAAGAAAATAACTGCTCTTTTTTCCCTTGAAGGGATGCTGTGATTAAATGCTTCTCATCCTGTCTGGGGTAAATGAGAGGCAGGAGCCACCAAACACCTTAAAATCCAACTTTCATTCCTCTGGGGACTTTCCTCCAAAAGCTGGGCTCCTCCACTCATCAAACACCAGGAGCAATTCAGGTTTTTTCCTTCCCTTTGGGGAATTCAATAATTTCTTTTTGCTAGAAACTCTTTTTTTCAGTAACTAGGGTGAACTGGTCACGTCTACCCTGGAACTCTTTAACAACTGAAATACTTTGTGTGGTCTTAAAAGTGCCTTGCACCCAGCGACAGGTGACTCCCCACTGGGTAGCACACGTGAAATCTCATGGCAGTTCTATCTCAGATTTGCTCTGTGCTGTCTGTTACTTGTGGGATGCTCTTCCAAAGACAGAGTTTTATAAGCCTGAAGATTTGATAAGTTATCCTTGGAATGTCTGCGTGTGTGCCTTGCAGAAGAAGCTTAATGAGAGTCTGTGAAAGTCTGGTTAAAGCCTGAGGGGTTTTATTAAAAAGCTGTATTTTAACTTTGGGGTTTTTTACTTAAATACTTCTAAAGACTTATGGCTAATGTATAAAGGAGATTTATGAAATAAATGTGTTCTAAAGGTGCCTAAACTGGTTGTATTCAGGACTTGGCTACAGCAGGCTGCAGATTTCAACATCACACTTGAGCAAATAGGAGAGTATCAAAGGGGGAGATGTTCATCAGCACGGCCAGATTTGGGCAGGGGATGTGCAGACTCTGAAGCTTCTTGCTGTCAGTGTGCAGAGAAACTTGGTTCTGACTCAAACTGGTGACAGGCAGGGGAGATTGAACCTGGGCAGGGGACTAAGAGCACAAGGTGTCCTCATTCCTATTTATTTGCAGCTCAGTTATGCAAGGGCAAAGCTCCATCCTTGATGTTTGAGGCTGCTGCAAGGTACGGGAGGTTCAGTTAGGGGAGGTTCTCCTCAGCACGGGATGGCTGTGCTCGATTCCCTGCCTTCTAAACCACGGGTCTTTGGAGTGTCTTTGTCTGCTAATCCACGGAGAGAATAAAGAATGGGGTTAAGAGATGGGAGCNGGAGGCCCAGCCCCCTGCCCTTATTCTCGGTAATTCAAGAACTCACGGAGCTCTAAACATCAGTAGTGCTCTGGGGACGGCGGGTGTTATTTTAACGTGACATTAAAAGCCTGCCCTTCTCCACCGGAGGAGCTGGGGGAGCTCCGAGCTTGCCCGCAGCCGGCACCAGCCCCGCTGGANATCAGTTAATTTCTTTGCTCTCCTTTGGATGTTGAATTTTTGAGCCAAAGAACCAAGCTTTGCCCTGGCTGCATTTGCTAGCACAGAGGTTGATGCAGGGAGTATTTGCTGATGTGGAGTGTGACCATATCCTACAGCACTGGCAGCCCAGGCCGTGCCAGGGCCAGGGAGCAGAGCTGTGAACGTGTTCCAAGTTACTCTTAACCAGTTACTTGTTTGTGGGAGGCTTTGTGGAGGGTTTTTTCTCAATTAATTCTGGCTCAGAAGGAAACAGCAGCAGTAAAAACCCTACATCCAGTGGCTTTAAGGGGTCATGAGAGTCTGTCTTCAATTGACTGGCAGCAGAACACAAATTCCACTCCAGTCACTGGCTGCATTGTGAGAAAAAACCAGGGGAGGGTCCTAAGGAGAGGCAGAGAAGGGTTTGGGTTTTGCTGGCTAAAGAAATAACCCCTTCCCATCCTCCAGACCCTACTGCCAGCCAGCTCTCTGCTCTGGGGCGTGCAGCTCAGGCCCTCCAGCCGTGGGCCAGCCCCACACTGGCTTGGGTTCAAAGCACCTGCACTTTGGGATCGGGTTTGTCAGTTCCTCAGCCCTCCCCTGGAGCCCTGCTGTAGGCTGGGCAGGGGGTGTACCCCAGGGAGCCAGAGCTGCCAAGGTCCTGCCTTTGGTAAACTTGGCTTTGTCTTTAGTGTGTAGCATTTAACATATGTGATGCTTGATGTGTATAGAAAGAAAATAACTGCTCTTTTTTCCCTTGAAGGGATGCTGTGATTAAATGCTTCTCATCCTGTCTGGGGTAAATGAGAGGCAGGAGCCACCAAACACCTTAAAATCCAACTTTCATTCCTCTGGGGACTTTCCTCCAAAAGCTGGGCTCCTCCACTCATCAAACACCAGGAGCAATTCAGGTTTTTCCTTCCCTTTGGGGAATTCAATAATTTCTTTTTGCTAGAAACTCTTTTTTTCAGTAACTAGGGTGAACTGGTCACGTTTACCCTGGAACTTTTTAACAACTGAAATACTTTGTGTGGTCTTAAAAGTGCCTTGCACCCAGCGACAGGTGACTCCCCACTGGGTAGCACACGTGAAATCTCATGGCAGTTCTATCTCAGATTTGCTCTGTGCTGTCTGTTACTTGTGGGATGCTCTTCCAAAGACAGAGTTTTATAAGCCTGAAGATTTGATAAGTTATCCTTGGAATGTCTGCGTGTGTGCCTTGCAGAAGAAGCTTAATGAGAGTCTGTGAAAGTCTGGTTAAAGCCTGAGGGGTTTTATTAAAAAGCTGTATTTTAACTTTGGGGTTTTTTACTTAAATACTTCTAAAGACTTATGGCTAATGTATAAAGGAGATTTATGAAATAAATGTGTTCTAAAGGTGCCTAAACTGGTTGTATTCAGGACTTGGCTACAGCAGGCTGCAGATTTCAACATCACACTTGAGCAAATAGGAGAGTATCAAAGGGGGAGATGTTCATCAGCACGGCCAGATTTGGGCAGGGGATGTGCAGACTCTGAAGCTTCTTGCTGTCAGTGTGCAGAGAAACTTGGTTCTGACTCAAACTGGTGACAGGCAGGGGAGATTGAACCTGGGCAGGGGACTAAGAGCACAAGGTGTCCTCATTTCTATTTATTTGCAGCTCAGTTATGCAAGGGCAAAGCTCCATCCTTGATGTTTGAGGCTGCTGCAAGGTACGGGAGGTTCAGTTAGGGGAGGTTCTCCTCAGCACGGGATGGCTGTGCTCGATTCCCTGCCTTCTAAACCACGGGTCTTTGGAGTGTCTTTGTCTGCTAATCCACGGAGAGAATAAAGAATGGGGTTAAGAGATGGGAGCTCAGTGTCAGGGAGGGGGAGAAGCCTGTCTTGCAGTGCTGAGGAGAGGAATTGCAGCATGCTCCTGCTAAATCTTGTAGCATCGTTCTCTTTGGAAGAGACCCTGAAGATCATCGAGTCCCAACTGCTCACCCAGCACTGCCAGGCCCCCCTAAACCACCCCTCAGCACCACAGCTCCACA
>VWZY01005677.1:34746-54601 GCA_013399075.1 Chloroceryle aenea | reverse complement strand
TGGGGTTTATTTCTTGTTATCCTACTCTTGTTGGAAATTAAACTGATTTCCTCAAGTCCGTGGCTGGTTTACCCGTGAGGGTAACTGGTGAGTGATCTCCCCCTGTACTTAGCTTCACCCATCAGCCTTTGGTTGTATTTTTTCCCTCCTCTCTCCAGCTGAGGAGAGTTATACAGTGGCTTTGGTGGGCACCTGGCATCCAGCCAGGGTCACCCCACCACACAACCTGAGGATTCTGAAAGGAAGGAAAAAAAAAAGGGTAAACCAAACTGGATCGGTGCATTAAATACAGCTCTTCTGTGGCACGTTCCCAGCTCAGACCATGCTCATCACATTTCCTGTTGCTTCTGGTCTTGCCACATCCTTAATGAGGTGACATGTACATATCTAAAAAATACTTTGCATTCCTGATTCATTTTATATCCATAACCCTGGAAAGGGAGGCTGTTGGTACCGAACGTGGGGCAGCCGATTTCAGTCTCCTGCCCTAAGCATTCCATAGTTAGGAGGTTGAACAGTTGGGATTTGGCTTTCTGTCTGAATGTTAGAATGTTCAACTGCTTTGAAACATAAAGGAGATGGTCTCCAAACACAATGTGCTTGAATTGGTAAAGGATGAATCCTCTATGCGCCAGGTTTTGAAAGCTAGACGTTTCATGAAAGATCTTTTTACACCCTGGTGATTTTTATCTCCTAAAATATGACCTTGTTTCACAGAGAAAGAAGAGACATTTGTTATTTTCAGGTACCCAGCAGTCTGATGAGAGAAAGATGTTCTTTTGTGATGTAAGTGAAAGAAAGCTTATTGCCATGAACTTAAGTGAGCTAAACTGGTGTAACTTGGAGATTCCCTTTTTTTGCCTGTCTTTATTTACTTTTGTCCTGAGAAGAGCAGTACACCTGTCAGTGCTTCTCCAAGGCCCTGTCAGCTTCTTATGGGTGCTACAACTTGTCCTCACCGGTGAAAAAGATGCCATTCTGTGCCAGGGCAAACCCGAGTTGTCCTGAAGTGCTGTGAGGCAAACTTGCCCAGGTTATTTCCTTGCTGGCTCCATTGACCTCGGGGTAGATCAGCATCTCATCTCTTGTCAGGTGAGCTTTGTGATCTTCAGGTGAGCTCCGTGCGCTGCTTGTGCTGAGAGGTCTGCATGGGTGCCCTGGGTGGAGGGAGGTGGTGATCTGCTGGCCCAGAGCTGGTTTGGGGCCAGTTCTGCTAAGAGAGAGACACCACTTTGGCCCAGCAGAACTTTGACAAATTTCCCTAAGGGTGGAATAGCTGAAGCAGCCCCATCCTGAGGTCTTCAGCAGCAAACAACAGAATTAGCTTGTGTTTGCCCAGAAATGCTGTAGTTTTGGCTTTGATTGCAGGATTGGCATTGCCTGCAAATCATTTCCTAATAGTTCAACTATCTGGGCCCCTTCTCCATTGCTTAATTGGCTTCAGTTCCTCCCCCGTGCTCTTCAACAGCTGCCACGTGTCAGAGTTTGAGCTGAGCCCGCTGAGGTTGCCGGGAGTCACCCAGGAGGTTGCCACCAGGCAAGCCCTTGGGAGAAACCTGGCCTGAGCTTGCAAACACAGGCTGGCTTCAGGAGGCTGTGGATGCTGTCGGGCTGAGAGTGATAAAGCTGAGGCTCGTTTCAAAACCAGTGCTTGAGCCAGGAAGGCAAGATGGGTTTGGAGCGCTGTCTGAAGAACACCCAGGGTGCTGGAGGGCAGCTCTTGGCATCTCCCTGCCTGCAGTACAGCATGCAAGCAGCAGGATATTTGTACCTATGTTGTGTGTTACCCAGCATCTGTTTTATATCCAATGCAACCTGTAGTTTTGGCTGAGCTCTGGTTTATGGCTCGGCCATTTGCTGAAGATTTAAATGTTCCTCTCTTGAGGCTGTGTCCTGCCTTTTTAGGCCCTACAGCTGGGAAACCAGAGCAGCTTTGCAGGAGGCACCAGGAGTTACAGGAGTTGTTGCTCCTCTTTCAGTGGAACTGTAAGGAGCACTGAAGATACCGAGGGTCGCCTGGCATCCTCCTCCTTCCTCTGCAACAGAATCAGGTGCCTGAAGCTCAGGACCTCCACATGTGTCTTCCCAAAGCTGGACTTCCCGTGAGAGGAGGGCGAGGGGCTTCTCTCCAGCACGGTGGGCAGGTGAGATTTGAAAAAGAACAGCTTGGTGCAAAGCAGGGTGCCAGGGTGGCAGCAGTCGTGCGCAGGAGGGCAGCACCGTCGGGGGCGTGTTGGTGGCATCTTGGTTACTCCTAGGAAAGCCAGGGAGGTAGCTGGAAGGGTGTTCTGGATCGTTTGCAAGGGAGTCAGGAGACATCTCTGGGTGGCACTTTGCTTTGGCTCTTTTCTTGCTCCTGAGATGCCCAGCTCGAGGGAACAGACAGAACTCGTGGGGCAGAGTGGCAGGGGGGAGGAGAATCCCCTGGTAATAAATTGCTTTGTCGTTTTGGAGCTATGCTCTTTTATTGCCTTTTGCACTAGAAGTAGAAAGGCTGCCTGGCTTTCTTCACGATGAAAAACAAGAGTAACGTGGTTGACAATTAAAGAGTAACAATTATCACCTTTGGTTTTTTGCTGGCCACTGAAATCAAATGGGCCAAATACTCTCAGTACCCTTGAGGTGGTAGAAATAAGTTTAAAGCTGAGACCTTTCCCAGCACAGGACCAGGTATTTGACAGGGTTTTACTCCTGGCCGATTAACCAGGCTGTAAATATGAATAGAGATTTAAAAATAAATAAATTGTAAGATGTTGATGTTACATAGGTTTTTGTAAACAGCTATAAAAATGTCAGGATTATTTTTGAGTTGCATTAAGAAAAAGTCCAATCCAGGGTATCAGTTTCTGTCTCAACAAGTTAAGAGCAATCCTAGTATTTTCCCAGGATTTTTATTTTACATTCTAATGGACATCACTTGGTGAGTTTTGGTTGGTTGGTTCGTTTGTTTTTTTCTATTTTATGTGATTTTTTTAAACAAGTCTGTTTTTTCGTGGCTGATGAAAGCAAAGTT
Organism: Chloroceryle aenea; assembly: GCA_013399075.1. Taxonomy (NCBI): domain Eukaryota; kingdom Metazoa; phylum Chordata; class Aves; order Coraciiformes; family Cerylidae; genus Chloroceryle; species Chloroceryle aenea. Next base: position 51,588 of record VWZY01005677.1, on the reverse strand, counting down.
GTTCTGAACTGATGAAAAAAGTTGAAAGGATGAAAACCAGAGTTGTTTGGGGAGGGGAGGTGTATAGGAGACTTATTTGATACATGGTTAAATTAATTCTTAAGCTGTTATTAGATGTAATTCTAGATTCCCTTTTTTTTTGAGTAACTATGAAATATCTTATACACTTGGTTGAGATTCATCTTACCTACTCCTCCTTTCTTTGTGTCTCTTCTATAAATTTTGTTAAAACAACCTTGAAATATCTCTGAAGTTTACAATTGAATGGGATCTCTCCCAAAGTTTTCCATGAGATGCCACAAGCTACTGGAATCCATGCTGCCAGTTTCCGTGTTCCATGACTCTGGCACCCAGATTGTCTCCATGACCTGGTAATTTCAGCAGGCTCACAGCTGAGTGCTCTCATTTTGCAAGTGAGATTACCACTGAACACTAAAAGCTGTTCTTAGCTACTCCAAAAGACTGGGCTTCTATCCTGATCTTTTGAAGGTTACTTTAAACACTCTAACAAAAATAATAGTCTAACTTTAAAACACTGCTTTTTCTGAACTTGTACTTAAAAACACTGAGTCTGCCTCTGCCTGTGTGAGGGGGAAATAAATCTTCTGCTGAAGAGGCCGAGTATCTGGTGCCACATGTTGGGCTGTCTCTACAGCTCCCTGTTAAAGTCGAGTTGTAGCCTTATTAGCATCCTATTAATATGTGCATAAAATGTAGTCTGTGTCTGAGCCCAAATACACAAGCTGGGAAATCAAAGAGAAATCCTTCACACCTTTTGCTGGCTTCATCCTGAACTTTTATTTATCTTAAAACAACTTCCGTAAGGGAATTTCCTCTTCTAAAGGAAATACTTTTCCCCATACTTAACAGGGATACACTGCACTGAATTATTTTTGGAGTGATGCAGTCACTCTTGAGAGAGAATTTCTTTCATTGTGACGTATGAATCTTAATTTTGATTTGTGTAAATTTAATCATTTTAAATTCTTAATTTAGTCTCTTTAAAATGTATCGAAGCATCTGGGAAGTGCTGAGCAGAGAAAATGCTCGCTTGTGTTTTATCAAACGTTTAGAAAGAAAGGGCTGTGCAGGCTGCACTGTGTTACAAGATTTGCTTTATTTATATGAACAGTAGTAGCATACTTGTTGCTGAGTACTATATACTGCAAAATTACCTCTAAGACTTGGCTTGGTTTAATACTGACAGTGCAGTGGAAACACCTTGTATCTATCACACATTGTTATTTAAAATTACTTCTGTTTAGTTGTGCTGGTCAGCAGTTGATTTAGGCTGAATTATCGTTAAACCCCCAAAGAAGAGGTTTCCACAAGTTTAAAATTCAGTGGTTTTCCTAAACCAGCCCAGCTTGGTGCTCAGACAGAGACTGCGCTCGTTATAAAGCCGCAGAGCCTGCACTCTGATTCTAGTTAAGCACTGTCCTCTTCCCAGGCAGGCAGAGGAACACCCTGTTAATTTTGTCAGGTAGAGAAGAAAAAAAATCTCCCAAGTAGAACGCTGACCTTTTATATTTCACGGCATTTTGAAGGGCAGTGAGTAGGTTTTTGTCAGCTTATGCATCTCTCTCAATATTTCCCCTTGCCCTGGTTAACAATCACCCTATCACTTGAATATTACCATTGTTTAACCTTTAATATTATGGAAATCCAGTGGCAGCTGGCTGTGGAAAAAATGCATCTCCTAACTGTTCTTGGTCCGAGCCGGTTTGAGAAGTTACACCTGAGAGCCTGGCCTGGGCTTCAGAACCGTGTGACTGAGTTGTCTGGGATGGGGTAGGATGCAGAGCTTGAGGTGCAGCCATTGCCAGAGTGGGCACTGTATTCGGGTGGCATTTGTGTAAAGCAAGCTGGGAGTCGCAGGGGGGAGGGCAGGGAATAGACCCCTGTAGGTGCTGTCAGGTCTGGTGCTCAGCAAAGCCTGCCTCATGTGCTCTAGGAACTGTAAAAAAAAAATAAAATAAAAAAATAGGAAATTCTATTAAAGCTTGAAGGTTGAGAAAAGCTTTGTTTGGCAATGGAGGCTGAAGTACGTGCTTTTAGAGTCAGACCAGTTATTTATAGCCTTTAATTAAATCCCATTTGACATTTTACAAGTTTCCAATAGTTCCACGTTGTTCACACTGCCAAAAGCCTATCTTTGTACTTCATTCTTCGAGATTCTTTATGAAACATTTCTCCCCTTCATTTTCCTGCCTTGCAGCCACCAGTGAAAGTGTCCCCTGCAGCCTGGTGCTGGCTGGGAACTGCTGCAGAGCCAGCATCAGCAGCCTCCGGGCAAGCTCTCCCCACACTCGTGTGCCAATGGCTCTGGGAGCCTGTGGGGAGAAGTGGCTGCATCCCATTACTGAGCTGTCATTTAGAGTTGTAGAATATGCTAATGGTTCTTCTGCAGGAGTTACCTGAACATTATTGCTCAGGGCTTCCACGCCGGTGTTTCCCACAGTATGTTAGTGTCAAATACACCGGTGACCAGGAAACAGAGGCTTCCCCTGCGTGGGCCTGCACACAGAGCACAGCTGAACCTCTGTAGCCTGCCAGCCGTGTCACAGCAGGCCCTGAAGTCTTAAATCTCAAGCTCTCTTCTGGTGTTTGAACTTTGTTTAAAGTCAGCATTTTCCACAAGTTGTATACATGGATACAATGACACTTGGATTAAGATAGAAATAATATTAATAAAAAAAGCTTTTTTTTCCCTGCCCGAGGCCTACCTGTAAGAGAGACCACACCTGTGGAAATGACCAGGCCGCGTCAGCTGTTGCGAAGGCCTGTACGTGTTTAATTGCACTCGTGTTAATTGGTAGGCAGTTCTGCACAGACATGGGGGACCCAGAGGGTTTTGAGTGCAGAGCAGGAAAAAAGCAGTGCTGATGAATACAAGCATACTTAAATAAGTGACCATGACTACTGACAAACTTTACATCTTTATCTCTACCAGTTTTAACTTGGAGATACGTGAAACGCTTACACTGATGTATGATCTGTATTATTAGAGCTACTTCGTTCAGACCTACAGCAGCCTTTGAGGGGAGCCTCCAGCTGTTGCCCCTTGGCACTCAGCAGCCCACATCATGGGCAGGGTTGAGGGCAGACAGACGGATGGATGGATGGATGATGTGCTTTGTCTTGTGCATGTCAGCTGCTAGTGGGTGTTTTTGCCTATAGATCCAGGTTAGAGGTAGCCCAAAGTAAAGATCCCAAAGTGGATGTTAGGTCCTCAGCACTTCCATGCTTCAGCTTCTGCTGTAATGTGCTGATGTAGAGATGGCCAGAGATGTGCATCCAGAATCTGCTCGTTTCATTGCTTTTCAAGTGTCTGGAGTGCATCTTGGGAGGTGTGATCGATCCTCTTGAGTCATGATGGAGTCTGTAAAACTGTGTTAGGGCTTAAAATCTGTAGTTCAAGTACGTAATGCATTGGCACGTGAGAAAATAATGACTCATTTTTAATCTTGACAGCTATTTATTTTGAGCCAATAACCTACAGATTGCAGGGCTGTTTGTGCCAGTCTGTGTTAAAAACTAGAAGTCTGTAGGACCAAAGGGTGGTAATTTTGGAACTTTTCCTCAGGTGCTTTCTTCAGAAGAAAAAGGTTTGGAGAATACTGAGGAGGAAGGGGGAAAAAATGAATGCAGGGGAAACTGAGAGCAGGGTTCTACTCTGGCAGAGGATCTGCCAATATCTCTTTCTCGGTTGGTTGCAGTGGGTGTGATGAGAAAACCCCCACGAAGTACGTCTGCAGTGAAATGAGGCATTTAAATATGTGCTTTAATGCTTCCAGTTTAATACCTTCCTGAAACCAAATCTCATAGCTGGTCTGTGTAGGAACACAGATGTAATGGGTCACAGGCAGTGGAAGCAAGTGGGGGTGTACGCGGCGTAGGCGCTGCTTTGCTCCGCTGGCTGCCTGCGGATGCCCAGGCTGTGGCTGCCTGTGAGCTTGCATCTCTGGAAACTGGAGCTGTGAAACTGCAGTGTGTGACCCGCTGATCTCCGTGCCATCGCCCGATGTTTCTGCCTGACGTTCCTTTTATACATCTCTAGCCTTCCCTGTGCTTCAGCACCGAGCTCCAGGACAAGGCAGGTGAACTGGTTGTAAACTAACAAGCAAATTAAAGCTTTTGCTCCTCAACAGCTCTGAATTTCAGTCAGTTATTGGCATGGCAGGGTTATAGCTATATTGAAACCAACACACTGTGAAATACTGTAGGTAGGCTGGTGTTGTGACCATAACAGTGGCTTATTAACACCTACATATCAATATAGTGGTGGTAGGTGTTGTGAATCTTTTCAGCCAACCCCAGCAATGCAGTGAAAGGCAAATCTCATGCCTGCAATCTGCTTGCCTTGTGAGACCAGGCTCTGGCTTCTAGAACTTGTAGCCACTCTTAATTAAGTGCTCACGTAATCAAATTTTTATGCTTTGTCCCCATTTGCAAATAATTGACATGAGAAGGGAAAATCCTACAGGAGAAGACAGTAGGAAAAGAACAGAAAAACAGCAAGAGGCAGAGAGTGCACTTCCTCCACTTCTATTTACGTTTAGTTTATTCAGGGCTTGATAAGTAGGGTACTGACTTAGCCATGCAGGGAGAAACTGGGCACCTGGTGACCTCAGACTATGCAAGTTACTGGCACAAACCCACGTTTTTCAATTCCTTTAACAGCTAGCCTTGCGAGAATGCCACATGTACATCTCATCGAAGGATTAAACACGGTTCCCTGGTTAAAGATTAGTGGTTCGAAGCAGCTTGCAGACTGTGTCCAGTTGGTCTGAGCAGCTTTGTGTTCTGAGGTTTTTGTGTGGACTCACCTGCATTGTAAGGAGTAAATATTATCATGGACTTAGCATGGAGAGAAAGAAACAGTGCTATCTGCTTTAGCAGTGCAGGAGGTGCTGCTGAAAGCTGCTGCTAACAGGAGTTGTTCTTGCTCTTTCCAGGAATATTGTGCTCAATCTGACCAAAAACGTTGCACTGCTAAAGAACAACAGATGTGGAAAACGATGGTCTCCAATTGACACTCTGGTGTCAGGGCAATGGGACCAGTGAGCTGAACAAGTTCCTCCTGTAGGTCTGTGCCTCGGGATGGTTCTTATGGCTTCATCTCTGATCCCTGGGGTGATGCCAGGTGGGTTCCCACCTTTCCCCTTTGGCCAGCGCCGGCAGACGTGTCCTTCAGTTGGTAATGTGCTCCCACAAAACACTTCAGGGTTTTTTATATGTCTCTGTCACGTTTAAATCAGCTAATAAATTTGCAACAAAAAAAATCTTAGCATTCACAATGTGAACTTCATTGGCTTGGAGCACAGAACAGTGTGAGCCTTACTTCTTTAGGAAAACATGCAAGAACTCCAAACACTCTGATTTTTATTTTTTTTGAGTGTAAAGTTTGACTTTCTTTGTGACCCCAGACATCATGTGAATTTTCCACAGGTCTGTCAGTCGATATATTCCTCCCCAATCTTGTGGAATGGGATTCCTTTTAACATTAGCTGCTGAAAGTTAAGCAGCCCTCCTAACCTAGGAAGATGCCCCCTCCCCCCCAAGGCTGATAGCAATGCCAGGGTGATTCATCTTACCTGTTTTACTCACCTAGGGGAGAGGCTGGAGGCACTTATCTCTCCTGCTTGACTACAGGAGGAGTCTGGATGACTGGCTTCGATCAGCCACCTGATTTGTAGGTGGCTATAGGCCAGGGGACTGCCTCCTTTGATCTCAGCGTATAAACTGAAGGTGTTTTCTTAGTGCTGAAAGGGTTGATTATATATAGATATGCATGCACATAGTTGTACAAATAATTCCACCTTTTTTATTAGTTGGTGTTTTGTGTGTGGATTTGTGAGCAATGCTTCAGGATGTCATTTATGTCTCAGTTTTCTGGTTTTGTCAAGCAGACACCGTAGCTCCCTTCCCACAGAGGAGCAGGGCAGCTCTCCCTGTAAGGAGGGAAACTCCCACTGCTCCTGGAAAAGGCCAGTCTATGCCAGTCTCAAATGGGATAACTAATCCTCATTATGAGCATTCAGTAGGTAGCACCATGGCTGTACCCTTTGGGCAGCAAAGGAGGATGTCTGAGCTTCCACGCGCTCACGGAGCCGCGCACCGGCAGGGCCCGGCTGGATTCAGTTCTGTGGTAGGCCTAGGTCTGGGGCAGTGGGCAAGCTGGAGTCGGTGGTTGGCAGCACTTCCCTTGGCAGGAGAGCTGGCCGGGTGAGGGGTGGATGCACAAAGGGACTGGGGGGTTTATCAGCCACCTCTCTGAAATCTCAGCTGCCAGTGTCTGGGAACCATAAGGACATTTCTGTACTGCACACCCCTTCGACAGCACCCAGATGTGCATCTCGAGCATAGAGTTGGTTGCTCTTTGGAACTCATCCGACAGGTGCCCTGGAAGCTCTGTGGTTGAGTTTATCCCATCGTTGCTCCAGGTTGTGGAGGTTGCAGCAAGCAGAGATGGCACAGGAGCTGCTCTGGCAGGGGTTAGAGGAGGAGCAGTAGCTGGGGGCTTGGGTAAGCGCTGCCTGCAGAGGTGGGGTAGGGAGCTGGAGGAAGACCAGCCTGGAACACCACTGCCAACAGGCAGCAGGGATTGGACGTAAGGTTCTGACTGGAAGATGGCTCACTCAGCTGCTGATGTGTGCTGTGATTGGTTTGGGTTGTGGTTGGGGTTTTGTTTTGTTTTGGTTTGTGGTTTTTGTTTTATTTTGTTTTACATTTTTAATGTCAGAGATTAAGTGGAGTTAACAAATATGAGAATCTGGAGTTAAAAAATATGAAATCATTGGAAATGAAAGAGAAGCATGTCTTGAAGTCTGACCTGACGTGGAGAGCTCTGAATGAGCACAGTCAGGGTCTGCTGTCCTTATTGTCTGGTAATGTCAAAAGCATCCAATGCTCAAACACCAGCCGAGATGGTTTGGTTGGTTTTCATCCAGCAGCAGTGGGGGGATCAGAAGTGGCACAAGAGAGCACCTGGCTGGTGGTGGTGGGAAAGGCAAGGTTAATTCAGTGGAGCCAAGTGGATTGTTTGATCTCTGTCATATCGTGAGACGCTGGAAAGAGCTCTTGGTTCTTGGGCTGGATCCTGGCTTGCCTCTGATTTTTGCAGTGCTGCAGAAGTACTGCTTTGTTTTGGAAAATCAGTGGCCGAGGGGCAAGATTCTGGGTTGGGAGATTCAAAAAGAAAAATTACAATCTTAAGATGCAAAAATAAGAATCTAGTTTTGAGTAAAACTTTGTACTTTTACTCTAATAACGTGAGACACGATCTGTGGTTGACTTTAAAGGGCTTGGAAAGTTTACTGAGATAGTAGATACAAAATACATTTACTTTGTACATTTACATTTACATTTACAATTTACTTTGGATAGTAGATACAAAACACACTTAATATAAAGATCTCAAAACTGCACGCATTTTGTGGATGTTTTTGGCTGAAGGAGAAGATCTTTTCCTGTGTTTATTGATTATTGAAGGCCTAGGCCTAACTTTAACAACAAAATCCATCTCACTCTGTCCTGCCAAGAAGATTTTGCTTCAAAAAACAAATAACATCCTTGCTGCAAAATCTGGGAATTGACAAATACTTTCTCCTGGAGCTGATTTTCCTGCCAGCAGCCATTGTGCTGCTCACTCTTCTCCAGGGGAGTTGAAAAGGAGAGAGACACAAAGAGGAGAGGGATCACAGTATCTCAATTTTATTTTCTTTCCTGAGGAGTGCTCTCTTTGGACAGACAGTAATTGTAGTTCCTAATGACACAAACTTGAAGGGAAACAGAGGACGACTACAAACAGGTTTATGGGCCTATCAGCAGGAATATGTGGCTACAAATTGCTGAGTAAATGAAACAGCCTGTTGTTTCCTAAGGCCGAGTTTGAGAGTGTTGTGCCAAAGTATTTGAGGAGGAGCTAGAGCACCAGGCGGTGTAAAGGGAACCTGCTGGGCCCTAATTGGTGCCCACTGTTGTTAATGGCTTCCTGTGGCTGAATGTTTACTTGTCATTTGTTCTCTGCTTTGTTTCCCAGCTACTGGAAGGGGGAAAAAAAAAATCCTGACCAGAACTTTATTTTGCTTTCAAGTGAACATCCCTGGGCATCAAGTGCAAATTGTCTCACGATGCTGAGTACCTGGAGTCTACTCCTTGGTCGTGTAATTATCTGGGATGCCTCAAAAGTCACGTTTGCTGGGGATGCTGTTTTGAAATCTGGAAGTTTACCTGAATTGCTACACTAAGTATTAATTATGTAACTGAGAGAAGTTAAATGTCTGGGGCTTTATCTACTGCAAGGCTTTGCATGGTTAAACATTTTAAAATAGCTCAGACAATCCAAGTCTATTTTTAAGCATCTGTTCTCCTGAAGTGGCCACTTTTCCTATAAACCTCAGGTTTTGTGGGATACCTGTGGGAGGGATGATGAGGAAGAATGAGACCTTGCATGCTCAGAACTTCCCTCCAGAAGAGTTCCTGCAGTGGCACAGAGACGCTGTGTGGTTCAGTCCAGAGGGACTACAGAAAACGATCCAGGGCAGTGTTTCAGACCCTGCTCTGTCCTTGGTTTCCCTCTGAGAACAGCCCGTTAGTGTCAGCTACCCTGTGAACCCCTCCCTGCTGGGAAAGCAGTGAAAATGCTGTTTTTAACTAGGCCATGAGGAGCTGTGGTGAGTAACCGTGTGCACACCTTGCTGATCAGGAAGGAATTAGAACTAGTGAAAGCATCCTAATCCCATAATCTGAAATCAGAGGGCTGTGGGGCTGGAGGTTTTTTGGAGTGGTGTCAAGAGAGAATTGCTTCCAGTAACACTAGAGAGCAACGCAGACCTCTGAGAGAAATACCTGTATCCAGCTGAGCAGCGAGTTCTCACTCAGCACCCCGTGTTTGAGGATGAGCTCTGGTATTTGCCCTCCACTCAGAGGGTTACACCTTGATGTGCAGAAAGAAGATGGAATTGCAGAGCTGAATCAGTGGTAAGGCTTTTTGAGAGCCACTTCCACACCAGCATTACATCAGATTTCAGTCAGGGCTTGAGATGCCCTCAGAGGCAAGCCAGACAACGTGGGAGGTTTCAATGAGGTACAGGGTGTTTTGTCTGGGGACATAAATCTAATTCCTTGATTCTTGCTGTCACTTCATCTCTGCTTCACATGCACACCACTTGGCTGGCACACCTTGCAGAGGCACTGTCCACGGAGTATTAGCTCTTGCTATCTTGTGCTAGCACTCCAGATAACACCACCTGGAGCTCTTCTTTATCAAGCACCAGGTCTAGAAGCTGCTAGGAGATAAACTTCACCAAGTGCAGAAGGTTGGGATTTAGATATTGAGTTCCAGATACTCAGTCTGTGCTTAACTGGGTGGTAGGGTGAGGAAAGATGGGTCTGAAATCGTTCCTCCCAGGCAGCTAGGAGGATTTGCACTCTGCAGGTTGGTCTCGGGGAAGCACAGCTAACATGGGAGCTCTGCAGTAATTCCTGAAGGGCTGTGGTCTCCAAGGAAAAAAGGTGCACCTCAGGTGCTTCCCTCTGAGTAGGAGGATGGTGATCACAAAAGGGAAGGAGGAGTAAACAGATTTAACTCATCTTCCAAAAGAAATGAGTGTATTTTAGGGCATCCCCACTCCTAAGTGTATTTCTCACACATCTCCCTTTAGCCAAGGCATTAACTCCTTTAGCCAAGGCATTAACTAATGTTTCAAATGTGGTTTGTTGTTACAGAGTATTAAATAATCCAGCATTTTATGCTCTCTATCTCAGGTTAGAGGACCACAGAATAACCTGAGTGTGGAGTCTGAAAGGACTGTGAAAACTTTCAGATGCTGATTCCACAGGGTTGTTGCAGTCCGCAGCTCAAAGAAAAACCTGAGGATATGAAATCAAAAGGTTTGATTTCTTAAACACGTGGTCATATCTTAGTTTAAAATCAAAACCAAAAAGCCCAAACCTAAACTGATGGCAAAAAATGGCAGTAAGGAGGCAGCAAGAAAAGAAGCCAGACCTTTGAGTGAGTGCTACATGGGAGTGCACATCTTATTAAAATTAACGTAGCTGTGCTCGTTTGTGTCACCAGAGAATCAAGCACGGGGTGTTATTTCTTCAGTTTAATTAGTGGCTATCACAGGTTTTGTTTAACAACGTTGAACAAAAAATGCCCCAGGCTCTAGAAAAGGAAGACTGAAGGACATTGAAAACAGAGATGAAACTCCAAAATCTGAAGTTAAAGTTTCTCAGTTATTTTAATAGAAGCCTGTGTGCCAGAGTATGCAGAAAGCTGTTTTAATTTGATTAACATGAACAAGTGGTTCCCATGACTGACTGTAATGCAGCATTAAGCTGTATTTCAGGTACTCCAATCTTCCTGTCAGGGGAAAACACCTTGACTGTTGTTGTGATGATTTTTATATCACTTGCTCGTTTTGATCCTCTGAAGTCACTGAAATGCACAGACTGTGTTCTTCTCAGCCTTTACTTTGCTCCTCTCTTAACTTTTCCCTATTTATTTTACATCCTTCTGTTGGTTTGTACCCTAATTTTTACCAGAACCCTGCAATTGTGTACTTGGCTCACTGCAGCTATTCCATTGCCTGTTGAGTGGAGGCTGACAGTCTATGAATTAAGGGGGGAGTGTTAGCTGATGAAAACTAGTGCCTTTATTTCTATGGAAGGGTCTCAATCTCCTTGAGTAGATTTGAGCAGAGATTACTCTGCACTTACACTCTGTTTACAGCATAAAGCACCTTCTCTTGCACAAATCTGAGTACTATGACATCAAGAAGATGTAAAGGAATAGAGATAAATATTAGCCTAGAAAATGAGTACCCAAGTACTGGCAGGCTGTTTGAAATGAGCCATTCTTACTCCTTTCATAGACCCACAGTAAAATTTGGATTATGCTTTTGCTTTGACTTGGCAGTGATTGATTCCAGAGGTTCACCTTCCAGTGCCTTTAGAAGAACCAGTGTGGAGCCACCCGTCAGGGGCTCTCCAAGACCAAGATGTGGGCAGCTGGAAGAAGTCAGCAGTTTATATTATAGTTAAACAAACACTTGTGCTTTCAAACAGTGCTACTCAGACATCCAAAGTAATTTCTCCTGTGTCTAAGCTGTGCTTGGTATGGGGAAATAGTGGAAGCAGCCACGTTGGCAGCAGACCCACTGCCTCTGTCCTTGCCAAGGACCTGCCTCCGTGCTTCAAATACTTATACAAATAATAAAATAATGCTCTTTCTGGTAGGTATTCCCTGGAAAGAGTGAATTCTTCCAGTAGAACAGCATTTTCCTGCCAAGCTGTGTCTTCACTGGGGTTTTACTGGAGTACTCCATGGTGATGGAATTGCCCCTGCCTTCCCTGCAATACTCTTAAGTCTTATGGCTGCCTGGCAAGGCAGGAATGCAGACCTAGCTTTAGGAACATGCTCGTCATCAGGCTTCCTACTTCTTTGTAACTTCACGGTGGCGAAGAATGGGAATTAACACTGTTGTCTCTTTCTTGTGGGCTTGGGATGATACTTTCATTTTCCTCTCAGTTTGAGAATGAACTCATGCCTACCTGCTTACCATGGAATAACACCGTGCCACATGCCGGGAAGGGATGGTAGGGAGTTAGAGGAGAGAAATACTAATTATCCAGGCAGGAATTGCAGAGTAGGGAAGCTCTGTGTCAGATTCAGGGACCTGCTGCTGATAGGGGAAAAAAGAGAGATGAAGGAAATGGGCTTGGTGAAGGTATCCAAGGCTTTGACACTCCACACAAAAACTGGTAGCACAGAGGCAGGGAGAATGTTTGAGGGCACACAGAGTGGAAGAGGAGTGCCAGCCATAAGAGGGTGCAAATGCTTAGAAGAAACTCTGTTGGTGTTTTCCCCGATCTTCTTGCTAGAACACTTCCCAGCTCAAGGTGCTGTAGACTGAAAATGCCAGAAAGACAAGTGCAGAGGATAGAATCGTGGAAGAGTGCTCAGTTCTAATTGTATTCCATGGAGAGATTTATTCTACTGTCCAAAAACTGGTTTGGTAAAAAAAATTAAATAACCACCACTCTTCAAATAAGCTGACAAAGAAAACTGCTTGGTGAAACTGCAGCAGGCTCTGAAGGAAAATAAAAATGTCTCATTTTTACCTCGGGCCTCTTCTCACCTCCTCCCCTCCAACTCACTTGTTTCCCCTCTTTGTGTACAGTTCAGCAGCTGTGCCCCGTGAGATGAGCTGGGGTGGGCTGCGTTCCTCACACCTCTCTGCAATGCACACAGCGCTCTCCCGGCCTGCCAGACCTCGCCGTATTTCTTGGGCCAGACTGTCAGGTTGCTGAGGATGGTGAGGGTTTAATTTGCAGTTTGCATTCTTTTCCTAAGTACTGCATGCTCTGGAGGGAAGTCAAAAGCAGTCGTATGATTATGAACTCAGTGGTTCCATCCATCTTTTGATTTATTGAAGTCAGTTCTGTCCAAAAGGCATTTCACATGCTGGGCACACTAGGCTCACTTATATTGCAAGGGACAAAAATAACATTCTGTTCTAGAGGAATGAAAAATGGGGTGAGCCTCTGCCTCTTCCTGGCAAATTAAACATTCTAAATCTTAAATCCAGATCTTTTTAATTGCACGTAGATATATCTGTGGTCATTTAGTGCCTGGATTTACCTGTTCAGGGCATATAATTTGCTGTTTACTGTCTAAACTGGGTACATGGTTCCATACTAGGATTTTATATTTATTGTGTTTACAAATGCAGAGCCTGTTTACCAAATGATAACCTAGACAATGGGACAGTTTGAAAGACAAGGGAAATTGTCTGCTTTTGGTTTGGGAATTACAAAAGAAAATTAGGTCTTTATCCTGTATAATTGGCAACAAGGCTTAAAGCCTTATTTGTAAATACAAAAAGTGTATTGCATGGCTGCTAAGCTTTGAACGACTCGAAGTCCCCACTGGTGAATTCTGGCAATGTTACTACAAGTGCAAGCAGCAGTTGTACAAATGAGGGAGCTGAGAGCTGGCATATCTGGTCTGCTAAGGGCAGTTTGCAGCAAGAGAAGATGAGATTTTCATCTTATTGGTGTCATTTTATTCCCCACCTTCCACCTCCATGCAGCTTTTTTTTCTTCTCAGAACCTATGACACCAAACCCTGGAGTAATTTACCATGAAACCAAACCCTGGAGTAATTTACCATCAGAGCAACTTTTTCCCCATCTCCAGACTTCTAGTGTCTTCATGGCTATCATCTAGGTGATGGCTAAACACCAGCAATTGTAGCAGGGTTTGTATACAGGCCTTTTCTCCTCTCTACCGCTCGCCCCATACAGTGTTGGTAGCTTTCTGGTTTGACTGAAGAGAGAAGCTATAAGCTATGCTCCCATCCCAGAGCAGTGGCCAAGCAGCAGTGCCCTCACACTAGTGGGATGTCCTTGTCTCCAGTGGTGAGGAAGGGGCCTGCCATGCTCCAGCTATTTTTGCTTCACAGCTTCAGCTGGGTCGCTTTTGCCGTCGTTGTCAAGGCAGCACGTTCTTCCCGTGGCAAGGGTTAAGGTGACAAACTACATTTTAGTTAAGGGATATAAACTACAAGGCTGAGGTCTAGAAGGTACTCTCTAAAGTGAGAGGAAGACCTGGCTCATTTGGTATCGTGAGTGCTTGTTTTGATCAGAAGAGGGCTTCAGAGCCAGCCTCTTGTCCAGCTTAAGTCCACTGATGTGGACTTCTTGCCTTTGGACCACTGTATGCTGGATGATGCCGAATGGTGCCTGTTGTCTGTAGGCTGGGAAAGTGCTTGGGTAAGCAAATTTCACTCTGCTTTCTCTAAACTGGACAGCTACAGTCTCCAAGCTGAAGCCAGAAGCAGTCCCAGTGAGCGGATCTCCTAAAGCGAGCAGCGGTGCTAGGGCCTCCTCATGGTGCACAGGCTGACAAGGCCTACCTGGACAGCCACATTTGAGGCCTGTTTATTCCATTGCCATTCAAAGCAGCTTTCAGGCCATGTTCATTTCCATCTTTACTACGTCCATGTCCACCCAGAGTGATTCTGTGATTTGCCTCTCCAAGTGGCAGTTTTCTCTAGTCTGAAAATCACTTTTCTGTCGGGTTCAGCCACCCGCTGAGGCCTTTAGGAGGATTTAGATTAACTGTTATGCAGTGTGCATAGCTGGCAAAAAGCACCATGAAAGAAAGGTGAATTTTACCCTTAAACAGAGTGAAAACATGCAATTATCATTCGTCTCATTCTTTAAGGATAAAAACCCACACACAAACTACTGTCTAGTTTGGGTTAGCCAAGTTGTTCACACAAAGTCCTAAATGATTTCCCTCTGTGAAAGCACCCCGGGTTCCCACCAGTGTAAGTGACAGCAAAAAATGGGTTGTTAACTGATGGAGGTGAAAAAACACCCTCTCTTAGCTTTTGGAAAGAGCTTTATTTGTAGACACTTTCAGGTGACTTTCTGTAATTGTTTCCAAACGAAGGGAGGATTAGCTCAGCTGTCACCAAACCGTGAGGAGGCCTGGTTGGCCTTTCATCCTGCCCCAGGCTACGGTTGGGCCACACGGGCCCTGTTTGCCTGACCCAAGGCAAATATGTCTTGGCTCAGTGCTTGTTTCTGTATGCTTGACTGAAGCAGAGGAGATTGTTCACAAATAGGTGAGAGAAAAATAAGGCAGAGAAATGAAGGAGCAACCTTTTATGCATGAAAAGGGGAAAAGGCCACTTGAAAATTGCTTGAAAACCCCCCAGATTTTCGGGCCGTTATATTGGTAGAACAATAAGAAGAGAAAATGAAGTGCAGTCAAGGTATTTTTAGAATTCTACTCCATGGAAAATAGAAAGTTCAGGCCAGGAGCTTAAAGGGGCTGGTTGAAATGAGTTGGCTTCTTTTGGTCTTGGGGCAGCTGAACAGTGTTCCCAAGGGTGAGGTGGGGAAAGAGAAGCAAGAGGGGAAAATGACATAAAGCAGATTGAGTTCTGGATGCTTGCTTGCTTTCTCCCAAGTATTTTGCATGTTAGGAATATATTCCTAATCACACAAGGAGTTGCAAGTAGCTGTAACACTGAGCAATTACTCAGGGATAACAGTATACCTGTGCATGCAGGGATAGGGGCAGCCACCTGGGTGCAAGTCTGTGGAGAGTCAGGCCCAGAAAGCTTTAATTTTTCCCTGTGAAATGCAAATGGCTTTCAGTCAAAGCCTGTATCTGCTCAGAAGCTGGCAGTAATTGAAATACACTGGGTTTTGTGACTGATACAGGCAACTAACGTGGGTTTTACACAGACATCACCTCAAGCATCTCCTGGCTTCGTATTCCTGCCCACCAGGGTTGCAGATATGTATTTAACCCCTGGGTTAAGGTTTGCTTGTACACGTAGGTGCAAGCTTTATAAATGTTAGAGCTGTTACACTGTACTTAAATTCCCTGCTCCCATCAAAGACAGGCAAGTCCCTTTTCAATTTTCATTTGATTTAACTGTCCACTGCAGCTATAGGTTAAATGAAGATCCTCAGCCTCACGAACTTAAAAAAAAATACATTTACAATATTTTTCCTCTGCAGTTCTTTGTTCTCCAGCTCTGACTTTAGTTTGTAGCAAGGCCAACCTGTGATTCCTGTTGGTCTGCTGCAGGAAGCAACCTAGAACAAGGAGGACCAGACCCAAAGTCTTTCATGCATCGTGCCATTTCTATTCCAAATTTAGTTCTAACACTTTAATACTTCACCTGAGTGTTAGAAGACAATGTGATAGAATAGTTCAGCTGGAAGGGACCTGCAGTGATCACCTGTAGTTCAAGTGCCTAGCAGTTTGCAAAACAAAGATAACAGTATGCAGGATACTTTACAGATAGACTGCAACTCTTGCAAATTTCTCCCAGCCTGTAGCTATTAAAACAAGACAAGGTGATGTTGGTTGTTTTTGTTCTCTTGGATGATGCCACTGTGTGTCATAAATTCTGGAAGTGAATGGCATTTAGATGAACAGCAAGAAAAGGGATCCCATTTTCAGATGCTGCTTGGGACACTGTTTATGTCAGAGCAGAGCTACGTGTGTTTAACTGTTGAAAGCTGTAAACAAAATCAGTCCTGGGCAGAGGACGCAGCCTGTAACCCTTGCTCAGGTAAAGACACCTACATTGAGCTGCACATTCATGGAGACTGGGGTGTGCTGGGCAGTCCTGATGTGGAGAGCAGTGGCTGCAGTGCTCTAGGAAGGGCTGAGCAGCAGCTTGTGCACAGCCACAGCTAAGAGAGTTTCCTCTAAGCTGCTTCATGCTTCTGTGCTAGAAAGCTTCCCTGGGCACGTTCAGTCACCTCTGTTGGCAGAGCAGTGGCAGGCCCTAAGAACTGGTTTGTAGTCTGTCGTGTGGAGAAAGCAGTGAAAATGCTGGGAACAAAGAGAAGTGCCTCAGCTTCTGGAAATGGTGGAGCATCCTGAACCAGGGGCAGCCCTTACAGTCCTCCCTTCAGTTCATTCTCTAGAAGGATAATTAGATCTGGAATATAAATGTAAAGGTTGTTGCCTCTTGCACTGGAATTATTTTGACCCAAACTGCATGTGTAAGTTGTGTAACCGTGTAAGTAAATCACTTCTTCTAAGGAAATGGGGTTTGTTTGCAATTCTGCTTTTTTTTTCCCCCCCTCTTTCTTTCCTCACTTTGTAGTACACTGGCAAGTTTCACCTGAAGGTTCTGAAAGGTTTAGTGAAAGCTGGTCTCTGGAAACAGGAGTGAGCTGGGCACAAATCTGAAGGAGAAATTTCAGTGCAAGCCCACTTTTTGAATGATTTTTTAATGTCACTGAGGGCACGTTCAGCGTGGGCACTGCAAGGATCCAGCAAATGAGACCTTTT
>VWZY01005677.1:15781-30876 GCA_013399075.1 Chloroceryle aenea | reverse complement strand
TTTATCAGAGACAGGGTGTGGATTTGGCCTTGGTTGGGAATGAATTTTTATTCCTCACAAAGAGCTTAACGTGTTCTTGGTAAAGGTACTCGAGAGGGACCCCACTGTGTCAGCTTGCTGGTTAGGAAGCTGGTGGATCATGAATGGAAAACAATCCACGTGGAAACTGGTGCCAAGGAGCTGATACACCTACACATTGGTGCCAAGGAGCTGATACACCTACACATTGGTGCCAAGGAGCTGATACACCTACACATTGGNCGTGTTCTTGGTAAAAGTACTCGAGAGGGACCCCACGGTGTCAGCTTGCTGGTTAGGAAGCAGGTGGATCATGAATGGAGAACAATCCACGTGGAAACTGGTGCCAAGGAGCTGATATATCTACACATTGGTGCCAAGGAGCTGATATATCTACACAAAACTGTAGTGAGTGACCCTTGATAACCAGGGAAGAAGTGTGGAGTGGTTAACTGCAGGAGTTTCCATGAGTGGAGGAGCCCTGGGTATGGTACTGGTGCTTTCTTGTCATCCCAGCAGGGTGGTTGATGTGTGGAAGGGGGACTTGGGTCAGTTCATTTTTAGCAGCATGGGTAAGGGAGGCTGGAGAGTACCACAGGGGTCTTTGTGCTTTCAGCAAGCTCCTGGTGAAACAGCTAACGACAGCATCACTGCTTTCACAAAACCTGAGTTTATTCAGTCATGCAGTTTACAAGCAGTAGCAGCTGAGGTCACAGCCCAGCGTGGTCAGGGACTTTCTGTTTGACCTGATAGCCCCTGTGCTGTGCTCCTGAGGCTGTGTCACTGGGACAGGAACTGGAAGTGCTCCCCAGGAGCTGGGATGCCTCTCGTTGCCAAGGCCTTGATCTGTGTGAACTCTGTTGTCTCCATCACGGTGGCTGCTGGGGGAGCAGGCCCTGCTTCAGCTGGGCCAAGGAACCACTTTGGTATTGGTTTAAATGTGCTTAACGTGTCAGATGCAGAGAAGTGTTTACTGTGTGTGCACACGTCTGTCATTACCACACCCTTTGTAAACCCAGTGTATAAAATGTGTAAGTGGTGGTGTACCTGGTTCCATGTAGCTCGTTAGTGTTGTTGTAGCAGGCAGGGAGCTGGACACAAGGAGATACAGAGTGTGCCCTGTGGCTGAGGCTGCCCAGCACAGACCTTTCTTGCTGTCACCTCGCTCTGGTGTTGTCACCTGGGTCAGTGCAAGTGGGTGTAAACTGCTGCTAATTCAGGGAGCTGCTGATGAGTTCCCCCCGTGGAGAGAGGGGAGAATCAGACCTTGTAGCTGCAATGCCAAGCACTGACCTGCAGAATACATTCCCTGTTAATTCTCCTCCAGAGCACTTTTCAAACCAGTATCTTCATCCTGGGGGGGCTTTGGTTTTGGGTTGTGGGGGGTTTTGGTTTGGTTGGGTGGGCTTTGGTTTTGGTTTGTGGGGTTTTTTTTTACCAGAAGAGCATAAGGAGTGGCTTTGTCAAAACTGGTTTTGAGTCTCAGTGCAGAAATCAACTGCAGGAGCACTTAAAGAAGTTTCTAAACTTAGTCGTTGTTAGGCTGTGGGGTTTGTTTGTTTTAATTCCCCCTTACAAGCATTCTCAGCTTTCTCTGACCCATGGCCCGAAGCCCCACACACTCCCTGTGGGAGCCCCCCTACGATGTGCTGGTTCTCCGGGAGGCACCGGAGAGCTGCAGCTGGCACCCTGCAGGTAACGCTGCTCGCTCCGGTGCTGCCACACTTTGCCTGCTGGCTGCAAGGTCTCGCCCGGAACAGACTGGAGCAAGCAGTGGGGATCTGCATTACCCTGCAGAATGATGCAGCAAGCAGCATAAAAACTCTCAATCACACCCCTCTTTGGTCAGGATAGATAGATGGAATTCCCGATCCGAGGATAGAATTCCCGATCCTTTCCCTCCTTGGATGTCCTTGCCCTTGTCCCTGCGTGCAGGAAGCTCCAGTGCTACTCATTTTACAAGCACTTGGCCATGTTCCTTTCTCAGCTCAAAATAGCTGTGCCTTGTGGCAGGATTTTGCTTTCTGTTTGGGTTTGGGTTGGTTTTGTTGTCCCCCCCAGGACTGAAATGAAAGCAGAGCTGCTGTGTTTAATAGATGAATATAGAGATGGGGAGTTACCATTACTCTGTGCTCTGAGGCTGACCCTTCCTTAACTTTCACCTTATCAAAACACATGCCCAGTTAACTCAGCTCAGGGTTAAGGCTGAGTGCATCTGAAAGCCCCCTGGGATGCACACACTGGAGGAGGTTGCTGGAAGTGTCTTTACCTCGCTTGCAGACGTGCAGTGTGCTGCAGAAAGGGAACCACGAGGACCCTGTTTACAAAGAACACCACCCAGCCACCCTCTGGCACCAGGGAAGGCTGCCCTGCTGCCTCCCCCCATTGCTCCCCCCCATCTGCCTGCTGCAGCCCCAGTGTTCAGCCACTTCCCCCTCGGCAGCAGCTCGGGCTGCAGTCTGTCAGCAGGAAGGCAGGGACGAGGTGGTTTGTAGGCTGCTTTAGCCAGACCAGCTGGAAAAGGAGGTGGCCTCTGAGGCATGCACTCCACTCCAGGCTAAGACTAAAATCTTGGAGTTTAAAGAATCCTAAACAAACTTCAAAGTCTCTTTTCTCCCTGACATCTCTTCATCAAGTCCTGTCTTTGTTCATTGCCTCTTGAGGCTGGGAGAGCCTGTTAACCCTGTCCCCTGTTCAGGGGTTCCCTGTATCTCAGGGGCACTGCAGGGGTGTCTAATGCCTGGCCAAAGCAGCCCAGAGAGGCACCTGAGGTTGGTAATGACCTCAGTCTCTTGAAGCACTCCAGTGCAGCCGGGTGCCCTTCCTAAGGGGCATGGATCAGAACTGCTGCTCTGTGAGCTTAAGGGCAGTGGCTGCAAGGAACCTCTGGGGGTTTCTCCTCCAATTTNCCCCATTGCTCCCCCCCATCTGCCTGCTGCAGCCCCAGTGTTCAGCCACTTCCCCCTCGGCAGCAGCTCGGGCTGCAGTCTGTCAGCAGGAAGGCAGGGACGAGGTGGTTTGTAGGCTGCTTTAGCCAGACCAGCTGGAAAAGGAGGTGGCCTCTGAGGCATGCACTCCACTCCAGGCTAAGACTAAAATCTTGGAGTTTAAAGAATCCTAAACAAACTTCAAAGTCTCTTTTCTCCCTGACATCTCTCATCAAATCCTGTCTTTGTTCATTGCCTCTTGAGGCTGGGAGAGCCTGTTAACCCTGTCCCCTGTTCAGGGGTTCCCTGTATCTCAGGGGCACTGCAGGGGTGTCTAATGCCTGGCCAAAGCAGCCCAGAGAGGCACCTGAGGTTGGTAATGACCTCAGTCTCTTGAAGCACTCCAGTGCAGCCGGGTGCCCTTCCTAAGGGGCATGGATCAGAACTGCTGCTCTGTGAGCTTAAGGGCAGTGGCTGCAAGGAACCTCTGGGGGTTTCTCCTCCAATTTCTGTTTCAACTTCAAATCCAGAGGCATTGCCCGGGATCTTTCCTGGCTGAACTTGGCCTCCTTGTGAACCTGCCCGCTGCCAGCTGCGGGATCTCACGGGGGATTTTAGACCAGATCCGTTACCCAACCGGAGCGCACTCCACCGCCGGCTGCGTTCCTTGTGGTTTCATTCAGTGACTCATTGCAAGAAACGCTTTCCTTTGAGAGCCTGTAAATGGTCTGAGGCACTGGCAGGAACTCCGGAGTGAAACTTGCCATCAGCCGATCCAAATCAAACCCACCTCATGGCTGACACTTCCTGTGCCTGCTCCAGTTGTGAACCCCTGCACCCCCAGCCCGTGCCTGGAGTGAAACAAATCCCTCCCACTCGTGCTGCTTCCAGCAGAGCCAGCCCCGGGCCTGTCAACCACCAGTGCTGCTCACATGGCACTCCCGAGAGGTGCAGGTGGCAGCCCCTGATCCAAAGGGATTTGAGGCATTGCAACTGTGCTGCTGCAGGTCTTGTGGGGGTGTAATAACCCCCGGAGCAAAACCACTGTGGTTAAGGGTTCACCAGAACAGTCCTTGTGCAAAGATCAAGTGTCCTCCTCACCTGCTCCTCTCCATCTGCTCCTTTCCCTACTGAAAGAAGGGTAAGGGGGCCTGGACAAGGATTTAAATCTGCTTCTGAGCCCCAGTGTTTCCATTCTTGGTGCCTGAGCCCAACCTTGTATCTTCACATCCACCTGCCATGAAAGGTCTCAAAAAGAACGACTGCAATTTCCTGGCTGGTAAGGAAGAAAATAAAGTCATGAGTTCTGAGGTGGTGTTGTTAGCAGTCAGCTCACTGCAGATGCTGAGTGAGGTGAGTGAGGTGCTGGTGCTGCAGCAAAGCTGTATCCCAGCCACTGCTGCCAGGCCCTGTCCCCTCCCCTTCCTGCCCCTGGTCTCTGCTGGTGCTTGTCTGACTCCAAAGCCAGCTCACAGAGCTCAAACGAAAAGAAAACAAAACAATTCTTTTTTTTGAGGGGGATGTGAGTGTTTCTTTGCTCTTTTTACTGGTTTTGCTCCGTGAACTGGGCCAGGCCTTGCTCTTTTTACTGATTTCACTCCCTTAACTGTGAGCTGGGCCAGGCCTGCAGTTCCACAGTAACTCGGGGCTGCTGTAAGTGTGTTGTGTGCAACAAAGGTGTCACCCCCAGCTCTTCTTGCCTGAGCTTTCCCTGCAGCTCACCCGTGCTGGGGGGCAGCTGTTGGTGCCAGCCTGAGGAAAATCATCCCGCTGCTCCGTGCCCTCATTTTCCTCAGGCTAGTTTGGGGCTGCTTTCCCCACGTGGCTTCCTATGTAGCTAAATAACAAACAAGACAGAGGCAGGAGCTCCTTTAATCCATAACTTCCACCTCTTTTGGCTGAAAGAGAGCACCAAAGGGCTGCGTCAGCTCTGCCCCTGTAAAGCTGGGCCTGTTCCACTTCCACTAGAAGATTTACTCTCTAATTCCACTGGAGGTAAAGAAGAGCAGAATACAGCCCAGTGGAAAGAAGATATGTAGGAAAAAAAGAAAAAATAATATGGAAAAACTGGAGTGTGTTCCTGTTGGGAAGTCTTTTGTCTTTCAGAGAGAGAGAAATTGCCTCGGAGGAGGAAAACACAATCTCCAAAGTGGTCCTGCTTGTTGGGTTAGTTACTTCTACTCCAGGTGAAGAAGTGCTTCAGGATGAGACACCAAGAGGCACACACACTGTCCCGAGTTGAATATCCCCTTTAGAAAATGCATCCCTCTGCCTTCTTCCTCCCCCTGCCCGGGCAGAGCGAGGGGGTCGGCACGCTGCCAGCGTCCGCCTCCTCCTCACAGCCACACCAAACCCCAGGAAGGAACTGAGCAAATATTTCCTAAGGCAGGTGTGAAAATTCCAGCCCTCACTGGCTCCTCTCAGCTGCATCTTGGTCTGCAGTTACTGAGCTGGGGGTAGGAAACAGAGCCCTGCTTGCTGGCAGGTTTTTCCAGTGGCCCTGCTGGAGCTGCACTTGGTGGCCTCCTCTACAGTTACTCATTAGTCAGGGGGTGGTTTGGTTACACGTGCCCTCAGAGTACCCAAGAGCTGATTTCCTCACTGTACAAAGTTATCCCAGCTAAAAGGGAAAATATTTGTAACGTGTCAACCCCCCCTGGTGAAAACCACCCTTTTTGGTACTCTGAACACCTCCGGAGGTGTCCTTTCCAAGTAAGTTACGGAATAATCCTACCAAGTCATTTAAGGGGGATTTTGGGCTTTAATCCCCCCTCATTCCTATGCCCATCAGGTGCAAAAGGACTCGGCCAGCCTTGCTCAACACGGAGCCCATGCATCCCTTGGTCTTGCCTGGGCTTTCCACACAGGGAAGGATTTTAGGCATTGTTCCTCCTCCTCCAGGCTTTCCAGCTTGCTTCCCCATTCCAGGCTCCCAGGGAAAACTGTTGAGCACTAGTTCTAAGTGTTCTGCATCTTCTGGTTTCTAAATAAACATCTGCTCCCCTCTTCCCTGCTGCTGAGGATGAACAGCACATTTTGAAATGGGGTTCCCTGCANCAGCCCCCCCCTCCTGCAGGACAGATGCTTCCATTCTCCAGAGCAAAAGAGCTGGAATTGTTTCTTGGCCTCTTGCTTGAGTTGTGCCACTGCCATGGGAGCAGCTTCACTGGATCCCCATCTTTTCCTGCCTTAAAAGCTCCTTCAAGCTCTTCTTTCTCAACAGTTCTGTTGCTTTCTCAACACCCTCAGCTATTTTCTTCTTCTCCACCCCTCCTGTGGGTTGCTGCCTAACCCCTGCACATACCCAGGGTGCCCAGACCCACCCTAACAGTCCCCCCACGGCTCTGACCGCAGCAGGTCGCAAATCCCAGTACAAGTTTCTTCTTTTCCTTCACAGATTCTTTCCTTTGTGTCCATCTCTTGGTTAACCTGAGAGGAGCAGCTCCTTGTTGAGCACTAAAAACAGCTCCTGGCACGTAGCAGCTGCTACACACAAGCCATAGGTGCTGCTCACAGAAACAGGAGGCTACCTGAGAAGAAACCAGAATCCTACGATGGTGTTGTTCTAAATTCCAGCTCTAGCTGGAAAGGAAGTCTTCCAAAATCCTTCTAATTCCTGACTAAAAAGCCACCACCTCCCCCTTCCCCACCACGACCTTGCTCTATTGCCTGAACTATTGTGTGTGCTCTGAAATTGTGGCTCTGCTCCATTCAGCACCAGGAAATATAATTAGATGGGTAAGAGGCATGGCACAGCACTGAGGTGTCAAGGAGCAGGTTATTCTGCTGGGCTCTTTCTTTGTTTGAGGTTTTGTTTGTTTCTGCTGGGTTTTGTTTGCCTTTTTTGGGTTTGGTGGGGTTTCTTAGGGTTCTTTTTTAGTGTTGTTTTTTTCCTGTGTGTGTTGGTTGGTGTTTAATTGACACGGTCTCTGTCCCATCACTTTGATACTTAAAGGGCATTAGAGTGGGAAACACCTCAACCATATCCTGACCATTGCAGCGTTGAAAAGTTCCTTTTTTACCTAAGGAAAAATGAACAGCATCAATTATCACTTTAGAACACTTGGAGCTTGGAAGTTCTCTGCTTGATGCATAAGGAGTGTTGTTGCCAACAGCAGCAAAAGGAAAACTGGGCTGGTGAATTTGTTCCCTACTAGCAGGTGCTGTTTCCCCTCCACAGTTCTTGGGTGGAACACACTTCAAACACCAGCCCCTGGAGATAGAGCTGGGTGGATGGACCCTGAGCTCTGGCTGTGTCTGGTGCTGGGTTTGCAGCCAGTGCACAGTGGAGTGTGCTCCAGAGCCCAGGAGGCTGCTGAGCAAGGTGAATTTAGGTGAGCTGAGGAAATCACCTGCATGGGGCTAAACAGCCAAAATTCACCTCTTTGAGCAGTGGTGGCACAAAGAACACCCTTGTTTCTTTACAGATTTTCTTCATCCATCTCTCCAGGATGGCACTGCTTTTTCCCACTGTGCCTGGGAGTCCCTGTTCCCTTTGATCACCACCTCACAACCTTGCAGCCTCACTTCTCACTCCCCCTGTTCCTTCGGAATTCCTCCCACCTGCCTCTTGGCTGCCAGATCCCACAAGGTTTAGCCCTTGTCTTTAGGTCATGGATTTATCAAGTGCTAATGTTTGGTAGTGATCCCTTGATCGGAATTGACTGGAAAAGGGAGAAATTAAGAAATGGGAAACATCTTGGCTATAGCTCCTACTTCCTTCAGGTGCCTTAAGCTGACTGATCAGAAGTCATGGAAAATTGCAAACCCCAAGTATTGCTCTTCAAAACAGCTTGCAAACGAGTCTGGGAAAATCAAGGTGTACCAGAAACTTCTCCTCCGAGGAAGTTAGCAGGGATACGAGAGCCCTGCCAGCCTGGGGCTCCATCCAGGCTCCAACAGGAGATTTCACCTTGCACTGCCTCGTGCTGTGCCTGCTTCAGCCTGAGCTTTAAAGCCTCTCCCTTCAAATGGAGAAGGAGCACGTCAAAAACACAACACTAAATGCTGGACAAACAAGTTGAATATCACCAAGGTATGTGCTGCAATCAGAATAAACTCCACAACTGCACCAGGAATCAAAATAAATTCCCAGTAAGGAGCAGGGGATGGCAACACTGGTCTGCAGAAGCTGTTTTGCTGCTGTGCAAGGCTGGGAACCGTTCGGTGTTTCCAGGAGGCTGCCAGGCTCAGTGAAGCAGGGGATGCCCTGTCACCGAGTCACCCCAGTGCAGCCTGTGGGGAGCTGCAGCTGCCACTGCCCCAGCCGTGCTGAGGAGGGCAGAGCTGAGAGCAGCAGGGAAAAGCCACAGGGCAGGCCCAGAGGATGCTCAGCAGCTGAACCCGGTCCTCGGGTGAGGTGCTTACAGCTGGCTTTACCAAACCGTGATTCCAGGCTTTCAGAGGGATTTGGGATGCAGCAGAAGTTGGGATGCTGCTTGTGGCACTCCCTATGCTGGCAGGATCCATCAGAAGGAAGGCTGGGAGTCTCAGAATGGAGAATCCTGCAGGAGTCCAAAGAAAGGCAGAACCTGAGAATCCATCTGATGTAAATCGATGTCTTAATTGTTCCTGCATTCCAGCACCTCCCAGCCTTTGGGACTGATTGTTTGCTTGTTCCACTGTGCAGTGAGGACCCTACAGCTGCCACCTCCAGAGGAAGGAGCTGTGGGGTAAAAGGAACAGTGTGTGTGTGGCCATTAGCTCCCGGGGCAGAGCAGATCATGTCCTGCACCACTCCTCAGCACACACCCAGCACGGCCACTCTCCCTCTTTAGGTTTTCCCATCCTTCTTTAAAAACAAGCTCTCTGGGAAAGCACAGAAGGCTCCCTCAGCACCCTCCAGACCTGCAGGGTCAGAGCTTCTCTCTTGAACAGGGGTGGCAGAGTAGTTTTCATGCAACACTACAGCTGGGGGGCACCCCCAGACATCCCAGAGGAAGCCAGGAGGGGCAGTTCACCTAAGTCAGGTGGCCTGTGGTTGCATCACAGAGGCTGGGGAGATTTGTTGAGTTTAGAAGAAGATTTTGTTCTTGTGCTTTGCTGTTAACGTGGATCTGCTGCCACAGGGGGAAGTTGCTCCAGCCTGCTGCAGGAGGGATAGCTGGAGCTTGGTCTGGAGGCCAAGTGAACCAGCAAAACCAGCTACTCGTGAGCTCACCTCACTCTTCCTTCTGGCAGCTGGGAGGTAAGTTTCTAGCAAAGTAGAGAGAGCTGTTGCCTTCCCTGTATCTCCTTCTCTGTTTCCTTGCTGTGCACGGACACCCCGACAGCTCTGTTCCTGAGTTTTCAGCTCTGATGGCCTTTGTTTGGCTACAGACCACCTTTGGAGCCTTGGGAGGAGGAGTTGGGGTTCCTGGGGAACCTGTTTCCACTGCAGGCACTGGGAGAGAGGAGAGACAGTGCCAAGTTCCCTTGACCTGTTGTTGTCATAACTGGGCAGACCACAGGGTACATTCTGGGTGCCGTGGGGTGCCCTGATATCCCACAGCTCAACACCACAGCCAGATCCTGCAGCAGCAGCAGCAGCACCATGTCTCTGGTTCCAGCTCTTCTAGGGCTGGCACTGCTTTTCCTCAGGCTTGTGATTGCTCCAGTCCTGGCTCAAGTTTCTAGGAATGTGTGCACCAGAAAAGGTTGTTCAGGGAAATAAGGTACTGGGGAGGGGAAGGAGGAGAGGCCAGGAGCCTGAAATTCATCTAGCACCACGTGGGTGTCGATGGAGATGAGGTTCCAGAACTGGCATCTCTGAGCTCTGGGCAATGCCCAGCAGCTCTGTGTCTTTAGGAGTTGGGCCAACAGGAATGTTAACTCTCTTATGGAATTGTGCATAGACAAATCTGCTTCACCAAACTTTTGGTGTAAGGGAAAGATGTGTGGATGAGGAGCAGCCAGGACAGTGCAGCCTGAACTTTTCTGCCTCTGTAGCGTCTCTTAAACCTCTCATCCCCCACGAACTGCTTCTCTCAGCCCTCATCTACTCCTTGTTAGCTCCAAAATCCTTCCCAGCTTTAAAACAGGGATGCAAGGGCCAAGGTTAAGTTATAGATACCCAAGGATTCGGGTGCTAGGGGATCTAGGGCCTAGAGGCTGCAGCGTGCTGGCATCCCACACCCAACCAGGGGCCTGGGGATGGGGTTTAGAGCCCAACTGCAGACTCTCTCCTGGCAGGAGATAGGCTCACCAGTCGGGCACTAAATATCCTGTGAGATCTGGGCCATGCCTCAGTGTTTGGACTGTCTGCCAGTTGAAGTCTCTGGGTGTTGGGATGATCTGAAAGCTTAAGTTGCATTGATTCCGTGGTGGGGAATGTCTTGTGTAGTTTGTGTGTTCTGGAACATGGTTTCTGTAGGCACCCATTGCTAAAAGTCTTAAGCTGGAGCTGTTTAAAGTTCTTCCTGGCACCATTCCGATCACAGCTTGAGGAATGTTTAAAATAAAGCAGTGATTTTTCCAGGCTCAGGGGCTGGGATCCTACGTTGTTGGGTTCTTTCACAGAGAGCAGCAAGCTGTTGAGCTTTTTCCTGCTGTTTTTCAGAAGCTGGTCCCTCTGTCTGAAATGTTCATGGCTGCAGAAAGTCCCAGATGAAGGTTTATGAGAGGAATGAACCCCTCATGATCTGGCTGCTGTGTTGCTCTGTTAAGGCCACGTCACGGGAGCTGGCTGCTGATGGCCGGGTAAGGTCACTGGGTGAGGTAATGGGGGTGAAATGAAAAGTAAGACTTTTCATACTGGTGTGATGCAAACCCTCGGTCCAATTAAAGCCTCAAAGCATTTTCTAAAAGCTGTATAAAAGGTGAATCATTTCTGTAAACAGCCCTTGGAGTGAAAAGGCAACACCTTTGCTGTGGGAGGAGTAGCACCCTCTCCAATCCCTCTGCAAACAAAGAGCCCCTCGCCTTCTGCGGGCCGCTCTCTTTTCTCCCCAGCTCAGCATGGGGTGCCAGAAAAATCATTAACGGGCCCATCTTGCCCTTCTGGCTTTTCCACACCTGCGAATCCCCATCCCTGCTGTAACTTTATGGACCGTGAGGAGGCAGCTTTGACGCCAGGGAACACAGGCCCAGCCAACAGCTGCAGGAGGGGCAGAGGGCCAGACAGTAAAATGTAAAGAGGAGGAAGGAGAGGGCTCACCTTTGAAGTTTGCAAAAAGAAAAAAGCATGACTTTGACCACTTCCTTTTTTAATTAGCTGTCTCAGGTACATTGATCCCCCAGTTTGACTGGGGGGGGGTGTTGGGAGTGCTGAAGGTAATGCTGTCAGAGCTTTAGCTCTGGGTGGCTATTATTGTTTAACTGGGTTGGTTTGGGTTGTTCTGGTTGTTTTATTTGTGGTGTGTGTGTGTTTGGGTTTTTTTTTCCCTTTTTTCTTTTGTTAAGTTGAACATCCTAGCACAAAGTCAGGGAAAAGAGCTTATTTGGGAAGGCCTGAACTGAGTCTAAACATCTGTATTCTTGCAAGTGTGAAAAGCAGCATTAATGCAGTGTTAAAAGTTGGGATTTTGGTGGCACTCTAGCCAGGAAATTCACCATTACCATTCCCACAGCACCCGGGGTACACCTCTGGGCACACAGGCAGAGGGTTTTATACGTGTGTACAGTGCCAGCTTTTGGTCAATAGCCAAGCCAGCACCAGGAGGCTGATTTGGATTTGCTCTGGGTTAAGAGAACACTTATGTAAATGAGTTAAAGCTATTGTATCATTTCTTTTTACAGACTCTTTTTATTTCTCCAGTATACGCTCCTGCAGATCAAATCTGTCATTCCTCATTCTTTATCTTCCTGTTTCTGGACACAGGAATTAGCAGAAACGTGTGTGAGAGAGCACGCAGGCAGAGGAGGGGTTCCCTGGAGGTGATACCTCCCCCACTGCAGGAGTGTTGGTTCTACCTTTGAAGGTCAGGTACTGCAGGCAGACCTCTTGGTGTTGTCAGAAGTGATTTCTGTGGACCAGTGGCTTTACGGCTTGTTGCACTCTTTACTTATTGAAGCCAAAGGAAAAAAAACATTTCCCTTATTGTATTCCAATCAAACTTTATGGACACAGGACAGCTTTCTTTACAGGAGGTTAGAGGGTAGGTGAATCAATAGCTCAGCTCTTAAGTATTTTGCTTCATTGTTATGAAATCCTTGGTAAAACCTGCAGACCTTTGGAAGGGATGAGTATCAGAAAATTATATTATCAGTAAAGTTTTAAGGCTTACTAGGTTATTGGAACTGTAACACTGGAAGGTTCTTTTCCTCTGTAGAACAGATGATCTTGTCCACTCAGTGCAGCCTCAGATAATACCCACTCTTCATTAACTGCTGCTCTCCATGTCAGGCTTGGACCAGAGGCTCCCTCTCCTCACCATTAAAATGTATTTCTTAATGTGGAACCTTAACCTTCTTTGTGCAGCTTAAGTCCCTTCCTGTGTGTGCATTTCCCATGGAAATACTAAATAAATAGAAAAAGAAAAGCCTACCATTTCATTTGCACAGCATTGCAGGCCATAGTGCCTTCCCTTTCTTTAAGCTAACGCCATTCTGATCAACTGCATCTTCTAGTCCTCTGGTCATCTTCATGTTTCTCTTCAGCTGTTGCTGTCCCTTACCCGAGACTGGATGCAGGACTACCCTTGAGGCTGAAGCACAGAGTGTAGCTGAATTGCTGTGCTCTGTAGTCTCCAGGGATTTGGGCTCACCGTTCCTCTAGCAGTGTTCGGGATTCCTTCGCTCGCAGCGCTCGTCAGCCCCCCCGTTTTCATCCCTGCAGACCTCACTCTCTAACCAGCTGTCTGGCATCCTGTCCATGCCGTGGATGATTCCTGCCTGTGGGCACTGGCTTGCACTGTCTGTGCTGGACAGCCTGCTGCTTCCTTCCTCTAAGCCCTGATGGTCTCCCCACGGACTGCCACCCGCAGGTTTAGTAACTGCATCCACTGCTTTCTCATCCAGGGTACCAGGGTCTGTTAAGGACTAAGATTAATAAAGGAGAACTAGAAATACATTCTGACAGAAGGATTAAAGCTGTGTCTGCTGGTTCTAAGAGTGGTCCTCAGAATACTAAATGATGAGCCACAACAGTGGTGTGTATGGATGACCAAGGGCTTATGGCCTAGAAAAAATAAGAGTTGGGAAGTGATGGGATGAAAAGCACCAAAATCCTTCTTCCTGACAGGAATACAGACCCACTTCCTAATAATGTAGAATTAATTAATCATGTACAATTAATCATTGCCCTCACCAGCTGACTGCCTTTTTTTCTGCACTGACATGGAGGAGAATCTCTGTAAGCCACTCCTAGAACAGCAGCTGAAATTGTGACTCATTTTCTGCTCTCAGGAAAGCAGAACTGAGCTCTGTGATACCTGGATCAGAGAAATAATTCTTCATAAGGGGCCTCAGAAATACTTTATTCTTTTGGTGCCTTGCAGCCCTAGCAAGATGGGGGTCACTAAGTCCCACAGGTTAAGGAGAGCAGGTTACACTGGGCTTTGGGACTGTCCAGGAATTCTCAGCAAGTGGTGGGGGTTGGAATAAAAGACATTTTCCTTCACATTAGCATTGAGTGCAAGCTGTAGCAGACTGTAATTCCCCATGCTGTTTTGCAGTGTGATTTACACACTTCAAGTGAGCCTTCACCTGGTTTTATCTTCCTATGAAAGCTTAAACTGTTGCCAGTTTTCCTTCTCAGTGGTGGGGTCACACTGGAGGAAGGTGGGGCACTGAACACTGAAATGCAGTCTGTGGTCTGTAACCCCAATTAATCCTGTCAGGCTCACTTTTTGCCTTTCCTGTTTCATGCTAAACCTGGCTGTTGGATTGCAGGCCACAGCGGCAGCTTCTCCGGCCCTCGGAATTGCAGGGAAGACCTGAAGAGCCTTGGGAGGAGGTGAGCGAATCTTCACAGCATCTCTCTGTCACCATGTTTTCTCTTCAATCCCTTATTCCCTGTCCTGACAAAGACAAGGTTTATTGGAACTCTGGTAATTACATCTGTCTGGGAGAACAATCTAAGTGTCAAGATATCAAAGTGAGATTCAGAAAGTCAAGAGCAAGTAGACACCTGAAGGGGCAAAAGGGAAGTAGAACAAAAAAAGCTGCTCTTTATCATGGTAATAGTAATGAAGCCAGGCTGAAAAAGCCCAAACAAGAGGCTGAGTTACTGTCCTAGAAACTGCTTCCTGCCGCTGGAATTCACCAGGCAACTTCCCTGAGCTGCTTAGGGAGCCACTGGGCCACTGTCCCTGTTTCTGACCCCCGGGCAAGCTTGGCAAGCCTTGGGACTTCTGCCAGCCGGGCTTTTCTGGTCCTCACTCCTGAGAAACTGAAGATCAGGAGAGACTAAAGAAATAAAGTGCTTGCTGTTTAAGGGAGGGGAGCGTTTGGGTGAGCAAAGCAACACTTCTGCTGCTGGAGATGCTCGCCCCAGGGGGCTGAGTGTCCTCACACACCGGCTGGCTGGCTGCTGGGCCTGCTGGGCCTGCTGGGCCTGCCAACAACCTGCGGGAAGCAGCCCTCACATTTCCCTTGCTGGTCCCCTCTTTCCAAGCCCAGAGCTTATTCCGTGCTTGGCAGCATGCTGGGGGTGGACACCAGTGCTGATCCAGAAGCAGGCGGTGAAAAATAATTCCTGAGGCCAGGAGGTTCCCTTTCTGTGGAGCTGCCACCCCAGCTCCCTGCCTCTGCATCTCCCCTCAGGGCCTCTGCCCCTTCAGGGCTGCAATCAGGCCTCTGATCAATTAGGCAAATTGACTGCAGGGGTAAGCTATTTCCTATTCATGGCAACAAGCCTGGCTTGCCTTAACTCCCTACTTCCCAGGAGCCCTGATGCTGCCCACCTTGGTGGTTCTTTCAGATGCTTGAAGGACAAAATTGTCCAAGAGCAGGGGAGCTTCCAGCAGCAGTGGCCATGCTCTGTTACTAAAGAATATTCTAGTGAACCATGCTCTGTTACTAAAGAATATTCTAGTGAACCATTCTCTGTTACTAAAGAATATTCTAGTGAACCATGCTCTGTTACTAAAGAATATTCTAGTGAACCATGCTCTGTTACTAAAGAATACTCTAGCGAACTGTGGGAAGATTCTGGTGACCCTTTTCTTTTAAAAAGTATTAATTTGGATTCAAAGGTGGAGAGACAAGTAGTCCAGCCAGCAGATATGGAAG
>VWZY01005677.1:0-15664 GCA_013399075.1 Chloroceryle aenea | reverse complement strand
TCACATAGGAACATGTCCAGGCGGGTTTTGAATGTCTCCAGTGAAGGAGACTCCACGACCTCCCTGGGCAGCCTGTTCCAGGGCTCTGTCACCCTTACAGTAAAAAAATTTTTCCGAACATTTGCTCCTCAGACCCCAGCCATCCCAAGACACGGTGCACAAGAGCACTTCCACAGTTACTCACACAACTGCTGCTGTATTTCTGTCTGTAGGGTCGGTGAAAGGTGACACAGCACTTAGGAAATACAACTTCACAAGCCCGAGGACAGAAGTTCTAGATGAAAATTAAGCTTCACTTTCCCTCTCCGTTGTTTTTCATAACAGGGGGTTATTTTCACAGCCTCTGCAAGAAATTCTGCGTAAACAAGTCACTGAAGTCCCCAAGACTCCACATAGGTGCAGGCCACAGGGCCACAGGATGTCCCATCTGTTGTTAGACATTATTTTCCCAAAGATGACACCTTCCTCTCTGATTCTTTTGCTATTTGCAGAGGTTTTAGTCAGAGTGCCTTCTTGCCTCGTGTCACCCGGGGACAGAAGAGCCAGCCCACCCAGTGCATAGCTGAGCAGCCCACCAAGCCTACGGCCCTGCTCTGGTTTCTGCACAGCCCCCCAGTTGTGTTAACCTCACTCTAGGGAAGACAGGCTGCCAAAGGTGGTGTGTAACAAGTCACCCACACCAGCACTTTATATATTTAATGTGGATCCTGCACTAAGAATGATTCCTGAAGTCTGCTGGATCCCAGCTCCAGAGCCTTAGCTCAGCTGGTCCTCCAGTCACTTCAGAATTTGGGGAATCAAATAACTCTCATTAGAAAGAAAATATTTTGTTGGGGTTTTTTAACACATTCGCTTCCTTCGGGAGGCAAGAAATCTGCTGAATTCATCCAGAAAAGTGAAACTAAGAACTCAGCAAATGCTGAGACAGCACCATCCCAGCTGAGGTAGTGCAGACATGCAGCCCCTCAGGGTAGCTCCCCAGGTAGATCCCAGGCGTGCTGTAAGCACAAGGGACAGTGCCTCAGCAGCACGGACAACATCCACTGTGTGTGCAGAGCCTAATGAACTTCATTTGGTCCAAATACAGCCCCCTGGTTGGTGCTGCTTGGAGCAGGAGGCCGGAGCAAAGCAGGCGGTCTGCAGACTCTGAAAATGCAAGTCTGGTCAGTAACCAAATATCATCCCCCCTCTCCTTGTCTTCTGGCTGGGTGGGTTGTGTTTGGTTGGGTTTGTGGGGTTGGTTGGTTGGTTTGCTTGCTCTGGGGTTGGGTTTTTTGTTTGTTTTCTATGTCTTTGTCTTTGATGAAGAATTGCGAGGCAAAGCAAGGACTAAAGCAGCTCTACAGATGATTGCTGCAGAGGGGGGGTGGAGTCTAAACTAAAATCAGTTGCTTCATGGTGAATGTCTGGAGCAGACAAGTGGGTTGTAGTCACCAGACAGAGTTTGCACGTGGAAACCTTTGAAACCAGCACAGGGTTTGGTGTAACTGGTGTCAGGCTGAACTCGAGACCGAGGCAGCAGAGATCTGGTCATGCTGAATTTGTGGTCAGACAAGGACTGTAGGCTGAATGCCCCCAGCACTTGTAGTTTCTTGTTCTCATCAGAACTGGAACTAACCAAAATCTATACTTTAAAGATTTATTTTTTTTTTTAATTGCACTTCTGGTAAAGCCACTGGCAAATCTGCCCAGAAGATGGAAGAGGTGGGAATTCACATCTTCGAGTGTCAACCTCTCCCTGTTCTGCATGAATTTTAATTAAAAGAAATTAAATTGTAAGCATAAAGTGATGCATTCTAAATAGTCTTTGGATGTAGGTTTCATAGTCTTGCTACCCTACAGGTTGGAAATGTTTTATTCTGAAGCATTAACCAGAAAAAAAAATAAAAATCAGACTTTTTTTTTAGACTTCTAGGCTTTAAAGCTGGGTTCTATTTGTATCTAACATCTAGAGAGAAGCTCTTCAAGCAAATGGTACCAGGATCCNATCATCCCCCCTCTCCTTGTCTTCTGGCTGGGTGGGTTGTGTTTGGTTGGGTTTGTGGGGTTGGTTGGTTGGTTTGCTTGCTCTGGGGTTGGGTTTTTTGTTTGTTTTCTATGTCTTTGTCTTTGATGAAGAATTGCGAGGCAAAGCAAGGACTAAAGCAGCTCTACAGATGATTGCTGCAGAGGGGGGGTGATGCATTCTAAATAGTCTTTGGATGTCGGTTTCATAGTCTTGCTACCCTACAGGTTGGAAATGTTTTATTCTGGAGCATTAACCAGAAAAAAAAATAAAAATCAGACTTTTTTTTTAGACTTCTAGGCTTTAAAGCTGGGTTCTATTTGTATCTAACATCTAGAGAGAAGCTCTTCAAGCAAATGGTACCAGGATCCTAGGAAGCAGAAAATGAGCTGAAAATGGGTGCTTCCTGCCTTGGCAAAATAATAAATCAGGAGTAAGGGTTCCCAACGGAACACCAGTTTGCATGGGTGAGTCCCAGACTGTGGTAGGAGCAGGAGCAAGCCCTATTTTCATAGCTCACCAGAACAGAGAATGCTGGATGTTTACCACCCACGAGTTAAATGTCAGCCAAGGGGAAGTCCAGGAGTACAGGCTCATTTTCTTTCAAATTAATTTCTTTTTGTCTTCTATATAATCAACAGGCATTGCACTAAAATAAGAAAAAATATTTCAAGCAATTAAAAAAACCACATTTCCCTCACCTAGCTAATATTTTATTGGAAAGTATGAAGCCAACCAAATCCCTGAGTGGGCTGTGGTGGTCTCAGACTGAGGGACATCCTTGCTGAGCTCAGGGATCTACAGCTCCAGTTCTAAAGAAACAAAACCTTTAAACTCTTCTTGCACAGGCTTCTCTTGCATGACTCCTCCAGTTGTTTCTTTATTGTACACACTTCAGAAGCAGTGAGGGGTAGGGACTATTAAGTGTTGCTCTGGTGGAGCACACCTACATAAACAGCAGTTAATTCTGGCAGCAGTTCTCTTACCTGTTCTTAAGCACATACTTTAACAGTCTAACCCTCTGCCCACCCTTGGTCACTCAGGAGGGACCAGGGCCAGCTGACTCAGCCTGGAGTTAGCCATCAATCTCACCAAGCAGGCCCGCTGGCAGAGATATCCTTGCTCACTTCCTCCAGAATTCAGTCTAAAACTGGAGCTGGAGAGCAGTTCTCGTGGCCAGCAGCCGTTGCCAGAGGCTCCAGGTAAGGATGCACTCAGTTGCTGGCAGGCTGCTGAGTGTTGTGGTATCTGCTGCCTCTCAGCTGCAGGCAGTGTTCTGTGTGCAGGCCCAGAGATGCTTTTTGTTACTCAGAACAGTTCTGTATTTCTTGAATCTCAAGTTTAATTATTTATTTCTTTATTATAAAAGAATTCATGTATTATAACATTATTTCTATTTATTTATTTAATCTATTTATTGTTTATTTATTCTAAAATAAATCAGCAGGTGCCACTGAGAAAGAGAAGGAGGAAAACACATTTCTGGTCCTGGAGCAGCAGGGACAGCGCTGCAAGGGAACAAAGTTTCCAGTCAGTTTGGCAGTTAAGATGATGGAGCCCCAGAAATGTGAGTCTATTTTCTCTGCACAATGATTTGAGTCATCAGACTTCCTTGACTGGAGCCACTCTTGAAGGAAGCCCTGTCTGAAGTTGATTCCTCCAAGAACAACAGCACTTTCTGTGAGTGAAATGCCTGCATTCCCCAGTTCTCTTACTCAACCTAATTTATAATAAACGAGGAGGTCTCCAGTGTCCCTCTCCCTTTGTAACTGACTCAGAACAATGCAGGTCTTGAAGCAATCACACATTCAAATACAAGTAGGTGTGACCTTTCAGATATACCCAAGGTGAATATTCAGAACATCGCATCCTGGTGTTTGCCTCTGAAGTGAAGACAGACCTGCTGTGCAAGCCAGGATGCGTGCTTTCCAAAGTCCATAACTTGGGTATTTTGAAGCCAGATTTCCTCAAACAAAACGAGGCACGTCTTTACCTTCCAGGGACTTGTGCCATTTGTGCCAGCTCTGGTACCCTTTAAAGGAACTGACTTCATGAAAAAGATGCATGAAAATACAATTTTTACAGCTCAAAAAAAAGGAAAAGAAATAGTTTCAGTGTACTGGAGCAGCCTTTTAGTAAGAGTTTGTGTTCAGTTGAGGTATTGGATGCCATAGCAGCAAGGAAGAGGTGTTCTAAATAAATGAACATACAGAAATTGATTCATTATAATAGACAATTTATATCTGATGTAATTATTCTGCAGCCACAGCACTATGCCACAGGACTGGAATTAGTTCTGCTCAATTCATGGTTTGTAGGAAGCCTTTTCAGAGGAGTTTCTGATGTATCCTGTAGTCTGGTGCATCAGAAATCCAGCTCCAGTGCTTTAGCCCCACAAGAAAACCTAACCCTAACCCTGTGCCCCTGACAGACACTTTGTGAGGTAGCTCTGAAGCACCCAGTGCTAGAACGTGGGTCCTCACTTATCCCACGGCTCCACGTTCAGCTCCATGAATGGGCTGCACCAAGTCTGGAGGCTTTGTCCAGTTTCTGGTTTGGATGTGGCTGTGCACTCAGGTCTGAACACAGCAGGACGTGGAGACTCCAGTGCCCTGAAAGATAGGATTAGAACCTTGGAAAGTGCAGGGTTTAGGAATCCAGGTAGAGTCAGATCTGATGGGAAAATAAAAAAAAGCATGAATTTTGAAATATTTTCTCCTTCCTGAACAAGAAAAAGTAAAACCTTTTGTTCTCCCACAGAGAAGACATCTCCTGACTCAGTCTGACAGTAGGGAGGCTGCGTTTTGATTTGGAAACTCAGACAGCTCCCTCGACCCCAGCACTGATGTTCTTGGCTCCAGTGGTGTTGTTTGGATTGCTGTGATGACACCAAGTGTTCAGCTCAGTGCTGATGGGTGTTCTCACTTTGTCTGCTGACCCGTGGGGACTGCACCTCCAGGAGAAGAGAATCCCAGAGCACCCCTGCCAGACTCTTCCACNGCTCCCTCGACCCCAGCACTGATGTTCTTGGCTCCAGTGGTGTTGTTTGGATTGTTGTGATGACTCCAGTGTGCCAGTGCTGATGGGTGTTCTTACTTTGATTGCTGTGATGACTCCAGTGTTCCAGTGCTGATGGGTGTTCTCACTTTGTCTGCTGACCCGTGGGGACTGCACCTCCAGCAGAAGGGAATCCCAGAGCACCCCTGCCAGACTCTTCCACACCAGACCAGCCTCCTTGCTGCACTCCTTCAGGAAAGCTCAGAGGGCAGCCAGAGGGGACCTCCTTGCGTCGCAGGTAAATATTTGGAGGTGTTTGGGGGTGCAGCCCAGCCAGGGGAGCCAAGGGAAGTAAGGCACTGTCCTTGACATGGAGTCAGTGGGAAGCAGGAGGTGTTCCTGGCTCCAAATGGTGACATCACTTCAACAAACAGTGGTATTGGGAGAGCAGGGTACTTTGTATTGATTTTTCTTGTCCAAAGGACACATTGTCTGTGAAAGTGTTTCCTTCTGCAAGCACTGTGCTTTTCTCCCTCCCCGAGTATGCAGCAAAGTACTGGGATTTGCAAGAAGCCAAGGTGAGTGCAGTAGTGAAAGGTGTCCTGTGCAGGACCAGTGCCACTGGTGTGCAAAAGAATGGTGAACTTTTGTTTGCTTTCAACTCGAGGAAGCTAAATCAAGGCTTATTCCTAGGACTATGCAGAAATCTCTTAAACTGGAGAAGAAATCACTCAAATGTAGAGGCTGGAAAGTGCCTTTTGATGATTTCTCAAGTGCAGAATATATCTCAACACTTGGAAGTCTCAGTAGGAGTGGTCGTCCTGGCCCTGGAGGACAATGGGAACGTTTGCAGCTCTTTCCTCTTCCTCTCCTGTCACAACTCTGCAAAGCAGTCTCTCAGGAGGGCTGGAATCACTGCAAGTGGAGGTTAACCAGGCAGCACCAGGCACTCATTTCTCCACTGGAGCTGGGGCACTCACAGCACCAGAAACTATTTTTGTGTTGGGCTACAACTAATTCAGAAGAAAAAGTTTCCCAGTGTCAGAGTTTCCACGTGGCAGTACAGACAAGGAAACAAATGAATCTGAATCCATAAATTAAACTTCCCAAATCCATAAATTAAACTTCCCAAGAGAGAGTATAAGCAGCATATTTGGTTGGTACGTTAAAGAAAACAGATTTAGCTTCAATTTATGGAAGCTTTTTGTGCCTCACCCATGAGTGGGCTGTCTTACACTCAATAGGAGAGCACAGATTGCTGCAGCAGGCAAGACACTCAGCTCCTGCAGCAGTGGGGACAGGAGCACCTAAGAGTCAAAACAGGTCAGTGGAGAGGAAAAAACCCATCACAGATAGACCAGTGATCATTTTAAACCAGCAATGCTCCCAACAGAATGAAGACATTCATCACCTGTTGTGGAGAAGAAAAGATGTGAACCCCAGAGAGCTGTGTGTAGATAAAACACTCACTTTTTTGTATTAAACTCTGGTTCCTCACTCTCCAGAACACGAGCTGGATCAGCAGATGGGTTCTCCTGCCACGGCTGGAAACTGCAAGGCAAATTCCTCCAGGTATTCAGCAGCCCTCCTGCTCCCTGGGAACTGGGCACGGCTGGAGCCAGGGTGCCAGCAGCTCCCACCCAGCCCGGCAGCAGCAGGTACCACGAGGACCTGTAGCAGTGGCCACTGCCAAGAGAGCAGACCCTTGGAGGATGTTGGAGCAGCAGAGGTTGGATTTAAGGCCCAAACGCCCCGGTTTCCAGCAGGCCAGGGAGGTAAGGGCAGTGAGGTGTCCTTGCAGAGAAGGGAATCTGGAAGGTGAGTTCATTCCTTGCTTCCACGGGTGGCTGCTGGTTTGGCACCTCTTGCCCAGCCTGTAACCAGGGTGTCTGAAAACAGAAGCAGCTGAAATGGTGAATGTGCAAGAGGAGGAGGCAGTGATGACAGCCTGCCAAACAACAGCACCAGGCTGGCCAGCTCGGGTGCCAGAGCAAATTAAAGCTGACAACAGCTCACCTCCACGGGAGGGATCTTCCCGGGGCTGGCAGGGCTCTCTTCTGAGACATCTCTTCCAGGGGTGAGCAATGAACTGATGTTTATCCCAGGGGTGAACACTAAACTGATGTTTAACCCAATTTTATAACCAAAAATCCAGAGTTTAACCCCAAGATAGCGGGGCTGGCAGGGCTCTCTTCTGAGACATCTCTTCCAGGGGNGTTTATCCCAGGGGTGAACACTAAACTGATGTTTAACCCAATTTTATAACCAAAAATCCAGAGTTTAACCCCAAGATAGCCAGCTTCATTTCCAGCTGCCAGTTTCAGAGCTCCAGCCACAGCAGATAAAGGAAAATAAATTATCATCCATCACCAGTAAGAAAAAGTCTGCCAGTCTTTGCTCAGAGCTTTAGATGAATTAGAAAAGAAAGATACCAACAGTTTTAACAAAACAAGGTGGGTTTTTTGGCCTTAGACCCAGGCAACAACCCAGGGGGTAAAAATCCTACTGCAGCAGACCCACAAGCTTACAGGAGATTAGTGAAGCAGGAGTTTGCTGCAGTCACCTGAAATCCAGAACGAAGGCTGTAAGATTTTTCAGCGGTGTATTTCTGCACTTCACTGCCAATAAAAGTGGCCACTAATTGCTGGGCCCAGAGCTCTAGGAGAGGGACCATTACCCTGCCCTTCTGGTTTTGAAGTCTCTCTGCATTAGCATAGGGCATTGTAGTGCAGATGACATTGAAATGCTGACTGCTCTGCTGTAGTGTGGCTGGCAGGAAACCAGCCCCACCGTAAAGAGCTGAGCTGGCTGACTTGGGAAAGGGAAGTGGTGCTCTGGGGTTAGGTTTGAGGTCTGCCTGATGGCTGGGGATCAATTTCCCGTGGAGCTCGGGCATTTGGCTTTCAACAAATAAATACAAGGCTGCTGCCAGGAGTTTTTAACCTAGGACAGAGCAGCCACAAACACAAACAGGACAAAAGCTTTGACTTTAACACCACCTAAACCTCTCGTACCCCAGAAGTGGGGCAGCTTAGATCACAGATTTGAGTCAGAGAAAACTGGGATCACCGTGGGTCGGGATTTCCCTTCGTGGCAGTCAGCCCTGCCTGAGGAGCCAGCCCTTGTGAGCTGATAGAAACACTCACCAGTGTGCCAGCAGCCCTTGTGAGCTGATAGAAACACTCACCAGTGTGCCAGCAGCCCTTGTGAGCTGATAGAAACACTCACCAGTGTGCCAGGGCCAAGGGATTCAGTATCTGGGCCTTGCTGGGCCTTGCCATACTAGAGCTGCAGCTCCACATTGCCCCTAGAACTGGGTTTGTCCAAACTGGAGTGACAAAGGGGGGAAGAGACAGTGAATGTCACCCCCAGAGACAGTGAATGTCANACATTGCCCCTAGAACTGGGTTTGTCCAAACTGGAGTGACAAAGGGGGGAAGAGACAGTGAATGTCACCCCCAGAGACAGTGAATGTCACCCCCAGAGACAGTGAATGTCACCCCCAGAGCTCAAGGAGCATGTTTCTTTGCACGTGCTAATCAGTGCCTTTTGTGAGTTCGTGTTTGCCCCAGTGGCTATCAATGCAGCCACGCTTCTTCCAGCACCTCTCCCTCCTCTTTGTTCTCTCCTCCCAACAAAGAGATTTCTCCTACCGGGCTTCTCCTCAGCTTACCACACCTGGCTCCTTCCTGCTCCCATTCCTCCCAGGGCCCCTTCCCCCACCACCTTGTCTGCCTCCTGCCCATTCCCACTGGATTTCAGCCCTCCCTCCCAGCTCCTTGTTCCCGCAGGGATCTGGAACCCTGCAGCAGGAGCACGGGTCATTCATTTGTTCTTTTCCCCAAGCAGGGAAGCCTGGAAGGGTGGAATTCCCACTGAGAGCAAACAAGCAGATGGCAGAGAAGAGGAGGAGATGCCACACAGCTCAAGGAAATGCTTCCATAAAACACAGCCATGCTTCTCTTCAGGAGGGACACAAGAAACACCGGGGGTGGTTTGCACGCAGGCCTGAGTCTGCTTTTTAGGTCACGTGGATAGAATTCAGGACTCTGTTTATAGCTGTGAAGGGGGGTGAAGGGAAATGAAGCCAGTCAGCTTGGGATGGGGTTGCCTTGCAGGGTCTGGGGCAGGTTCCACCCAGAAATAATGTGTGGGGATGTTTAACAGGAGCCTGGATTCCTGCACTGGAGGGCAGAGAGGTGCAGTGTTAACCAGCTGGTGCAGTGGTGGTCGGGGTAAGGGACGTGCAAGCTCTTCCAAAGCAGAGGAAGCCCAGCTGTCCTTGCAGATAAAGGGGAATGGCAGATCCCAACTATTCCACTGAACTCACAGACCCAGCTCTCACCCCACAGACCCAGCTTTCACCCCACCATGTCATGGTTTAAAGAACAGCTTCCAAACCAAGAAAAGAGTGTTCCTGGCCTGATAACCCTTGCTTATGGATACTTAAGGAAGGTTTGACTATGGATTCAGATACTTAAGGAAGGTTTGACTGCAGGTAAAGCACCTTTGCTTCTTCTTCACACAGTTCCTCTCCCGTTTATGCCTGAGACAATCCCTCTGTGCAGCTTCTCACCAAGGAAAGGAGCCAGCAGCACCCAGCCCAGCACTGAGCTTGGGTCCCAGGGCAGTGCTGGGGAAGCTGAGCGAGCCTGGAAATTCATCATCCCCAACACCAAAGATCAAAAGAGCCGAGGCTGCTTTGCAGGACAGCACCTCAGTGACTTCCCGGGGGATTCTCCTGCCTCCCGTGAGCCCGTGAGCCCCGCAGACACTAACGGGCAGTAAAATGATTTCTCTAGAAGTTCCCTTCTGCTGTTTGCAAACCTCTGGGACAGAAGATCAATGTGCTGGTATTTCCACCTCAGTCCTCCTCCCACCGATGGAAAACAATGGAATTCTGCCTGAATTAGGCCAACAGGAGAGGCAATTTAAAGGGGCCCTGAGGATTCAGTCTCTTAATCACGACTGTGACAAAACGCTGCCATCCCTGCTGGCAATTCCCTGGCAATTTCCAGCACACCAGTGTGGCAGGAGGAAACCTTGCACTGCACAGGAACCTGACTGGGTAGCTGGACCTCTGTCTTCCCTGCCCTTGCAGTAGCAATCCCCAGGCACTCCACAGTCCTGAAGCCATCCGGGAGCTACGTTTGGACCCGGACCTTGTGTCTGGAGTTCTTCAGAGACCAGAGTCAGTGAAGAATGGTTTCTGTTGGCTCCTGAATTATCCCTCTAATGAGGAGGGCACTCAGAAGGCCTGTGCCAGTGCACACCAGCAGCTCCATCAGGCTGCAGCCGGAACCTGAGGGATTTATCAGAGGGACAGCCTGGAAATGGCTCCAGATGGACAGGGGTTTGGAGTGCTCCTGGAGAGGGGCTGGATCCTGGTTTGGAGTGCTCCTGGAGAGGGGCTGGATCCTGGTTTGGAGTGCTCCTGGAGAGGGGCTGGATCCTGGTTTGGAGTGCTCCTGGAGAGGGGCTGGATCCTGGTTTGGAGTGCTCCTGGAGAGGGGCTGGATCCTGGTTTGGAGTGCTCCTGGAGAGGGGCTGGATCCTGGTTTGGAGTGCTCCTGGAGAGGGGCTGGATCCTGGTTTGGAGTGCTCCTGGAGAGGGGCTGGATCCTTCTGATGGATACAACAGCACCTCTTTCCCTGGGAGGTGCTGAGACCCCCTTCCTCAGCTCTAGGCTGTACTAACAGCTGGATTAGTCCATTAAAAAAGAACTAGGAACTTGGGAAAGAGAGAAGGAACTTTGGAGACAACTTCCCAAAGTAAAGAAGCCCTGAAGAAAGGGTTAGAGCTCTCCAAGTCTTTTCCAGGCAGATTTCCTGCTGAGGAATTGCTCAAAAGTAAAACAATCTTGCTGGACTGTCAGTGATGGGCTAGAGTCAAACAAAGGCATCTTTTTATTATCCGCACGTACCTGAAGGTAATGGAAAGGGAAGAGGAAGGCAGTGCAAGGGCCAGGAAAAACCTCAGAGATCAGTCCTGTCCTCAGAAGTTTGTGCTGTTTCTCTTCAGAAGTTTGTGCTGTCTCCCACAGCTCATGATTTCCCCGTGTATTAATAAGTGGCAAACCCAGACAATGGTTTCAATTTATAATCCACAGCCAAACACCTAAAAACTGCCAGAGCTCCACGGAGCAAACAGCCTGGATGTGTCTGGGGGGAGTCTGGAACACGGTGAGCTTCCTGGCTCTGTCTCCATACCCCTGCAGGCTTCAAATCCTGTCTGGCTTCACCCTCACCATCCTTCCTCTGGGGTATTTACATGATTGGGAATTCTAAGAGGCCTTTTTGAGCACGGATACCCCGGAGAGTGCTGCTGGCCAGAGGGCTCCTTAGGGCAGCCGGGTCACGGCCAGGCCCGCTGGTTCTGAGCAGAGATGTACCCCATTAATTCACCTCCTTACTGCATGCAGCCATCTGACAGAGCCCCCTTACTTAGGTGCGTGGCCCCCGGGGAGTTTCTTGCCCGGGGAGGACCTGCAGTGGCACCTGCTCGTGGCAGCGGCCGCGCTGAGTCCGCCTGCGGATGACGCGGCTTCCGAGCTGCTGCTGCATCCTCCCCTGAGAAGGGTGGGAAAGGGGAGTAGATGGTTCAGATCAGGGCAGCTTGATTTGCTGTGCTGCAGCTGGTGTAGAGCAGAGCAACTGTGCTCACCTGCCACCCGAGGTATCACCCTGATGCACAGGTAGCTTCTGTGCACACAACGTTGCCTGGCTTTGTGCCGAAGGATTTCTGAGCCTGGTGGCCAAATTCCAGTAGGGTGGCAGTGGTTACCTTTAACTGGTAATGTTGCTGAATCCAAGCCCCTCCTCTCCTCACAAATGTAAGACTAATTTCTGCTCCTCCAAGCACGTATCAGCTTCCACACATCTCCATCCCTGTCCTCAACAGGCCCTGCTGACTGCGACTCCAACCTCGGCCCACTCCGAGGGCTTGCTGAGAGTGAAAATGTGTGACTCAGGAGAACCACCAGGCTGAACAGCAAGGGAAGGCACTGAACACTTTCTCTCAGGTTATGTCACTATTTTGGAGTTAATGAAATAAATATTTACCAACCATTAGGAGGCAAAGGCACACAGTAGGAGAGGAAGTAGTGACCAGGACGCACGCGGTGTGTTAGCGCACCCGGATTGGTCTCCGACATCTCCATCATGATCCTGAGGAAATGACTTTGGAGTTATGAGCACCATAGACCATTTCAGGGAGGAGGAAGACTGACCTGATCCTAACTTCAGCTGAAAAAACACCCACATAGTTTATTCATGAATTTGTGGTCAGCTGGAAAATTACAGCGAGCCCATAATTTCAATCTGGAAATCACAAAGTCTAAGCCTTAAGATTTAGCTTGGTTTACTTGGCTGAGATCAGAACACATCTTCCTTCAGTGGAAATGAAGGAATGCATCCTAATATTGCTGTGCTTCCCTCCCTGGAGTATCAGAGTGCACGTGCCAAGCCGGGAGGGGACCGGGGAGGAGGAGAAGCGCCCGTCCTGCTCTGCTGCGGCGCAGTCCACCCGTGGCTGGCACTGGAATTGACTCAGCTTCCAAGCTGGGACTGGAAGGCTGCTGCAGGTGATGGGGATGTAAACCTGAGGTTCAGTCTTAGATAAAGGCACCTCAGATGAAATATTCTGGTTTCATTATTCAAAATGTATCACAAAGACTCCACTCTTGGACCCAGAACCCTGCCACGTTTATGCCATTAGCTTTTCCCGAAGCAAGACTTTGAAGCCATTCCTTTAGGACAGAAGCATTCCCAAAATAGGGCTATCTGAGCTTTTCCTCT
The DNA here is from genome assembly GCA_013399075.1 of Chloroceryle aenea. Lineage (NCBI taxonomy): Eukaryota > Metazoa > Chordata > Aves > Coraciiformes > Cerylidae > Chloroceryle > Chloroceryle aenea. The sequence goes on along the minus strand of VWZY01005677.1, from coordinate 2,865 downwards.
CTTCAGTCTTCATGAGCAGCTGATGGGAGAAGGTGGAGGACACGTTGTGTGCTTAGAGTGTTGGGATGCACTGTGGCAGCATCCCTCCCCAGAGCAGCGCGCGCTGCCGGCTCCCTTCAGGCAAGGTGTCCAGCCAGTTCTCCATGGGAGTTCAGCATCTGCCACCAGCCTGAGTGAAGAATCTTCTCTTGCAAAGTCTGGAGCTGCTCCTTTGTGCAGAACAAAGTGATTTCACAGCAGATGTGCAATGGGGAATGGCCTTTCCCTTCCCTAGGTTCCCGTGTCCTCCGGAAGGAGATTCCCACCAGGACGTGCAGCAACAGGAGGAGTTCCTCTGGAGCACTGCCCAGAGCTCTTCAGCTGCAGGAGGAAGGGGAGGTGCTGACTTTGCATCCACCTCAGGACCTCTACTTGGAAGCCTGGTAATGAAACATGACCATAAAAATCATTAGAAATAGCTGGGATTTGGTGTCAAAGCTCCTCAGACACAGCCCTGAACGCACCCTCCTGCCCTGCACTGCCCTGCACTGCTGCTGGGTGTTTCTGCTCAGATCACACCCCTGCTGGTCTGCAGCTGCTGAAACTTCACTTTTCATGGCTCCACACTAAATCCAGACAAGGTTTGTCCCTTACAAACACCCATGGTAGTGCAGAAGTTCACGCTGCTTCCTTAACCCGGACATGTCACAGAGCTCAGTCTTTTTTCAAACACTTCTTTTAAATGTGGATCTGGTTTTAAGTTGTGACTGAGACAGACACAAAATTATCCTCACAAATAAACCTGCTGAGGATCCCTGTTTCCCTCTGACCTCTGCTCCATCAGAACATTCCCGAGGTTAGGAAAGCAAAGTTCTGCGAACTCCCCGGGAGAGGCTGAAGGGGAAGATTTTACTCTGCCTGCATCCTTCGGGGGGCTTTTGAAGGCGCTGCGAGGTGTGGAGCCTGAGGGAGGCAGCTCCTCTGCCTCTCCTGAAGCTGAAGCCGGNTCTCCTCGTTGTCTTCCCTCCCCTCGTTGTCTTCCCTCCCCTCGTTGTCTTCCCTCTCCTTGTTGTCTTCCCTCCCCTTGTTGTCTTCCCTCTCCTTGTTTTCCTCCCTCCCCTTTTTTCTTCCCTCTCCCCGTTTCGGTTTTCATTACTGTTTGAAACAAATCCCATCAACCTTCGGTGGCTGACTTTGGGCCCGTTACTCTAATTAGCGGCGCCTGTAATTGCTCTTTGGGGTGACTGAGCCTCGCCCGGCGAGGTGGGGAAAGCTGGGAACTGCTCTGGCTGGGGGCAGGTGCGAAGTGGGGGCTGTGGGGCTGAACGATCCCGCTTCCCCCGGCCAGGAGCTGCGGCTGGTGGCACCACTGGTGAGCAGGGGGGCAGTTTGGGGCCCCCAGGCTGAGTTTTGAGCTGGTTTCTTTCCCGAGTCTGGGTGTGAGTGGAGAGAGTTGGACGTGGTGTGGGATGCAGAGGCACGGGGGGAGAGAAGAGGTTTGAGGCTGTGTCCAGGAGGAACAGGAGGAAAGGTGAGCAGGGGAAAATCTCTGCAGCATATGAGAACAAAAACAGCTCGGCAGCGAGATGCGTTTGTCCGTAAGAGCGTTTTCCAAGGCAAGGAAAGGACGTGTTCCATGCCTGGATACTTAAAGGGATCTGGATAAAGGCAGGCGGTTGCTGGACCCGGCACAGGAATGGTTTTCACCCCCGATTCTGTCTCTGGATCTCTGTGTCGGAACACGGCGATTGTGCCTGGGAGCAGGGGGGCAGCCGAGAGCTCGTGGCCCCTTCCTGGGGGCTCCTGTGGGGAGGGTACCGCGGTGCCCGCGCGTCTGACTGCGGGGCGGGAGGAGGCAGCGCGGTGGGGATCGCCCCCCATCAGCTGCATCGCGCTGGGCAGCCAGGCAGAGGTTTGCAGGTCCCTCCCTCTGCTTTTCCTTCTCCTCCCCCCTTTCCCAAAGGAAATGCTTTGCCAAAGCCGCCTGGGGGCAAGGAAAGCTCAGGACCCAAGAAGGAATTTTGGAGACTTGGTTAATTCCTTTCTTTTTTGGAAGGCTTGGAATGTACACAGCCTGCCTTGGTACACCTTCCTCTCCGGTATTCAGGTGCAGATCTCAAAAAAACCAAACCCCCAAACAAAAAAAAGGCAAAACAAACAAACCCCAAGAACCCTACAGCCTAAAATAGAAGGAAATGGGGGGACAGGCAACTGCCCACTCTTGTAAATACCAGAGTTTTCAGCTTCCAGTTGTTGCTCAGAGAAGAAAACTGTGAAGAATTCTGGAGTAATTCATGGTTCATTCAGTTTTGTTCTTGTGGGGGTTACTTATAGGAAAATTCCCTGTGCTTTCAGCAGAATTTTTCCCTGTTTTCCAGCTTCTAGCTGATGTTTAAGAACTTTTCTGGTATGAGAATTCATGATGTGGATTTTCTGATTTCTTGATAAGAATCCTTTACCTGACTTATTCATCTTGTATTCCCCATGTAAAGAGGGCAGAAAACTCCTCAGTGCATCACAGCAGCTGCTGTGTGAGCAGCAATGCATTGACTAGCAGTGTAGACAATTTAATGAAGTCTTGAATTAAATTCTGGGGTTTTTTTTTAATTAAATTCGATTTTTATCAAAGCTGACAACGTGTTGGGGCTTGGAGTGAAAGGCTTTTTCCTCCAGAAGAAGGTGCCTTGGAAGGAGAGCAGCTCTTTCTTTTCCCCCCCTTGGGCTGAGGAAGCTTCTTCCCCAAGCTCCCCCTCGGCAGCTGGTGAGAGCTCTCACACTGCCCTGTGGGTAGAAGGTGGCTGAAGAGGGTGAATCGTTTCTGCTTGAAGATAGGGAGAGAACCCCACACCAATCCACCCAGACCTCGGGAAGACAGAATCCAGCTAC